>BPTQ01000009.1:306556171-306885714 GCA_019973895.1 Chrysanthemum seticuspe
TGGGACTCATGGGAAAAGTTAAAGTTTTAAATGACTAAAAGGGAACGCCAATTCCCTTATCTGCGTAATAACGTACTCCAAGTGTTTTGATCTTTTCAATTCGGGTCATCTTAGTGTTAGAGTAATAAAAACTCAAGTGTAGGGATGTGCTATAAATCCCTATTATTTTGATGTTATCGTAGAGGATGGTTGAGTAAAAGTGTATGAAAAAAAAAATCGAAAAAAAATAGAAAAAGAGAAAAAGAAAAAAAAAATAGAGTGTAAAAAAAAAATAAATAAATAAATACGGGCTACCATCCTACATTTATCTTTAAATTTATGTTCGTTTATTTCAGTTATCTAGAGTTTAGAGTGTCGAGTCTTGGCTTAGCAACGCCATTCTTCGTATGCATGTAACATTGAGATTTTTGACTTGCCACCACTAAAATAGCCTATCCCACCAAACCCTTTGTTTCCCTACCGTAAGCCTAACGTTACAACCCTTTAAAGACCTCTTTGATAGTCTTTCCTAGGTGCTTACGCCAAAGCGATGGAGGTTTGATCTATTCTCAAGCCTATGGTAATCTATGTACTAGGACCGGATTAATGAGTGTTTATCTTCCATTTCCAATTTGCTATATTTCATATACACCCGAGAGATGTGAGTATCCAAACACCCCATGTGAGGTGCTAGTATGTAATTTCCGTGCTTGTTATGACTTTTGCGGGGCTTATATGTGTTGTGGAGTGTTTTAAACCAATGCTTCATGACCCCTAACTTATAAATTAATTGGCTAAAAGCACATTTTCTTGAGGACAAGCAAATATCAAGTGTAGGGATATTTGATAAGGTTTTAAAATGTACCTTTTTGAGGGGTCGTTTAAGCCCTTATTTGATCACTTTTGTATCCGTTATTGCTTAATATCGTTCCTTTTCACTTTTTAGGTCTCTGGAAGGCAAACTGCTGTAATGGCACTTATTTGGATGAAAAGGCGTGGATATATAAAGAAAATGGCCAAAGTCAAGAATCGAGACACTCAAGCTGCTAAATTACAAGGGGACGGCGTCACTGCTTAATCTGCGACGCCGTCGGAGGAATTTGTGATGACACAGAAGAGAAATTGCTAGTTTTTGGAGTACGGCGTCAGGCTTTAAATGTCACAATTCTCAATTTTTGGTCATTCTCAAACTCTACATTCATCATACTAGTCATGCATGGGTTTTGTATTTCACATTAAAAGCATAATTTCATATTAAATAAACGTTATCGTGTAATAAATTATTTTGAACATTTGATCCGTTACTTCCAAAAATTTATCACAATATATTTTTATACTCATAATAAGTTATAAAAATATTATTTTTAGTTTACCCGGTGTTTTAAATTTATTTCGTATATAAATTGTTATGTTTATATAAATTACGACGGTTTTCTTAAATTCAACCCGATAAATATTTATTCACTCAAATCTTTCAAGAAATGTATTTTTATAATTTTATAATCCCAATATATTTTATCTTGACCCGTTAAAAGTTATTTTTATCTAACGCTACCCTAAATACTCAAATGTGTATACAATTTAACACTTAACTTCATTTAACTTTACAAGACATTATACTTATACAATTTAAAAAAAAAATAATAATAAAAGTAAATGAATGCACCTCCTTGTCGACACAAGGAGGGTGATTCATTGAGTTTGCAAATATCTTACACTTATAGTATTATACTAGTAAATATCTAACACACATACAACTTGTGTTTACAAAGTGAAGACCAAACTTATCTTTGTTTTCTCTCTTCCAAAACCGGCAACACCATAGGACCATCAAGGAGATCTAAATTTTTCAAGACAAGGTTATTTACACACTAGTATCACTCTTTGTTGAAGGTTTTGCAATAAAAACCTAGGGTGATTAGGATAAACCCTTTTGTCCTTAAACCTCATCAAGTATTCTTGTAAGCATCTCATGTTTATTTTACATCTTACATATTCATTTCATCATATTTGAGCAAAAACATGCAAGTCATATGATGTTGTACCACTTTTTCAATGATTTTCAAGAGTTATGAATATATATAATCCATCCTATAATTACTCCTTGTTATATATTAGTTTTGGTGATGTTTAGGAAACCATGACACCCTAAGAAGGTGTATGGTAGGATTAGAATAGCTCCGGAGTTGTTTTGAATGGGTTAGAATAGGTTTGGCGCGAGAAAAACTCATTTCGACACGTATAAAATAGGGTCTGTCCATATTTTAAATTCTGGGAAAATCCGACAGTAGATAAATATTTTGGCTAGATATTTAGAAAATACACTTTAAAACGAAAACATGGCCGCTTGAACGGATTAAAACGGAGCTATAACGAAGAAGTTATGAATTTTTCAAGTTTGACGAGGAAAACTATTAATTTCAGAAATTTCAGCATTGAAAATGTCACTCCTTACGAGTCAAAAATGAGTCTTAAGCTTTATAAATTGTGTCGACTTATCAAAAATATATTAGTATACTTTGACACGAATCTAAGGATGTAGAAAACGTAGAAAACGGACTTGTAACGAATAAATTACACGCGATAAACCAAGTTGCCGTAACTTTATTCTATTAGCAAAATTAATATACTTTCTACTAAAAACATACTACGGCAACTAAATGACCATGTTGGCGGACGTTTTTAACAATGATGTAGAACTTTTTATAACGTGATGTCTTCTAGTAAAAGTAAGTTCGCCTAGCATATTTTCCAAAATGTCCAACCGTTTGTTGAGCGGAGTTGTAACGAATAACATATAGTCACTCAAACTTGGCCGAAAACCATCCTTTAAACTATATTTTGGCCTAAAGTGCAATACTTAACCTATATTTTTCTTGGTGATCGAGACCTCTAGGATGGAAACTTAAACACTAAAACTTTGAGATAATGATACAAGCTTCCCAAAACCGTTGAGTTCATTTCCTAACATTCGACGTGCACCATTTTACGACTAACTTTTCAAGGCCATTTTAGTCACTTTCATGAAAATTTCAACGACATTATTTTACGACGAAAACTTATAATTTCACAATAAATCATTAAATGACTATCGTGGGATATCATTTCAACGTAAATACTTGTAGAGTATTTTTAGTACGACGAGATGTCATAAACATATATTTTGACGATAAACATTATTTCTAAAACGTACAAGTGGTATGAATATCATATGAGTTTGCATTCACGACAACATATCATAACTCAAGTCATAACATTCATTTTAGGTCGCGGATAGTTTCCGAGCCTCATTTTAGTGCACTTCATTTTGTTAGCATATCAATCATACCAGGTGAGTTCATACCCTGCTTTTACTCATTTAAATTCCTATAAACTATTTGGGGCGAGATATATGCTTATTTATCCAAACATTTAAACTCTTTTGCCAAACAACATTACTTATACTTTACACTTGATTGCGTTATATACTTGATTGGGTTATACTTGATTTCATATGCATATTTGGAACAAACATACAAGAATTAGTGGCTCCAAATTAAGTTGTTGGAAGGCTATTAATTTACAAACATACAAGAATTAGTGGCTCCAAATTAAGTTGTTGGAAGGCTATTAATTTACAAACATACAAGAACTAGTGGCTCCAAATTAAGTTGTTGGAAGGCTATTAATTTACAAACATCCCAATATTTATATGTTGGAAGACTCTTGTGGTGACATTTATACTTTTAACTACCTTAATGCGCATATTCATGATTGTCATTCTATTTTAGGCAATGGGTTGTGAACACACAGGTTGCAAGTTTTGTATGGGCAGAATTTGGAACCGAGTGGATTTACAATGCCTTTGCTGTGTGAACAATTCTCAAAGTATTTCAGATCATTTTATCACAAACTTATGAACTCACCAACCTTTGTGTTGACACTTTTTAGCATATTTATCTCAGGTCATAAGGCGATAGCATTTCATGGAGCTTTTGGGTCTCATGGCATACATTGGAGTCTAGTGTTTTATCTATTACCATTCGACATGTTTTGTAAACCTTTATGCATTATCAAACTTTGGGATCTCATGTGTTGTAAACTTTAACTTATTTAATCGAATGGTAAACTCTTTAAAACGTCTCATTATAGAGGTCGTTTTCTTTATCCATACTTTGTGCTATGACGTCATACCCCAATGACACTATCGTTCCGCTGCGATATTTTGGGGGTGTGACAGAAAGAGTAGGCCGTCGCATCTCAGACGGCCTAAATTCAATCCAGACGACGTCAGAAGCTAAAGAGGACGGCGTCACAAGCATAAGGTGACGCCGTCGCAAGATTAACTTGGCCAAGACGAAACCCTAATGACGGCGACACGACGGCGTGACAAATCATAAGGTGACGCCGTCGCACATGTAATCTTATATATAGAATCCAAATTTTTCAGTTTTAAAGAGTAGTCTTTTGGGTAAACTTTTGGAGTAAAACCTAAACCGGACCAAGGTCGTATTTTAAGGTTATGAACCCTATCTTACACCAAGATAATTTGTTTACTTCATTAATTTAATTATGTCTTCAATTATTTGTGTGTATGCTTGCATGTTCTCCATGTCCGGCTAATTTATTTGTGTGTTTGCTTAGGGAATATGAAACTTAATTATTGAATATTGATTGGTTGTTTCTTATATTAGTTGATTAATGATCATGTAATGCGATAGGTCATTCGTTGTGTACTTAATGCTTGATTAATCTTTGTGAACCTTAGGTTATAGCACTTTGAGTTGTTGTAAGCTAAACTATCCAAAAAGGCCTTAGAGTTAGAGTTTATCATCCCTAGTGGGTTTTGTAGACGAGACCCTTTGGTAACTTCAAAGAGTAGGGAGAAACGCATACCCTACAACTTTAGACACACAACGCAACTAGGAATAAGGACATGACAATTCAACCACCAATAGGAGATAATTAAGGAGTAGTAAAACCTAAGTAAACACATCTTTAAACTATCATACGAGCACACAATAATTAGACATAGACTACCACCACCTTAGTTTAGATAATTAGATAATAGTAGAGTAATCGGTAGAAATACCAACCCCCCCAAATCCAAACCCCGAGATTCGTACTTTTCCTTTTCTAAAAAAATATAAAAAGATAAAAAATAATCTTCCTCAACCCCAACCTTAGCGTAGTAACTTCTCACTAACATTCCTATTCCGCTAGAGAACGATATCAATTCCCGTGGCTTACCCTAATACTACACTACAATGATTAGGTTCACTGTCTAGGGTGTTGAAAAACTTGCTCGACGAAAAGGAAGTTCCTTTGACCCCGAACGCGCTGTGTAAGCGTATCAACTCTCAATATATATACTTACTTTCCACATTGTGTGAAACAACAAGTCTTCATTAATTTTGTGTCGTAATGAGATTTTGTGGATGATCTCTTGGCTTTAGACTAAATTGTGCATATTTGGTTTCCTATGCCAGAGACTAGGGAGAGGGTCTCGTTCTTCAATATCAATAATCTCTAAGAGAAAGTCGATAGATTATGTAGGTTCCCCGTGAGAATGAAACAAGTCCTTTTAAGAGGAACTTGAGTAGCTTGGGAAGTTTAGTGCAGTGCATCACTGGGTCCATGATGTCTTGTCTTCAATACCAGTGTTACCTTAGTAAACACCAGTAGCATATGTATTGAACCTGGTTTCTGCCCTAAGGTTGAATTATTGGAGGGCTATTTCTTTTCACCCTTTTCACATTCAATTCTTTTTCATTCTTCAACCCCTTCAGTGCTTACCGAGACTTCATTACTAGAACCTTGTTGGGTTTATTCCAGTTCTAGCTCTGTCTCAGTCCGCAGTCTTCCCATATTCTCATTTTTCTCGTTTTTTAATCATACATAAGAATTCTACACTATCTAGTGGATTGTCCCTGGGTAGATCCCTCCGGCTCTAGCGGGATCATGGAAACAAACACCTAACCTAACCATCCTTATAACACCATGCATAAAGTAAATTGGTCGATCTTTTGGTATTGTTCTTTCCTTGATGAAACCAATTGAAAAATCATTTGGAAAATCAGTCAAGGTACTTGTGATATAAAATCAAAACATTTTGCACCTTAATTGTTTTTGATCATTTAGAAATGCTCCCCCTCAACATGTGCTTATGATTTTGAAATTGTTTCACACATAGAGGCAAGAGGACTTTGAAATATTTTCTTGATCACAATTTCCATAGAAAAAGCATTTTGATTTTTTGCTAAATTCTCCCCCTCAAAATGTGCGTTGGTTGTGAAATCATTTAACACATAGAGGAAGGAGGATTTTGAAGTACTTCCACGATTGACAACAGAAACCATTCGCTCCCCCTCAATATGTGCATCGATATACGAAAGAGTTTAGCACATATTAGAGAGAGCCTGCACTTTTGAGTCAAAACTATCATCATTTATCAGAATATTTCATATTAAATCACAAATTCTCCCCTGATCAAAAATATCAAACCCTTTGAGATTTTGGATCTCAAGTGATTTAATTAGGTTTAGAAAACATGGGAGAAAATATTCTTGGTTTAAATTCTCTTCTGGTTTTTGGTTAAATGCTCCTCCTCAATAATGTGCATTATGTATTTGAAATTGTTTGGCACATGAAGGAAGGAGTGCTTTGGAAACAATCACCCTTTATAACCGATTTGAGATTTAAATCACGATCTCTCCCCCGATCAAAAATTTCAAATATTTTGAGATTTGTGATCTCAATTGATTTAGATCTTTTAGAAAATTTTTGGGGAAAGATGTGGCTTGATTTAATTTTGAAATTGAATGATGAGGACCAATTACAGACATTAAAGATTGTTAGTGTTAGGTATGATAGTTTTTAAGAGATCTTTAAGTAAAATAAAACAATTTCACAATCTAACAAGAACAGAAAAAAAAAATCATTTTGTAAGATCTTTGTATTTTAAAGAAAATCATACCATGACATAATATTAAATCTTTAGATCACCACTTATTTTGTACAAACAGACTTGATAGATGAAATATCATTTGAAAATATTTAAGATTGAAATCACTCTCCCCCTCAATCGAAGAACGTATTCGATGATTGAGTGACTTATGTTTCAAATGAAGTCCGGTTGATTTCCAAAATTGAAGTCCAATTTATTTTCAAAACAATATTTTTCCATTTTCAAAACAATGTTTTCAAAATTGTTGAAAAAATTGTATCATCACTACTTGCCCTACACAAAGATACATTAGGTGGTTGAGCTGCTTCTGTTGTTGCTATAAGGCTGGAAGAAAATCGTCTGCTGATGCAGTGAGACCTCTGACATTGCATTTGTCATGCCAACTCTCCATAGAGAGCCAATTAACTCTGTTTCTTCATTTGTCGACCCAAGATATAGTTACCCTTTCATTTCGGCATCCAATCATCATATTTTGTGGGATCCGGATTGGGAACATTCTTATGTGCCATGATATCTGCATACGTTAGTGACCATACACACAGATATATGGTGGTCGACATCACCCAAACAACAATCGACTAATGAAAGTCAATCCAACATATCAATCAAATCATACAAAGGCATGGGGAATATGTGTTAATCAAACTCTAATCATCTAATTCTAACAATCAATTCCTATGCTCCTAGTCCTTCAACTTAGGCAAACACTTTTTCTTTTAAGTATGTAGGATGATTATATAAGCCCGATAGATGATATAAATTTGAAAACAATCTCCCCCTCAATCAATGACTCATTTTCTGAAAAGTTTAAAAGTGCTGAAGTCATTGATTGAGTTTGAAAAATTATGAATACACTGATTCTGATTGGTTTATCAAACAATTTATTTTCCACCATTTTGAAATACAACAAATATTTTTTTGAAGAAATTTAGAAGGAAAAACATTTGTGTAGGAACAGCAGTCCTTCAACAATACTTTCCTCATTTAGATTTAGGATAAGTGCATGAATTTATGAAAAATTGTTTTAGCGCAGCACTTTCCTTCTTGAAGAACGAGTTGCTATCTGAAATAATAGCAAACCATAGTTTTGAAGAACGGGTTACAGTCTGAAGTAATTGCAAGCCATATTTTGAGACATATTTTGAAAAAAATATTTACACCTTCTGCTCGAACTTCATCTATGGTCCCGTGCCATTATTGAATGACATTTCTAAGACCGTAGATGTTATCGATACCAGAAGACATGTCTTTGAAAAATAATATTTTTGTCTTTTTCAAATTTTCTGGATTTTTATGGATTTTTGTTGGTTTTATATTTTTCTATTTTCTTTTTGTTGGTTTTCTATTTTTGTATTTTGGTTTTTGATAAATATTTACAGATAGAGTAGATGATATAGTTTAAGAAGATGATGATATGAGTACCGAGATAAGGATATCGAGCAGCCCCGTTGTAGAAGATAGAAATCGTCATCTCTTAAACATCCACCACCAAAGCTTCCGTGGTTCTTGAAAAGAAGAAAGAAATTGAACCATCTGAAAGTGAGACTTTGGTAGCTTCCCCCCAAACCAAAAATCCTTTTGCTGAGCAGATTCGAAGCTTTCATTCAAGCTTGACTTAGCCAGGTTCACAATGGAGCACACCATTATCATCGATCTTGCTGCTCCTTTTAAGATTGATCATCGTGATTCTTCGTTCGAGATTATATCATCCAATAGAACATCAATGTATCATCCCACACATAAAACAATCTTCTCATATTTCTTTTCTACTGAAGTCTGAAGTGATCCATACCAAAAAGTTGTCACGAGACCACTTCCCCCAAGTAGATGAATTGATGCAGTCAGTCTCTCAGAATAGAGCTCACGAACCCGAATACACATATAACCAAAGACAGAGAACTTTATAACATCGAAGTAGCAGATTAAGTCCGATAACCAAAGAATAACCCCAATGTATACTTTTCTCTCCCCTGATGATAGTGTACGAAGCTCAAGAACCCGAAGTACCTGAATGCCCAAAGAGAGAATAACCGATAACATTGAAGAAGCAGACTGAATCACTGATTATCTCTGCGGATATCAACTCCGGAATAAGTGATTATATATCTGAATCACTGATTAAGCTCTCAAGTGAAGCAGTTGAGCACAATGTTCACAATTTCTTTCCCCTGATGATTGCGATAACATCGAAATCATCACACACTTGTGTACCTCTTTTATCACCAGAAACTAACTCTTCCATCTCTTCCCCCACATAGTTGGAATAAGAACACTAGACACCATGAGTTAAACCTTGAGTTTCTCTGTGGTAATGATATTTGTCTTCCCGGGATTTCTTCAATCACTTAGAAGTATTAAGTTCATCAAGTTTACTCGCGTTTAGATGCATGTCTCCTTCCCCCTTGCTGGTTTTGATACTTCCAAATCAGCAAAACATTATAAGCCCAAATACTTGAAATCTGTTGAGAAGAACATATGAAATCTTGTGGGAATCAACTTGCTGAAGAAAGAATGTGAGCAAGTCTAACTGGGGATTAAATATGGCTTTTCACTCTCCCCCAATTAGTGCTCTCCCCTGAACCGACAATCTTTTAATAAATGCCCTGAATAAGAAGAAGTCTTTTGATAATCAAATGCAACTCGTCTTTTAGTCTTCTTACATACAGCAGAAAATGTAGAACCGACTGTAGACTCGACCTTCTTCTAGATTGTCTAAATGGGGAGTAGAAAGTTAACAACTTCATCTCACCAAATGAGTTCCAATTAACTTAAATGTAGCAAATCTCCTTAACTAAGAATCAAATAATAACAGAAAGATGTTCATCAAAGAAATCAGCACAACAACTAGAAGCACTTTGTCATTAATCATCAGTCCATGAGAAGATGTCAACCAACGACTCTTAGAAGAACACTCTTGCTTCGTTAATATGTTGGTCATAATCTGTTCTATGTTGGTCAATTCAGTGACTCTGATCTTGAAGTGGCCTTCAGAAAAAACTCTTGCTTCGTTAGAGACCTAGATGGTGTTGAACTTTTAAAGGGAACACGTGGAACTCATTTGTACACCATCTCTATCGAAGACATTATGAAGATGACCCGATAAGAAGAAGCTCGGTTCTTACATGTGTTTGGAGCCGTATGACCATTTCTACTCAGATGTCGATCAACATGCAGTAATTTCACACTTCTTCTCCCCCTCAGGATTTGCGTACGAAGTTGCCATTCTTGACTAAACAAGTGAATATCTTTAAAATGTAGTCTCTTCACACTTCTCCCCCTCAAATGTTTTCATATGATGTCGCCATCGTCATTATATTGAGCAAGTGGAATAAGAGTACTAGCAACGGTAGTCCGGTTCACTTGATAACAGAAAACGCATGGAAAAAGCATGAAGCATGTTGATGAGAATGGTCATAAATGAGAAGATTTCTCTTCATCGGAAGATAAAGCGTACTGAAGCATACACTTTTGTTTTCTTTAGAGTACGAGGATTGAACTGTTGTGTTCAAACGTCATAAGAAGATTTCTCTTCTTCAGAAGATAAAGCGCACTAAAATGTACACTTTTCTTTTCTTTAGAGTACGAGGCTTGAACTGTTGTGTTCAAACGTCATAAGAAGATTTCTCTTCTTTAGAAGATAATGCGCAGTGAAGCGTACACATTTCTTTTCTTTAGAGTACGAGGCTTGAACTATTGTGTTCAAATGTCATAAGAAGATTTCTCTTCTTTACAACATCTCTTGGCAAAACTTGTAATCAACCCCATTATCATTCAGTAGACTCTTTGTCGTGACAGCTGATGGAGAAAACACAATATGATGAATTTGACCCTGAAGTAAACTAACCCGAAATCGTGACTTAAACTTGCACATATGTAACAAAGAGCGGTGCCGAGAATTCATGCCCTTTTGAATCTCTAAGTACTCTATACTCTTCAACCAACCAACCATCAACTATTAGACGTACATCACCTCATGAAAATCTACAATTCAATGTGACACTGAGCACTACAACGTAGCTCCTTAAAGTGATAGTTATTTTGTGGTGGTAAGAGCCCAATTCCCCCAAGTGGTAAAAGAAAAAGAAAAATCACCCAAAAATAACTAGATTTCCAAGTCTTTGTATTTGAAAATATTAAAAGCTCCAACAAGGATCTCGAAGAATCGTCATCCAACCATCCCCGATACCTTCAGATACTAAGTACACTTGCCCGTGACATTTCACTTCAACCTCAAATAGATAATACTGAATTAACGCCGTTGTCACATCTTCTTGTTAAAAGCTCAAATCTAGCCTCCTTTGACGTTTTAAGTGAACTATGATAATGGTTTCATCCCGACCATAGTTAAAAGCACATAGCCTCATAAAACCTTGTAATAACCAAACAGCCATAAAGATTATCCAAATAGTCACCCAATTCATGAAGTACACCCTTTTATCCCTTCTTCGAAGCAGAAACCGTAGCACAAACATGAGATAAGATCCCAAAATACACTTTCCTTTCTCCAGGATGGTTCCATCATTACGGGATTTTACAATTCTATGGTTTAAACCGAGAAATAGTTTCTTTCGTAGGATTTTACAAAACCAAGAATAAACCGTAAGATAGATCCGGAAATGCACTTTACTATTACCAGGATGTTTCCATTGTCACGGGATTTTACAAATCTATGGTTTAAACCGAGAAATAGATTCTTTCGCGGGATTTTATAAAATCAAGACTAAACCGTAACCAATGTCAGCTTGAATGTTTTATGGCAATTTTGGTTTCGGTGAATATCATTTTTAGGGGAACATGCAGCGGTTCATCAATGGTTCATTCACCAACATCAAAAATATTATCAACAATTCTTTACCCATATGTAGATAATTTCACAAATCATACTAAGTCTAGTAGTATACACTACTTCCCCCTGAGGTTGACCGTAAAACATCAAAGTATACGTTTCTCCCCCATGATGCTTTTGAACTTTCGGAAGCATCATTAACGTGTACGACCATCTGCACGAAAAGTTCTTGTCATAAGCAAACATCTTGAAAAGTCATTATTGACACTGAATATTCTTGAAAGATTTTGCTTAGACTGTGAAGTATCATTGATATTCTGTAGCGTAGAATATATCATGAGAATTGTTGATCACATCCCAACCTTTGAACACTTTGGCTAACATAACATTCACGATTTCTGTCGGTGGTAGCAATGACCACTTGGAGAGGTAAACCCGATATGCCAAACTTGAACATGACGTAAAATTCCCCAAATATGTTACTTAACCTTGTACTAATTCTTGTGAAAAAGAAATGGTGTACCTAATGTATAAAACCTCTTCACGTATCCTCAACTGCGGGAGACACCGAAGTGATAGTTACGTTATGGGTTAAGCAAGAAAGAATCACAAAAGTAACTAAATAGCCAAGTCTTTATCACACTCTATAAATACCCAAACAAGGCATCTTAGCGGAAGGGTAGAAAGAAAGAAGATAAAATAAGTAAACGCGCCTGGAAAACCTCATTTCAAATCCAAATAAGAAATATCGTCCAAACAACCCCGTAGTCAACATTTTCCAATAAACACTTCAAGTAGTGACATAATATTCTTCGTGAAAATGCATGCACCGAAGTATCAAGTCGCACAGCACAACAAATCTTATTAACAACCCAAATCTCATCATCATCAAACCTCTTCAACCACTCTCATTTTTAAATTCACAAAACCCAACAAGTCTCATTATCAAATCTCATCATCATCGCGCAATTTGCACGTCTCAAATCACATCTTCAAATATTATAATTTAACATTTGGGAAGCCCATACCAAGATTAACCGTAAACACATGTGTCATCTGTTGAACGTTTATGACCAAATTACTCATTATCAAAAAGTGTCGAAAGTTATTTTACCACTCAAGCCCAACATAATTAAATAAATCATGCAGCCCAATTTAAATCCATATTACACATATTTTATGTATTCTGCCCATAAAAGATGCAATCTAGGTCACGATCCAACTCAAATGATACAAGTTATCATGATCCAGCTCATACCTGATCCCACCCAAGCCCAAGTGAGGTAAAAAAATATCCCAGCTTCAAAAATAATGCGCACAGCCCATACGTTACATTTATCTAATATTGAGCCCATCATCATGGATAACTCGGTTTCAAGAAACGAAAACCTAAATAAAGGGAATATAAAAGAGAACTTATCTCACATTTAACCTAATATTTCTCACATATTGTTAGGAATTGGAAATTCCATAAGGAAGTGTCGGTCACCCCAAATATTGTTTAACATATCTTAGCGCGTAGACTTTACGTTATTTAGTAGTTATTAGTTTAAGTAACACCGTGGAGGAAGGATGGGTCTTTACCCACTGTATGCCTGATCCACAATCCGAAGGAGGATGTGTAGTATGTAACTATAAATACCCTCTACCTCTCAAGGTAGAGGGTTGGACCTTTCACTCAATCTAACCTTCTTTCTTTTGTTTACTTTCTCTCTCTAGAAAGGATCTCATCTTCCACTTTCTCTCTCTAAACTCTATTCCATACGCCCATATTGGTAATTGATTATGTGTTTGTGAAATCCAATATGCAACAATTGTTATCAAGAGCCATGGTTTGATAACTCATCTTTCATGTTCTTGGATTTCTAGTGGTTTTCATAATGTTTTTGGGTTTGAATGAATTTAGAGTAGTTTGCATCATTTGGATCATTTCTTGTGTTAAAGTTTGGATTTTGATTGTACTTTTGTGATTAGAATCATTATAAGTGTTTAGGTTTTGATTTGGAAGGCTTGAATCATCGTGGTTGGGTTGTTGTTGGATTGAAAAGTGGTGTTTTTTTGTAAGTTTATTGGATGCGAGTTGAGTCATGGATTGTATTTCTTGAATGCGAGTTGTCTGCTAACCGAGTTGTCTGCTAAGCGACTTGTCTACCTATGCGAGTTGTCTTGAATGTGAGTTGTCTGCTAAGCGAGTTGTCTGCTAAGCGACTTGTCTGCCTATGCGAGTTATCTTGAATGCGAGTTGTCTTGAATGCGAGTTGTCTTCTAAGCGAGTTGTCTGCTAAGCGAGTTGTCTTCTAACCGAGTTGTCTGCTAAGCGACTTGTCTGCCTATGCGAGTTGTCTTGAATGCAAGTTGTCTCTAAACCTAACATACAAAACCCGTGTTTTCAAACCCTTATTTTCCGAATTAGGGAATATCACAAACTCAACCATAACACCAATTTATCCTCACTTCCTTATCATCTTCTAGTTCCTTTACTATATTCTACTTCTCACTCTCTTACGGTTTGGTCTTGATTTTAGTAAAATCCCGCAAAAGATTCTATTTCTCGGTTTAAATCACATACTTGTAAAATCCCGTGTATACATCAACATCATGTCTTACACTCCTGATTCAGTGATTTCAGAAGTACTTAAACTGTATGATGTTATAGACAACCATGAGAGTATTTGCTACACTGAACAGTTACAAATGATGGAATCAATCAATGAGAATGTGAGATCTTCGTGTTCTGAGTCTGAAGAGAGAGAATTGCACCTGTTTAGGCTACAGAACGCCATGCTAAAGGAAAGTAACACTGAACCTTATCAACAACTTCACTCACACCTCATGTTACTCACATCCATATTAATGGAACGAACATGCAATGCCCTTTTCCGTCAAGACTTATCCACATTAACGGGAACACTACATTTGAACTTAGAACAATTGGAACAACAACATGACAAACAAAAGGTTCAAAAGGATAGTTATAGTGCTGCACTTCAAGTGATCTACAAACAATTTCAGTTAATCATTAGAAGGGAATTCTCAACAGATTATGATCATCACATGACTGAAATGTCCTTCAAAAGACACACTGGAATGGAAATTAACGTGTTCATTGAGACATTCATTCAACTCATGGATACTGTGGAAAAGTACATTGAGGAAGCTGCACAAAAGGATGAGAACATGAATAAGTGTCAGGTGCAATTGAGAGATAGTTGTGATGAGTTGGGTAATGTATTTGTTGAAAGATTAGGTGTTGATGAATGCAGAATATCAGAGACAGCAAATAATGATGTAACCAGCTGCTCAGTAACTCTAGTCACACAAAAAGTGGATGCGGTGATCAGAATGGTGAATGAATGTCGGGTACAATCATTAGATTGTAGTGTTGAGATTGGTAAGGCATCGGATGATGGATCAGTTGACACTGAACACAGAGGCTCAGAGACAGATAAGCTTCAAACAGCCAGTAGTTCAGTGACTCTTGTTATACATGATGTGAATGCAGATATCAGACCGTCAAATGAACAGATGTCATGTGATGAGGTACCCTTAACTGATCAACATAGTGCATCTGCTAATGTACCTAAACAAACTGATCTTAATACTGAACATGATTCTCATAAACATTAATTGGTTAAGGCTGAGTCTAATAAATTTAAAACAAATGATATGGTTGATAAAAAGGCTTTTGATGAACTTTAAAACAAATTCTCAAAACTTGAAAAACATTGCATTTCTCTTGAAATTGCAATACAAAGAAAGGAGGAAAGTTTTCAAATTAAAAAACCATATAAAAATCTGGAATTTCTTGAATTTAGTGAATTTTTGGAAATAAACGATTTAAAATCTTAGCTTCAAGCCAAAAATTTGACTATCAACAATTTGAAGAATCATATTTCTTGTATGCATGTGAAAAGTAATTTAGTCAAGACTGCACAAGACATTGATACTACTATAACAAGAAATAATGAACTGTCAATTTATGTGGCTAAATTACTAAAGGAAAATGAGACTTTGAGAAAGCATCACATAGAACTAAGTGACTCTGTCAAAGAAGCTAGAACTAAGTCAATGGAACAAACAAACTCTTCGATAGCAAAAATTGATGAACTCAAAGCTCAACTTCAGGATAAGAGTTTGGCTATTGTTTCCTTAAAGAATGACCTTAGAAAAACCACAGGGAAAAGTGTGAACACTAAGTTTACAAAACCATCAACCTTGGGGAAGCTAGTTTCTCATCCCACTAGAGATCGGTCCGTTGTTAGGCAGCCTATTGCATTTATATCTAAAAGAACAAAATCTTTAAAGACAAGGCTTGCCTCCCAAGTTGATTCGATAAAAGTTTTGTCAAAACCAATTACTTCACTTGAGTTACCTTAGAATGATGCTTTTAGCTCTGTTAACCCTCAACAAGTAGCTACTTCTACTCCTAGCACCTCTAGGAATTGTTCAAAAATAGTGTCAAAACCAAGCATTAAAACTCAGAATTCATATAATATGAATAACTTGTGGAAGAACTATTATCTAGAAAAAGCTAAAAAAGGCACGGATTCGAAAAGATGAAATTTTAGATGCAAGATCTAGGGTGATGCATTCCACGAGATTTTAAGGCACTACTAGTAGTAGTAAACCATTACCTAGGAACACTCAAAAGACTAGGGGTTGGCTTGCATCTAAGAGTAGTTATATGAAGAAGAATGCTAAGCATGTAGAAAATGAAACTAGAAATTCTGAGTCTTTTCTGAATAAGAAACATTTTCCTAACTTACATGCTAAGGTACAATCCACTAAGACTACTAACATGGCTAAGGTTCATTATGTCATGAAGCAAAACAAACCTAAAACTTTACCTAGATGGATCCCAACTGTTAAATATTCGGAGTCTAAGAATACCAATAAGTCTTCCACTGTGCATAAGAATATCAACAATCCTAGACCTTGCCATAAGTGGATACCGTCTGGTAGAATGTTTAAGGATGTTGGACTTAGGTGGATACCTACCAGAAAGCTGTTTACCAATAGCAAAATCAAGGTTGCCCGTGAAACCCCAAAGAGTTTGGATACTAATATCACTAACCAATATATATGCATCAAGCTTGTAATGTTAGTGCATGTAGTCCTTACTCAGTTGCAGATACTTCGATCCTTCACTACATGGAGTGGCTTAAAGTATGGATAACAAATGGATTGATATCTCACAACTCACGGGTTCAAGTAACTCAACCTTGATAATCAATATGCTATGACGTCTATTCACATCAGTTCAGCCTTCGTTCTTCAACACTATGGCATCTGTAGATAACACTTCAGGCCCTGTTCCTCAAAGAAAAGAAAAGTGTACGCCTAAGTGCGCTTTATCTTCAGAAGAAGAGAAATCTTTGTTTTTATGACCATTTTCATCGACATTCTTCATCAACAAGCTTCATGTTTTTCCCACGCTCATTCAACCCTCAAGTGGATCTACGTTCATTGGTGTATATTCTTATTCACTTGTTCAAATCAAAAATTGCAACTTCGGATGTAATTTTTGAGGGGGACAAGAATGCGTATACCACATGTTGATGGATGCTTGAATTATGGTCATATGACTCTCCTTCAACGCCTAATGCTTTACTTACTAAGGATAACTGGGATTCATTGTTTGGGATTCATTGTTTCAAGACATGATTAATGAGTACTTCCAACCTCTAACGAATGTTGATCATCCAGTTCCTGATGCTCCTGCTCCGGTTCCTGCTGACTGACTCAACTAGTTCACCTTCTTCAATCTACATTGAAGAAGGTGCACCATCTAAGAAGTACAACTTAGACTACTCAAGAAACCCAATCTTCAGTTATTCCTCGAGGTGTTGATAATGACTATCGTAATATTACAATTGCACTATTGAATAATAATCCGCTCTTTGGTATTCCTTTTCCAAATCTTCACGGATTATTGTTCATGAATAATGATCCGCTCTTTGGTATTCCTCTGCCAAATCTTCACGGATTATTGTTCATCTCAATGTGCACTCTATGAATCAACTATATGAACATTAAAGAAAATGACTACCTCATCCGCTCGAAGACATTATTGGTGAATCTTCCATATCAGTCTCTACATGTATACCTTTAGGAAGAATGCATTGATGTTGAGGAATCATTTATTCTGGTTCATTCGGCGGGTTAATGTACATCCAATGGTATGTTTATTCACGTGTTGGACATTTGACACAAGTTGATTACTTCGAAGTTAATCATTTATCACTTATTTGAGATTGAAGTTGACTTTCACAAAGGCGTGTTCTTATTTGATAACTTGCTCGGGCTTAAGAATTTGAGTTGAAGACTTGGTTTATCTAGATACCAGTAGTTGGGGTGGATGTTTAAAGACCGACGATATGGATAATCTCAAGAGGTGTTAATGTCTCATACTTTGTTTGAGTAGTGAGTACTTAGAGATCTGCTTGAAGCATAGATTCTCGACACCGTTCTTTCATCATTAAATGCAAGCTTAAGATACAAATGTAGGAAATTCGACTTCAGTTTCAAGTTTGGTATATCAATTTTTCTTCATTAGTGATCACTTCAAATTGTCTACATATGGGTTGATAAAGATAGTTAGAGAGAGTTTCTGTAGCAGTTGATTCTCACAAGATTCAGTTGAGCTAATTGTTTGTTCTTCTCTATTTCAAGTGTATTTGGCATGTATAATGTGTTGCTGATTCTGAGGTATCAAAACAAGCAAGGGGAAGGAGATATACATCTAAACACACAACGAGTACACGTGATGAAGTTAATACTTCTTCTCTATTGAAGTAATCCCGGGAAAGACAAATGTCATAACCGCAGAGAAACTCAGTGTTTAACTCGTAGCATTTGGTGTATTATTCCAACTATTTAGGGGAAGGATGTATTATTCCAACTATTTGGGGGAAGGTTATATTATTCCAACTATTTGGGGGAAGGTTATATTATTCCAACTATTTGGGGGAAGGATGCATTATTCCAACCATTTGTGGGGAAGTGGTCTCTGGATACTTTTGGTAGGTGCTAACTCAGCTCTCAGTGGGAAGAACTATGAGAAGAATATTTGGAACGTGAGATGATATTTCTAATCGACATCTTGTATATGATTTATGGTAGTGCTTCCGGTTATTGCTTCATGTACAAAATGCAATGTTGATTCCGATGTGATCGCAACCATCAGGGGAGAGATATGTATACATCAGGGATGCACAACATGTTCACTTGATCGAGCTAATTCAGTTATTCCGGAGTTGACATCCGCAGAGATGATTAGTGTCTCAACATGTTACATGGATGTCATAGTCTCTACTCTTGTTGGGTACATGTGTACATTATGGGCTGATTGGTTATATGTTAGATAACCGGAATGCATTTGGTTAAATGAAGATGTTGATATATTGTTCTCCCGAATAGACAACTGCTCAAACTCGAAGAGTAATGTGTACATCGAGGATGCACAACACGATCATGTGATCGGGCTTAATCATTTATTTCAGGTTTGATAACCGCAGAAATGATCTGTGTTAACTTGTTACTTCATTGATGACATCTTCTTCGGGTTCTTGAGCTTCATACATTTAGACTGTTTGCTTCACTTCTTCTTCTTGGGGGAAATGGTATTTTTACGAGGATTTTCGGTTTGGGGGGAAGCTACCGAAGATTCTCTTTTAGAAGGCTCAAGTTCTTGCTATGATTTAAGAGCCTCGAATACTTTGGTCGTGAAAGTTTAAGAGATGATGACTTCTATCTTCTACAAAGTTTTGAACGATTTCCTTATCTCGGTACTCGTATCATCATCTTCTTAAACTATTTCTCTATCTTTGTAAATAATTTTCAAAAAAACCATAATAAAAAATATAAAACCTACAAAAATCTCAAAAAAAAAAAAAAAAAAAAAAAAAAAAAAAAAAAAAAAAAAAAAAACTTGTTTTTCTTCTTACATGTCTTTTGGTATCGATAACATCTACGGTCTTAGAAATGTCATTCAATAATGGCACGGGACTTTAGATGAAGTTCGAGCAGGAGGTGTAAATATTCTTTTTCAAAACATGTCTAAAACTATGGCTTGGAGTTCCTTCAGACTGTAACCCGTGCTTAAAACCATGGTTTGCTATTATTTCAGATAGCAACCCTTTCTTCAAGAAAGGAAAGTGCTGCGCTAAACCAATTTTCATAAATTTCGTGCACTTATCCTAAAATCAATATGAGGAAAGTATGTCGAAGGACTGTTGTTCCTACACAAATGTTTTTCCGTCTAAAATTCTTCAAAAAAATATTTGTTGTATTTCAAAATGGTAGAAATCGAGTTGCTTGAAAATCAATCAGAATCAGAATGTTCATAAAATTGCAAAACCCAATCAATGACTTCAGCATGGTTAAAACTTTTTATGAAATGAGTCATTGATTGAGTGGGAGAATGTTTTCAAATCTATATCATCTATCGGGCTTATCTAATTATCCTACGTGCTTAACCAAAAATGATATTTGCCTACGTTGAAGGACTAGGAATTTAGGATATGATTGTTAGGATTAGATGATTAGAATTTGATGAACACATTATTACCATGCCTTATTTAATCTGATTGACATGTTAGATTGACTTTTATTAGTCGATTGTTGTTTGGGTGTTGTCGACCACCATATATCTGTTTGTGTTGACTAACGTATGCAGATAAGATGGTTTATAAGAATGTTCCCGATCCGGATCCCACAAAAGAAGATGATTGGATGCCGACTGGAAAGAGCAACTATTTCTTAGGTCGACAAATAAAGAAACGAAGCTTAATTAGATCTCTATGGAAAGTTGGCACGATAGATGCAACTTCAGAGGTCTCACTGCATCAGCAGATGGTTTTCTTCCAACTGCTGGGAATTCTACTGAAAAAGAATTCTGCTGATTAATACTGCTGACGGATTCTGCTGAAGTGCTGGATTCTGCTGAAGAAGTGTTTCTGTGGAAGTAGTAAAACCGTGTAGCTTGTTTCTGCGGATATAGATATTCTGCGTATTTTATAGTTAGTTAGGATATGCATGAGTTTTATTAGGAAGTGATAATGCATATCTCTTTTAGTTTTATGAATATGCGTTTCTTGTGAACCGGTTTAGGGTTCCTTGTCTATAAAAGGAACACATTAGTATGTATGATGTACGAGTTTGAAAAACAAGTTTAAGTTTTATTCAAAGATCCATAGAGGATCAAAGTATTCTTAGTAATCTGTGTTCTTACTTGTGTTTGATTTCCGCTTTAGAATACAAGTAATAGAGAATTTCTATTAGTGTGTTTGTGATTACATAAAAATTACTAACGATTCATGAACGCTCAAAGATCTATCATGGTCTAAGGTTCAACAAGTGGTATCAGAGCCTCGGGAGAGTCTCTGTGATACTAAGAACATCCTTTTCTTTACACCCTCACAACCAAAACAACCAAACCAACCATAACAATGCCTGGGTCAGGAGATGGAATAGAAGTTACTCACAATCAAAACACCACATCTTTGCAACAACTCAATCTCACAAACAGCAATGCAAAGTTCCATACCTCAAGAAGGAGGAGTATGAATTGTGGGCTATGAAGATGCAAAATTAGATCAGCAATATTGATTGGAATCTTTGGGAAGTTGTCCGTAAGGGTAACAGTTTGAAGAAGTGCGTCAAAGATGTTGATGGTGTTGTTACCATCGTTGGTCCCAAAACTGCTGAAGAGATACTAGCTGTTCAGAGAGAGAATAAAGTTAGAACTATTCTCCTTCAGGCTATACCAGATGATCACATGGGTGACTTTCACTACATGAAGGATGCTAAGGACATCTGGATGGAAATCAAGGCTAGTTTTGGTGGGAACGATGAGTCAAAGAGGATGAGGAAATCATTGCTGAAACAGCAGTTTCAAGAATTCCAAATCTTTGAGGAAGAAGGTATCCACAAGGGATATGACAGGTTCCATAAGATTTTGAGTCAATTGAATCAGATGAAGGCCAGGCCAGACAATGAGGATTGCAATTCAAAGTTCTTACGATCTTTACCTCCATCTTGGTTGCAAGTAAGCATTGCACTCTAAGCAAAAGGTGGGCTAGATATGCTTACTTTTGATGATCTCTACAACAGACTTAAAACTCTTGAGCCTGATGTCAGAAGTCCCTTTTGTTCATCCACTTCCACTCACTCAGCTTTTGTTAGCACCTCCTCACATAAGATGACCTATGCTCCAAGCCTAATTTCCTTAGCATCATCATCCTACATCACCACCACATCAAATCATCAACCTAAACTAGCATTTGAGGATTTTGAACAGGTGGATCCACTTGATATGGAAGAGATGAACTTGAAGTGGCAACTGGCCATGCTCTCAATGAACATCAAGAAGTTTGAGAGTTAGGCTGGGAGAAAGTTTGGTTTCCAGGGAAGAGATCCAGCAAGATTTGATAGAAGGAAATTCAAGTGCTATACTTGTGGTCAGATGGGTCACTTCTCAAGAGAATGAAAGAATAGGAAGGCTGGTAATGAGGTTAGGTATTCTACCTATCAGCAGAATCAAATGGAAGCTGGATCCTCAGAAGCTTTGGTCACTCTGGATGACCATGTCAACTGGAAGGTGCAGGAGCCTGATAATGATGAAGCTTCTGGTTCTGAGCAGAGTAGATTTCTGGTAAGCTATACTACAGAGGATCAGCATAATCAAGTTGCCTTAATGGGCATCTCTCAGGTACATAATTGTGTTTTTGGTTGTAGTGAAAGATATAATGAACTTAAGGAAGCTTATGATGAATTGAAACCTAAATATAATGAATGTTATGTTGAAGTTGAGGCTTACAAAAAGGCTTTAAAACATTATAAAGACAAAAAATTTGGTTTCAAAAGAATCAACTTGCTTATGATGAAAAGATAAGGGTGTTAGAAAGTTATTTGGAATGTACTAGAATTTATTTAAAACGTACTGAGAAAGAAAAAGCTGATATAGTTTCAGAAAACCAAGTGCTGAAAAAGAAACTAGATGAGGAAGTAGAGAGATATAAAGAATGGTTAATCTCCGATGACAATTTTGTGGAAAACTAAACGGGGGGTTGAATAGTTTTGCCGATTTTAAGTTGATTTCAAAAACTTTAGATTCGATATTATGTGAAATCGTGTGGATGTTGAGAACGTATAGATCTAATGATAATGTAAGTAAATAAAAAAAAGATAAGGGATAGAAATGACACAACCGATTTATAGTGGTTCGGCTACAAGGACACCTTCCTTGCCCTACTCCACTCCCCGAGTCACCTACTCGAGAGTTCAAGCACTATGTCAACAAACTCCTTCACTTGGCGGAGAAGCCTTTACAACGTTGCTTACACTTTATCCGGTACAAAGCTAGATTCCGAGTCCGTAGCACGGTGGACCAAACCAACACAACTATTACACAACAAATATGTGAAATATCAAATACAAGATCTTCGCTACAGAAATCTTGCGGAGTGACAAATCAATCAAGGACCCCTTGCTTGGATGACTTGTAGAATGCTCGTGATCTTGCCTTAGAGAAGGACCTATATGAGAATCACAAATAGAATGAAAGGAAGAACAACTCTCTAGATCAAGTGATCTATATGTTAGAAGAGAATGAGAGTATATGAGAGATTTAGTAAGAAGAGGGGTGAGTTAGAATGAAGAAATGGCTCTCTATTTATAGGCAAATTCCTCACTATTCACACGGATCCCACGGATCCCTTCCACTTGGGATCCGGCTAGCACAAAGCTAGGGATCCGTGGAACGCTCCTCTTTGCCCATGGGTTTTTTGGTTATGGGCCATGGGTTGGTCCATGGGTTATATCTAGATTCAATGTATCTAAGTATACATTGTATCAAGTCTCTTTGGGTATGGGTTAAGATCTATGGGTTGTGATTTTTACCCATCCTAATTAACTATTACAACAAATGCTTTTGTTACTACATTTTTGTATTTAAAAGATTATATGTAAATGCTTTACAAAAATAACATGTATCCTTATAATTATACTTAAGACAACATTATATATGTTATCAACAAAACACAAAGAGATCGCAAAATATTAATAAACATTTTTACGGTTTATTTGTATTAACAATCTCCCCCTTTTTGTTGATGACAAAATATAATGTTATGATGAGTAAAACTTAAGAATAGATGTAAGTTTTGAAAGCTCCTAAGTTTTACTTCTTCTCCCCCTTTTTGTCGAAACAAAAAGTTAACCCTTGGAGAAAAAAATAGTCTACTTACTCCCCCTTGACGGTAGCTCCCCCTAGTTTGGGGCGTCAAGAGAAGAAAAATCTACAAAAGAAAGTTAGTAACATGCTTAATTGATCTTATGGTTGTCGAGAAACAAGATAGGGAGCCAAGGTATGTAAACAAGGCCTTGTAATAAAACGACAAATTGTAGTGGTAGTTAAGCCACTTACAAGCATGTAAAAATAAGAACAAGACTTGTTCTTGAAAATGACAAAAAGATATAAAAAGAGAAAAATAGTAGTAGAGATTCCTTTCATGCTTGCATAAGGTTATGGATGGAGGTTTTGATGAGTAATTGTATTGATGCGATCAAGGATGAGGTTGAGTATGAAACGCATTTCTTCCCTAACTTCTATTGCAATTTCCCTAGTGGATTGGCAATGTTCACAATGTAGATGATGTGGGTAATGAGTGCGGAAGTTTTCCGGGTTGTTTTGATTTGAGTTATGCGGAAGTTGTGGTGGAAAAATAGGAAAATATGGATCAAAATCCGGAATGTTTGTATGTGGTGGTGAAAAAGAACCTAGATGTTCTTGTGATGTGATGGGAGCTAGAGGTGGTGATGTTTCAAGATCTTGAAAAATAGTATTTGGTGATGTGGGGGGTGTGGAAAAGACTATTTCTTTTTCTTTAGGTTGGGTAGATCTTGTTGGATTCCTAAGGAGTTCCAAAAGAGTTATTTTAGGTGGTGATGAAGTTGGTGTACTTGTTGGTGATGAGGGTGGTGCTATAATAGAAGCATCTTGTGGTGAGTTATTTGAGGATGAATCATTTGAGGTTGGTTTTTCTAAACAACAAGATCGGATACTAATCCGGGCGGATATCCTAGCATTTGATTGTGGTATTTTGGATGGTGGAAGTACAAAGGTTTGGATATCATGATTGTTTGTACTAGATGATTCTCCTAAAGGGTTTTTGGATGAAATTATGAAGTGTGTTTGTGAGAAGGAGATGGAGTATGCAAGCATTTTGGGAGTTATATATATAGAAAAACAACACATTGTAATGAATGCTTGACCCAAAATGTGGATTAAAATCTAATGATTAGATATGAATTCAAGGCATGTGATCATGAGAACACAAGCATTAAAGAGCATACTCCCAAAAATAAGACAAATGTGGATATTTCATCCAAAATGACAAAAATAGAAGTTGAAAACAGCTTCTGTATACACGGATCCCACGGATCCTTCCCATGAGGGATCCGTCCAGCATAAAGGCAGGGATCCGTGGGTCTGGTGTTTCAGGCAGTACAAAATTCTCCTTTTGGAAATATTTTTGCCTATTGTGTGCCTATATGCAAACTATTTGGAGTTGCGGTTATCTCGACCCCTAAAACGAAATAAAAAAAAAAACTAAACTAGAAGTATAAAAAGTATCCTATTGAGATAACCCGAAAACACATATTTAGTACATAAGTACGTAATCTTGTGTTGTCAATGCTCCTAATTCATTGTAGCTTAATGAATGTACCCGAAAACACATATTAGTTATGTGTCCCCTTTAGCATTCAAAGGACATGAGATGCAATGAAAACGGGTTTTTACTTTGTATTAATAATGAAAAAGCGATTTGTCTTAGACGTGAGAAATTGCTTTTGTGAAATTGATACGGGAGGTATCATCCTTTTAGAAAACATTGTGAAAGTAGGTTTTCTTTGAAAATGTGTATATAAAAAGTAGGAGAGCAATAAGAAAAAAAACTTATCTTTGGGTTTTGAAAATTCCTGTATTGTTTGTGAGTTGTGCGTGAAATAGAGATCCTAGACTCAGAAGGAAGAAGGCTAGTGTTTACATACCTTGTAGAGTCAAAATAAATTACGACGTATGTTCCATTAAACCAAGACCAAGACGAAGTAGGTTGAATTGTTCCCGCTTCAATGGTTTGGTGAGGACGTCGGCTATGTTATCTTCGGATGCTACCTTCTCAATAGAAATGTTCCCCTTTTGAAAATTGTCTCTTAAGAAGTGATGACGAATCTCTATATGCTTGGTGCGAGAATGCAATACCGGATTCTTGCTTAAGTCGATGGCACCTTTGTTATCACATAGAATGGCTATGTCGCTTAGATGAATGTCGTAGTCTACTAACGCTTGTTTCATCCATAGTGCTTGTTGGCATGCTTTGCCGATGGAGACGTACTTGGCTTCGGTTGTTGATATTGCTAGAGCCGTTTGTTTCTTAGAAAACCACGATGTTAAACAACATCCCATGAAAGTACACACCCCACTTGTACTTTTTCTATCAACGTAATCCCCTGCATGGTCAGAATCTGCATATACAATTGTTTCTACACCCGTGCCCTTAGGATACCATAATCCTAATTGTGTTGTACCCTTAATGTATCTAAAAATTCTTTTTACGGCTTCTAGGTGTGAAGTTTTGGGGTTTTCTTGAAACCTAGCAAATAAGCAGACACTAAACATGATATCCGGCCTACTTGCCGTGAGGTAGAGGAGACTACCTATCATGCCACGATATTTAGTATTATCTACGGATTCGCCGTCTTCATCTTTTGTGAGTTTGGTGTCGGATGACATGGGTGTCCTAATTGGTTTCGACTCTTCTAGACCAAATTTCTTTAACATATCCTTGATGTATTTAGATTGATTGAAGAAGATACCATCTTCTACTTGTTTAATTTGTAGACCAAGAAAGAAACTAAGTTCTCCCATCATACTCATCTCAAACTCGTCATGCATGATTTTAGAGAAATCATCACACATGTCTTGACAAGTGGATCCGAATATAATATCATCTACGTATATTTGTACTATGATTATGTGTGACTCCTTTTTCTTAGTAAAAAGTGTGTTGT
Source organism: Chrysanthemum seticuspe (assembly GCA_019973895.1). Lineage (NCBI taxonomy): Eukaryota > Viridiplantae > Streptophyta > Magnoliopsida > Asterales > Asteraceae > Chrysanthemum > Chrysanthemum seticuspe. Next base: position 306,582,958 of record BPTQ01000009.1, read on the forward strand.
CAACTAACCCCATGGTATAGTTATGTTTAATTAAAAAGGACTTGAGTCTATCATACCAAGCTTTTGGAGCTTGTTTAAGACCATAAAGGGCTTTCTTTAATTTATAAACGTGTTTGGGTTTTTCAAAATCGATGAAGCCCGGAGGTTGAGCTACATATACTTCTTCATTAATAAGACCATTTAGAAAAGTGCTTTTGACATCCATTTGATAAAGCTTTAGTTCATTAGCACAAGCATACGCAAAAAGTATTCTTATAGACTCTAATCTAGCCACGAGGGCATAGGTCTCATCAAAGTCTATTCCTTCTTGTTGATTATACCCTTGGGCAACGAGTCTAGCCTTGTTCCTAGATACTACTCCGTTTGCATCTAATTTGTTTCTATACACCCATTTTGTTCCTATTACGGTTTGATTACTAGGTGGAGGGACAAGTGTCCAAACATCGTTATAAACAAATTGATTTAATTCTTCTTGCATAGCCATTACCCAACTTTCATCTTTTATGGCTTCTTGTGTGTTCTTAGGTTCTATAGTTGAAACAAAACAAAATAAGCTACTTAGGTTTTGAACTTGAGACCTTAATGTTCGTTCGCTTAGCTTACCTATGACCTTATCTACGAGGTGATCTTTGGACTCTTTAATGTTTGTGATTTCACTAATTGAAGGTTCATCTTCTTCGTTAATCTTTTTCTTAATTACAATAGCTTCACTTTCTATGATCTCGTCATCGACAAGAGGTGGAGAGAGTTTGGGTGGACTTTCATCAAATTTTATGTTTAATGACTCTTCTACCATCATTGTTTCTTTGTTTAATATGACGTAAGCTTTGCTATTTGGCGAGTAACCTAAAAAGATACCTTCGGTTGATTTAGGATCAAATTTTGTAAGGTAATCTTTAGTTTTATGAATGAAGCATTTGCTTCCAAAGACTCTAAAATGATTTAAAGTAGGCTTTTTGCCTCGGAGTAACTCATATGGAGTTTTACCTAAGATTGGTCTAATTAAGACTCGATTGAGTATGTATGTTGAGGTATCAACAGCATTACACCAAAATTTTTGAGGTATGGATTGCTTGTTAAGCATGGTTCTACTCATTTCTTGAAGGGTTCTATTCTTTCTTTCTACTACCCCATTCGATTGTGGAGTGCGTGGAGCCGAGAAGTTGTGAGTAATACCATTAGCGTCACAAAAAGCTCCGAATTGCACTTCATTATCGAATTCCCTACCATGATCCGTCCTAATAGACACTATGGGTTTTCCTAGTTGTCTTTGGATCTTTTTGCTTAATATTTCAAAATAGTTAAAGGTTTCCGTTTTGTTCTTTAAAAATTTTGTCCAAGTATACCTAGAGTAGTCATCCACTGTTACCAAAGTATAGTAGTTGCCTCCATAAATTTGGATAGCGGATGGACCAAATAAATCCATATGTAGTAATTCTAGACACCTAGTTGTGGACACCATGTTTTTAGCTTTATGACTCGAGTGAGCTTGTTTTCCTATATTACAAGCATCACAAAAATGATGTTCATATTTTAACTTAGGTAGATCTCTTACTAGATCTTTGGATGATAGCGATTGAAGAAGTCGCATATTGACATGACCCAATCTTCGATGCCATAAGGTCGAAGTATCATCCATAGAGGTAAGACATAGTTTGTCTTTAGGTTCATTACCGATTTTAATGACATAGACTCCATGTTTCCTAATTCCTCTTCCTATGGTTATGCCATTTTTAAGTATCTTACAACCGGTTTCGGTAAAAAGTACATTGCACTTTTTATCACATATTTGTCCTATACTTAAGAGATTAAATTTTAGGTTTTCTACGTGACACACATCGTTAATGGTTAGAGATTTGTTAGAAACCGTACCTTTACCGATGATTCTACTTTTGCTATTTCCATACACCACATTACCTCCATTAACGGATTCATATGTGGAGAATAGATCCCTATTGCCGGTCATGTGCCTCGTGCACCCGCTATCCTTGACCCATTCATCGGGGTCTAGGTCGACCTTTAAGCACACCTAAAACAATAATAAACTCAAAAGTTTTGTCCCCATTTATTCATGGGTCCATTAGTGTTAAACATTCCATTCATGTTAGACATGTATGGATAAGATGAGTATGCATTCCATGGAGCAAAGTTTTGAAAAGAGAAACCGTTTTGCATATTAGGGTTCCATCCCATCTGATGGTTACTTCTTGGATAAACGTTATTAGGTCTCCTAGATGCATTATGTTTTTGAAAAGATGGTGCTTTGTTTCTTGCAAAAGTAGGATTAATTTTTGGAGGTGGATGTCTAGTGGTGACATGAGTTAGTTTCTTCCTATTTACGATAACGAACTCGTTTCTAGATGATGAAGCTATGTTATTACCACTAGTTGTCACAGCAGATCCACGGATCCCAGTTTGTACACTAGCCGGTTCCCTTTTTAGGGGATCCGTGGGATCCGCCACAACAGTGGCTGGTTTTTCTAATTCTTTAACGAATTTTGTTTCTTTACTTTCACTAGTTGATGGATCAAGTTGTTGTATGCCTAGACCTTTTTGGTTGTTACCGGTTTTAACACCATCGAGTATTGTATCTAAGGTGTTTGTACTCATTCTAGCAATTTTAGAATCTAAGTGATCAACTAGTGTTTGAAGTTGAACACAAAGTTCACATTCACCACTTGCTATTTTACCCTTTTCCAAACGTTTTAGTTTTGCTTTTAATTCTATGACTTCTTTATCTAAACGTTGGTTTTGACTCTTTAAAAGCTTGTTTTTGTTAATTAGTTTTAAGCTAATATTGCATAGTTTATCATATTCATTATGCAATGAGTCGTCATCAAGTGAGGAACTACTATAGTATTCGTGACATACCTCATCATTTGCCATGTGACAAATTTCTTCGTCCTCCTCGTCGCTCATTCCCCACGTGCCGCTCACGAATGCCTTTTGATCATCCCGTTTGGGACACTTACTAATAAAGTGGTTTGGGTCCCCACACACCTGCACTTGCCGGAGGTCTCGTTGGAAGCAGTCTCTCTACTCCCGGGTTCATCCTGGGATAGGGGTACGATCTGTCTACATTTTACCTCCCCCATACCCTGCCTCGGCGGGATTGGGTGTGTTGTTGTTGTTGTTGGGTCCCCACATTTAAAGCAAGTACGATCATCCTTTGGCTTTTCGTCCTCTTTGTTTTTCCGAAAGCCTTTCTTATCGTCATACGGTTGCTTGACGTATCTACCCTTTCTTCTAAAGAACTTTTTAAATTCCCTTACTGCCATAGAGTACTCTTCGTCGTCACTACTCGAAGATGAGCTCTCCTCATCGCTCGAAATCTTTTTGGCTTTAAGGGCAAGAGATTTGTGTTTCTCTTCCACCTTTGAGGCTTCGGAATCTTTAGCAAGGACAAGCTCGTAGACTTTTAGGTTGCCTATGAGTTCATCGAGGGTGAGGATTGTCAAATCTTTTGACTCTTCGATTGCTGTCACCTTGGATCTCCACTTCGATGGAAGTGTCCTTAGATATCTACTAACATGGTTACGGCTAGAAAAGGATTCATCAAGTGCTTGTAAAGATGTAATAATAGTATTAAAGTTAGCAAATGAATGATCTATAGTTTCCTCATCCGATATTGAAAATTGTTCATATTGTTGAACAAATAGATCAATTTTATTATTTTTAACTTGTTGATTGCCTTGATGAGTTACAACTAAAGAATTCCAAATATCTTTAGAGGTTTTAAGCATAGAAATTCTTTCGAATTCTTTTTTCGGTAAAGCATTATATAAAACCATTTTTGCTTCACTATTTTTAGAAAGCTTTTTCTTCATTTCATCATTTAGTTTATCATGAGGTATGTGAACTAAATTTCCTTTATCATCATTTGAGGTAGCCTCAAAATCACCTTCAACAATAATGTACCAAAGATCAATATCTTTAGACTTCACATATGTTTCGAATCTATTTTTCCAATATATAAAACCATTAGTTTCAAGTAGTGGTGGTCGTTGCATAGATTGCCCTTCCTTATAATTTTCAGAACCCATAGTGATCGAAAAGTTTTTAAAATATAATTTTATTTTAAAACTTTTATAAACTTAGCTCTGATACCAATTGTGGAAAACTAGAGGGGGGGTTGAATAGTTTTGCCGATTTTAAGTTGATTTCAAAAACTTTAGATTCGATATTATGTGAAATCGTGTGGATGTTGAGAAAGTATAGATCTAATGATAATGTAAGTAAATAAACAAAGATAAGGGATAGAAATGACACAACCGATTTATAGTGGTTCGGCTACAAGGACACCTTCCTTGCCCTACTCCACTCCCCGAGTCACCTACTCGAGAGTTCAAGCACTATGTCAACAAACTCCTTCACTTGGCGGAGAAGCCTTCACAACGTTGCTTACACTTTATCCGGTACAAAGCTAGATACCGAGTCCGTAGCACGGTGGACCAAACCAACATAACTATTACACAACAAATATGTGAAATATCAAATACAAGATCTTCGCTACAGAAATCTTGCGGAGTGACAAATCAATCAAGGACCCCTTGCTTGGATGACTTGTAGAATGCTCGTGATCTCGCCTTAGAGAAGGACCTATATGAGAATCACAAATAGAAAGAAAAGAAGAACAACTCTCTAGATCAAGTGATCTATATGTTAGAAGAGAATGAGAGTGTATGAGAGATTTAGTAAGAAGTGGGGTGAGTTGGAGTGAAGAAATGGCTCTCTATTTATAGGCAAATTTCCTCACTGTTCACACGGATCCCATGGATCCCTTCCACTTAGGATCCGGCTAGCACAAAGCTAGGGATCCGTGGAACGCTCCTCTTTGCCCATGGGTTTTTTGGTTATGGGTCATGGGTTGGTCCATGGGTTATATCTAGATTCAATGTATCTAAGTATACATTGTATCAAGTCTCTTTGGGTATGGGTTAAGATCCATGGATTGTGATTTTTACCCATCCTAATTAACTATTACAACAAATGCTTTTGTTACTACATTTTTGTATTTAAAAGATTATATGTAAATGCTTTACAAAAATAACATGTATCCTTATAATTATACTTAAGACAACATTATATATGTTATCAACAAAACACAAAGAGATCGCAAAATATTAATAAACGCTTTTACGGTTTATTTGTATTAACAAATTTAGCTAGCTTCATCTATGGTAGTCAATCTATAAACTCTGGGATAGGTTTAGGTTTTAAGAAGTATGTTGGCTTAGAAGCTAGAAATGATCTGCGTAAATCTACACCAGCATGATTAGCTAATTATGTAAAAGAAGGAGAATTACATGTTGTACCTGGACCTATTAGAGGACAACATATGCCCACTGACCTTTCCATCACAATAGACTTTGATGGATCACACCATCTTTATGGCAAAAAGTCAAGAGACTTTCCAGACCCTGATTCTAAATTTACTGACTTTGTCTCTTTTTTTGACAGTGACAAGTCCTCTAACCAAGGGTCTACTACATATACCAGTTGTGATTCAAGTGAAAAGTCAGACCTTCCCAAGACCTCACCCAAGCCTACACCCAAGACTCCCTACTAGCCTGTTAGAGTTGTTGCTGAGGAATCAAATTCCAAGACAGATTCCTCTAAAGACTTGTCATTTAATTCTTTGCAAAACAATGTCTTTAATTCTGTTAAAAACAATTCTATTAATGTTTGTGGTTTGAATGCTTTTGCATGTAATGAAACATCTTTCACTTTGAATAAATCTTCTAAAAAGAAGAAATGTTTTGTTTGTGGAAGTAAATTTCATTTGATTAAGGATTGTAATTTTCATGAGCAAAGAATGGGTGTATGTGCTAGTCAAAAGAAACCTAGACCAATGTGGAAAATTTTTAATGAAATACCATCTTTTGTTACACAAGCAACTCATAAAACTAGCAAACACAATTCTGCTAATAAACCTTCTCCTATAAAGAAGTATCACAAATTTTCAAAATGGAGCAGATCTGTGCTAGACCATATGTGAGACCAACTAGTTCATATTTACAAAATGGTTATTGGCCTGGATGTTTTGACTCAATATATGTTGTCAAGGGATACTGGGATACAATGGTAGATCTTATACATCCACATGGCCTAAATCTTATGATCCACAAGGAAGGCTCCAGTCAGTGATGACTTGAGTCTCCAAAGTGTACTAATATTTTGTATAGTTTTGTTGTTGTTGTAGGATCATCCTCTGCAGAGTAATGAAGTTTGAGGGGTTAACAATTGATTGGTTGTTGTCCTTATTAGGATGCTTAACCCTTAACTGCAAAGTTTGAGGGGAGGCATAAGCCTCAGGGGAGGCATATGCCTCAGGGGAGGATTGTAGTTTGTCAAACTTGTAAAATTTTGTATATTGTTGTTTATGTTTTTGTTTGCTAACACTAACCAGCTAATGATCTTTAAGTCTTGTATGTTTTGGTTTGTTTGCTACTTTGTGTCTATTTTGAAGAATGCCTTTATGAGCAGTTACTAATCTTAAGTTGAAGTTTACCAAGTTTGATTAATTGGGAATATGGTCATGTAAGCTTAAAGCTTGTTTCTACTGAAGAGAAGCACAAGTGATACTCATTGGTATGAGTGATCTCATTGTTTCTACTGAAGAGAAGTACTGAAGTAAAGATCAAGTGATAATCATTGAGATATAAAAGAAATGTTGTTCATTCATTCAAAAAACAATTTACAGCTTACAATCACCTTCATATGAAATAAAAGACCAACCCTATACAAAATCTACCAAACTTATTCTAGCTCCTATCATCAATTACAAAAGCTGGAGGATATGCATGACCAGTACGATGAAGAAGCTAAAGATGAAAATGGAAAGGATGGATTGATGAAAAGCTTAATAATATATATAGGATAGATAACTCCTCTATGATGTTTACTTTCTTGAAATACATACTTCATTTGGTGGATAAGCAATATTTGATTACTCTTCGTGGCCTTGTCACACAGTATTATGCCACTCATATACCACAGGGTTCTGGTTTGTACTTATTGGGAGATCTTCAAGTTCTTTTTGATTCTCAGTCTCCAAATGGTCAAGGGTTTTCAATTTGGAATAATTCACATAAGTGGAAGGTTGATACATGGAGATTTTACCCTATCCCAAATGTGCATGTTGTGGAGACAAAGTGTGGAATTTGTGTATGTATGTTTTCTGATCAGCATTATCCTTTGTCCTTTAAACTGATGAAACATATGCTTAGAAGGAAATTGGAAGTTCCTCCTGATCCAGTGGTGAATGATATGACCCATGCTGAACAATTGATTGGGTTGATCAAGTCCAAGCTTCTGCAACATAAAGCTTCTACTTGATTCTGGTATATTGTATCCTTTCTTTCTTTGTTTATTTGTAATATTATCTTGTCTTATTTCTTTCTTTGTTTAATTCTTAAAAAAAAAAATCTTTGTATCTTCAGGTTTGTTGTATGTAACTCTGTTGATGGTTATCAACTCACCAGATGTGACTTGTGTCCGTCAAAGAGTTGGCTAGTCCAAAGGGTACAGCTTTGGTAAAGACACATCAAATATGTTGATAGCTGTAATGGTTTGCTAAAAACCATAGGTTATGCAACTCACCCATGCTTAATTGCTGAGGGTTGTATGGTCATCAATTCACCATGGCTTATTCCTTTTTAGAATCCAAGAATTGGCTAGCCCACAAGTATATGGCTTGTGGTAAAGGCAGTGGAATACCATATTTGGTAATCAATTCACCAAAGGTGATTCTTTTCACCTAAGAATTGGCTAGTCCTGAGCAAACGGCTACAGGTAAAGACATTTCAAATCCGTTTATAGCTGCTGATTTGCTAAAAATTAGATGGTTATTAGTGTACCATAGTTTTCGAACTTAAACAGTTGGCTACTCCAGTAGTAATGGCTATTGGTAAAGAGACATCAAATCCATTATTTTCCATGATTCACCTCTCACAGGAGTTAACACACCTGGATGTGATGAGAATAGTATGAAACTAATATTTTTTGATGTACACTTTCTCATTTGTTGCTACAAAGATATGAAGTTTCAAAGTTTTGCCATCATAGAGATGTAGTTGTTTTGCTTCTTTGCTGCTGATGTTCGAATTCAATCCTCTTGTTCTAAAGTGTTAAAGATCTATCAAGAATCTTGAACTCAACCATGCCAAATTTAAGATTAGGGGAGGATTGTTGGGAATTCTACTAATAAGAATTCTGCTAATTAATACTGCTGACGGATTCTGCTGAAGTGTTGGATTCAGCTGAAGAAGTGTTTCTGCGGAAGTAGTAAAACCGTGTAGCTTGTTTCTGCGGATATAGATATTCCGCGTATTTTATAGTTAGTTAGGATATGCATGAGTTTTATTAGGAAGTGATAATGCATATCTCTTTTAGTTTTATGAATATGCGTTTCTTGTGAAACGGTTTAGGGTTCCTTGTCTATAAAAGGAACACATTAGTATGTAAGATGTATGAGTTTGAAAAACAAGTTTTAGTTTAATTCAAAGATCCATAGAGGATCAAAGTATTCTTAGTAATCTGTGTTCTTACTTGTGTTTGATTTCCGCTTTAGAATACAAGTAATAGAGACTTTCTATTAGTGTGTTTGTGATTACATAAACATTACTAACGATTCACGAGCGCTCGAAGATCTATCAAGGTCTAAGGTTCAACACCAACCTTCAGCAACAACAACAAAAGCAGCTCGACCACATAACGTATTTTTATGCAGGGACAAGTAGTGAATAATACCATTTTTCAACAAATTTGATAAAATTGTTTTGAAAATGGATAAATATTGTTCTGAAAATAAACTGAACTCAAATTTTGGAAATCAACCGGACTTCATTTTAAACATAAGTCACTCAATCAACGACTCCGGTCAATGATTGAAGGGGAGAGTGATTTCAAACGATATTTCATCTATCAAGTCCGTTTGTATAAAATAAGTGGTGATCTAAAGATTCAGTTCTTGTTTGATTGTGAAATTGTTTTATTTTACTTAAAGATCTCTTAAAACTATCATACCTGACACTAACAATCATTAATGCCTAAAATTGATCCTTATCAGTCATTTTTCAAAATTAAATTTTACCACGTCTTTCCCCAAAATTTTCTAAATGATTTAAGTCAATCGGGATCCAAAATCTCAATTGGTTTGATATTTTTGATCGGGGGAGAGATCGTGATTTAAATCTCAAATCAGTTTTAAAGGGTGATTGTTTCAAAAGCACTCCTTCCTTCATGTGCCAAACGATTTTGAAATACATAATGCACATGATTATGGAGGAGCATTTAACCAAAAACCAGAATAGTATTTAAACAAGGCCACATTTTCTCCCATGTTTTCTGTGGAAAACTAGAAGGGGGGGTTGAATAGTTTTGTCGATTTTACGTTAGTTTCAAAAACTTTTAGATCCGATAATATGTGAGATCTTGTGGATGTAGAGAAAGTATAGATCTAATGATAAAGCAAGTAAATAAAGTAAAGCGAAGGGAAAGAAAAGACACAACCGATGTATAGTGGTTCGGCTACAAGGACACCTTCTTTGCCCTACTCCACTCCCCGAGTCACCTACTCGAGAGTTCAAGCAATATGTCAACCAACTCCTTTACTTGGCGGAGAACCCTTCACAACTTTGCTTACACTTTTTATGGTACAAAGCTAAATACCGAGTCCGTTGCACGGTGGACCAAACCAACATGATCTTCGCTACAGAAATCTTGCGGAGTGACAAATCAATCAAGGACCCCTTGCTTGGATGACTTGTAGAATGCTCGTTATCTCGCCTTAGAGAAGGACCTATATGAGGATCACAAATAGAAAGAAAGAAGAACAACTCTCTAGATCAAGTGGTCTATATGTTAGAAGAGAATGAGAGTGTATGAGAGATTTAGTAAGAAGAGGGGTGAGTTAGAATTAAGAAATGGCTCTCTATTTATAGGCAAAATTATTCACTGTTCCCCGGATCCCACGGATCCCTTCCACAAGGGATCCGGCTAGCACATGGCTAGGGATCCGTGGAACGCTCCTCTTTGCCCATGGGTTTTTTTTGTTATGGGTCATGGGTTATGGGTTGGTCCATGGGTTATCTTTAGATTCAATGTATCTAAGTATACATTGTATCTAGTCTTCTTGGGTATGGGTTAAGATCCATGGGTTATGGTCCATGGGTTAAGGTTTTAACCCATCCTAATAAACTATTACAACAAATGCTTAATTACTACATTTTTGTATTTAAATGGCTATATGTAAATGCTTTACAAAATTAACATGTATCCTTAAAGTTATACTTAAGATAACATTATATTTGTTATCAACAAAACACAAAGAGATTGCAAAATATTAATAAACGTTTTTACGGTTTATTTGTATTAACAATCTCCCCCTTTTTGTTGATGACAAAACATAACGTGATGATGAGTAAAACTTAAGAATAGATGTAAATTTTGAAAGCCCCTAAGTTTTACTTCTTCTCCCCCTTTTTCTTGAAACAAAAAGTTAACCCTTGGAAGAAATAAACATAAAAGTGCGGAAAAAAAATAGTCCACGAATCGCTAACTCCCCCTTGATGGTAGCTCCCCCTTGTTTGGGGCGTCAAGTGTAGAAAAATAAAGATCCTACAAAAAGAAAGGTTAGTAACATGCTTATATAATCTTATGATTGACGGGAATCAAGATTGGGAGCCAAAGTATGTAAACAAGGCCTTGTAATAAAACAACAAATTGTAGTGGTATTTATGCCACTTACAAGCATGTAAAAATAAAAACAAGACTTGTTCTTGAAAATGACTCAAATGAGAAAGTACTAAAAATAGAAAATAATAGTAATGACTCCATCCATGCTTGCATAAGGTTTATGGATGGAGGTTTTGATGAGTGATGGTATTGATGCGATCAAGTATGAGGTTGAGTATGAATCGCATTTCTTCCCTAACTTCTATTGCGATTTCCCTAGTGGATTGGCAATGTTCACAATGTAGGTGATGTGGGTAATGAGTGCGGAAGTTTTCCGTGTTGTTTTGATTTGAGTTATGCGGAAGATGTGGTGGATAGATAGGAAAATATGGATCAACATCCGGAATGTTTGTAAATGGTGGTGGAAAAGAACCTAGATGTTCTTGTAATGTGATGGGAGCTAATGGTGGTGATGTTTCAAGATCTTGGAAAGTAGTGTTTGGAGATGTGGGGGGTGTTGAAAAGACTAATTCTTTTTCTTTAGGTTGGTTAGATCTTGTTGGAGTTTTAAGGAGTTCCAAAAGAGTTATTTTAGGTGGTGATGAAGTTGGTGTACTTGTTGGTGATGAGGGGGTGCTATAATGGAAGCATCTTGTGGTTAGTTATTGGTTGAGGATGAGCCATTTGAGGTTTGTTTTGCTAAACAACAAGATCGGATACTAATCCGTGCGGATATCCTAGAGTTTGATTGTGGTATTTTGGATGGTGGAAGTATAAAGGTTTGGATATCATGATTGTTTGTACTAGATGATTCTCCTAAAGGGTTTTTGGATGACATGATGTAGTGTGTTTGTGAGGAGGAGATGGATTATGCAAGCATTTTGGGAGTTCTATATATAGAAAAACAAAGCATTGTAATGAATGCTTGACCCAAAATGTGGATTAAAATCTAATGATTAGATATGAATTCAAGGCATGTGATCATGAGATCACAAGCATTAAAGAGCATACTCCCAAAAATGAAACAAATGTGGATTTTTCATCCAAAGTGAAAAAATAGAAGTTGAAAACAGCTTCTGTTTCACGGATCCCACGGATCCTTCCCTTGAGGGATCCGTCCAGCATGAAGGCTGGGATCCGTGGGTCTGGTGATTCAGGCAGCACAAAATTTTCTTTTTGGAAACATTTTTGCCTATTGTGTGCCTATACGCAAACTAATTGGAGTTGCGGTTATACCGACCCCTAAAACTAAATAGAAAATAAACTAGAAGTATAAAAACATCCTATTGAGATAGCCCAAAAACACATATTTAGTACACAAGTACGTAATTTTGTGTTATCAATGCTCCTAATTCATTGTTGCTTAAATGAATGTACCCGAAAACACATATTAGTTATGTGTCCCCTTTAGCATTCAAAAGACATGAGATGCAATGAAAACGGGTTTTTACTTTGTATTAATAATGAAAAGTGATATGTCCTAGACGTGAGAAATTGCTTTTGTGAAATTGATACGGGAAGGTATCATCCTTTTTGGAAAACATTTTGAAGAGAGGTTTTCTTTGAAAATGTATATGTATAAAAGAAAATAAGAAAGCTATAAGTGGAAAACTTATCTTGGGTTTTGAAAATTCCCGTATTGTTTGTGAGTTGTGCGTGAAATAGAGATCCTAGACTCAGAAAGAAGAAGGCTAGTGTTTACATATCTTGTAGAGTCAAATAGGTTACGACGTTTGTTCCATTAGACCAAGACCAAGACGAAGTAAGTTGAATTGTTCCCGCTTCAACGGTTTGGTGAGGACGTCGGCTATGTTGTCTTCGGATGCTACCTTCTCAATAGAGATGTTCCCCTTTTGAACATTGTCTCTTAAGAAGTGATGACGAATCTCTATATGCTTTGTGTGAGAATGCAATACCGGATTCTTGCTTAAGTCGATGGCACCTTTGTTGTCACATAGGATGGCTATGTCGCTTAGATGGATGTCGTAGTTGACTAACGCTTGCTTCATCCATAGTGCTTGTTGGAATGCTTTGCCGGCGGAGACGTACTCGGCTTTGGTTGTTGAAATTGCTAGTGCCGTTTGTTTCTTAGAAAACCAATATGTTAAACAACATCCCATGAAAGTACATACACCACTTGTACTTTTTCTATCAACGTAATCACCTGCATGGTCAGAATCTGCATATACAATTGTTTCTACTCCCGTGCCCTTAGGATACCATAATCCTAATTGTGTTGTACCCTTAATGTATCTAAATATCCTTTTTACGGCTTCTACGTGTGATGTTTTAGGGTCTTCTTGAAACCTAGCACATAAGCAAACACTAAACATGATATACGGCCTACTTACCGTGAGGTAGAGAAGACTACCTATCATGCCACGATATTTAGTATTATCTACGGATTCGCCGTCTTCATCTTTTGTGAGTTTGGTGTCGGATGACATTGGTGTCCTAATTGGTTTCGACTCTTCTAGACCAAATTTCTTTAACATCTCCTTTATGTATTTAGATTGATTGAAGAAGATACCATCTTCTACTTGTTTAATTTGTAGACCAAGAAAGAAACTAAGTTATCCCATCGTACTCATCTCGAACTCATCATGCATGATTTTAGAGAAATCATCACACATGTCTTGACAAGTGGATCCGAATATAATATCATCTACATATATTTGCACTATGATTATATGTGATTCTCCTTTCTTAGTAAAAAGTGTGTTGTCAACTAACCCCATGGTATAGTTGTGTTTAATTAAAAAGGACTTGAGTCTATCATACCAAGCTTTTGGAGCGTTTTTAAGACCATAAAGGGCTTTCTTTAATTTATACACATGTTTGGGTTTTTCAAAATCGATGAAGCCCGGAGGTTGAGCTACATATACTTCTTCATTAATGAAACCATTTAGAAAAGCGCTTTTGACAACCATTTGATAAAGTTTTAGATCATTAGCACAAGCATACGCAAGAAGTATTCTTATAGACTCTAATCTAGCCATGGGGGCATAGGTCTCATCAAAGTCTATTCCTTCTTGTTGGTTATACCCTTGGGCAACGAGTCTAGCCTTGTTCCTAGACACTACTCCATTTGCATCTAATTTGTTTTTATAAACCCATTTGGTTCCTATTATGGTTTGATTACTAGGTGGAGGGACAAGTGTCAAAACATCATTAGAAACAAATTGATTTAGTTCTTCTTGCATAGCCATTACCCAACTCTCATCTTTTATGGCTTCTTGTGTATTCTTAGGTTCTAAGGTTGAAACGAAACAAAACATGCTACTTTGGTTTTGAACTTGAGACCTTAATGTTCGTTCATTTAGTTTTCCTATGACTTTTTCTACGGGGTGATCTTTGGACTCTTTAATGTTTATTATTTCATCACTTAAAGGTTCTTCTTATTCACTTATCTTTTTCTTTATTACTATAGCTTCACTTTCTATTATCTCATCATCGACAAGAGGTGGAGAGGGTTTGGGTGGACTTTCATCAAATTTTATATTTAATGACTCTTCTACCTTCATTTTTTCTTTGTTTAATATGACGTAAGCTTTGCTATTTGGCGAGTAACCTAAAAAGATTCCTTCGGTTGATTTAGGATCAAATTTTGTAAGGTAATCTTTAGTGTTAAGAATAAAACATTTACTACCAAAGACTCTAAAGTGATTTAACGTAGGCTTTTTGCCTCGAAGTAACTCATATGGAGTTTTTCCTAAGATTGATCTAATTAAGACTCGATTGAGTATGTACGTTGAAGTATCAATGGCATTACACCAAAACGTTTGAGGTAGGATTGTTCATTAAGCATGGTTTGACTCATTTCTTGTAGGGTTCTATTCTTTCTTTCTACTACCCCATTCGATTGTGGAGTGCGTGGAGCCGAGAAGTTGTGAGTAATACCATTAGTGTCACAAAAAGCTCCGAATTGCACTTCGTTATCGAATTCCCTACCATGATCCGTCCTAATAGACACTATGGGACTTCCTAGTTGTCTTTGGATCTTTTTGCTTAATATTTCAAAATAATTAAAGGTTTCCGTTTTGTTCTTTAAAAATTTTGTCCATGTATACCTAGATGTTGGGATATGAAAGTGCTGAAGATATGAAAGTACTGAAGATATGAAAGTACTGTAAGCTGCAAAGTACTGGAAAAAGTCAAAGAGTCAAAGTACTGCTAAAGACAAAGTCAAAGTACTGCACTACGAAGTCAAAGTACTGAAAGAACAAAAGAACTGTTATATTCGTTTATGGAAAGTATTGTAACTCTAGAATATTCTATGTTTAGATTACTTGTCGAACAAGGATACAAATTGTAAACCGACTAGGATATCCTTGAGCTTATAAAAGGACTCCTAGATTCGCATTAGAGGTATGAGTCTATGATTTGTAGATTTTACGAATTCACAAGTTATTTAGTGTTTTAGAGAGAAGTTCGATAATCTTAGAGTTGTTTAGAGTATCTACATAATAAGCAGATTTAGAGTTTATAATAAAAGTTATTCTTCTTAGCTTTGTTAAGTAAATTCCGCGTACTTGATAAAGATTGCTCAGTGTTTCTTTGTTAATAACTTAGGATTTATCCGAGGTTATTAAACCTTAATAAGCTAGTTAAAGTTAGTTTGATTAAAGTATATCGATCCAACAAGTGGTATCAGAGCTTGTGTGGAAACTCTGACTAGGAAGAAACCCTACTTCAACAATATTCAAGATGTCGACTGAAGCTGTTCCACCACCCTCAATCACCTCACTCAGAATTCCAATAATCAAGAAGGGAGAATATGATCTCTGGTGCATGAAGATGAGGCAGTATATTGCCATTACAGACCATGCTCTATGGAATGTAATAGTGAATGGGAATGAAGTTGTTCCATAACCCATTGATATTCTTGGACAACCCAAAGCACCGAAGGCAGTCTTACCAGCAACAACCCTAAGGAATCAAGAAAAGGCACTAAACATTCTCTTATCTGCCATTCCAGACGGTCATCTTCTCAAATTTCATGATGCTAAAGATGCTAAGCAGCTCTGGGCTGCTCTCAAGACCAGATTTGGAGGGAATGAAGCCTCTAAGAAGATGCACAGAAATTTGCTGAAGCAACAGTTTGAAACTTTCACAGTAGGTGAAAGAGAAAGTCTTGATGCTGCATATGACAAGTTTCAAAATCTCCTCAACATGTTGGAGTTATACAAGGCAGAAGTATCAGTTGAGGATGCTAATATGAAGTTTCTAAGGAGTTTGCCATCTACATGGCATGTGATTGCTACTATGATCAGAGGACAACAAGGTTTGGATGTCATGGACTTTGATGATCTCTACCATCAACTGAAGGTGTATGAGCATGAGATGAGTGGTCAAACAAATTCCAAGTCTCACAGTATTGCTTTTCTATCATCTGAAAAGAAGGGCAGTACTTCCATCAAAAGTACTGCTTCTCCTCAAAGTACTGTTTCTCAAAGTACTGCTGTTTATACCCCTCTTCATATGTTCAGCAGGCCCCACCACCTACCACTATGCACTCAGATGAAGTTGTGTGCTCCTTCTTTGCACAACAAGCTAGTTTACCAGTCACATATGAAGAAGATCTAGCACAGATTGAAGAAGATGCACTTGAAGAAATTGATATCAAGTGGCAAGTTGCTATGATCACTGCAAGGATCAAAAAGTACATGAAGAAGACAGGAAAAAGCATTGATTTCAAACCGAAACAAGGAATAAATTTTGACAAATCCAAAATTGAATGCTTCAATTGTCAAAAGACTGGTCACTTTGCAAGCGAATACAGATTTACTAAGTATCAAGCAAACAGAACATCTGAGAAGCCAAAACTTGAGCTCAAAGAAATTCCAATTGCTAAAACAAAGGCTTTGGTTGCTCAAGAGAAGTTATCAGAAGTTGACTGGAGTGAAGAGTTTGATGATGAACCAGTGACTTACTGTATGGTAGCAGTGGAAGATGTAGTTGAAGAAACAGTGGAAGCATTGGACTGGAGCACTGCTTTTGATGAAGAATCTGAACATGCTGCTTTGGAATCTGATGATGGCTTTGGAGGATTTTATTGGAGCAAAGAAAGTGAAGATGATCCTGTTCTTCTTGCAATGGTGGCTACTTCACCAACTCAGTCTCCTATCTCTGAGGTATGCTCAAACTGTTATGATTTTTATCAAAAATTACTTAACAGTTATGTAATTGAAAGAGATAATTGTGTTAGGGCTAGGTCTGAGGTAGCTGGTTATCAAATAACCTTAGAATCTATGGAAGCCAAAATTCTAGCACATGAAACTAATGAAGTAGCTTGGGCTGAAAAATATGAACAACAGGATTACCAGTTAAAACTTCGTGAATGGAAATTAAACTGTAAAATTGCTGAAATTGAGAAATTGACTAAGGAAAGAGATGATTTGTTAGCTAAGTTTGCTGCTTGGGGAGAGTCTGGTCTGTCACATGTTACTTATGTTGAAAAACAAAGAAGTGCAAACATTAGAACTGGCTTAGGTTTTGGTATGAACTTTGATAACATAGAAGTAAACCAACCTAGTGATCACGATGTAGGTAATTTTGAGGACATAACCACTAGTGATGATGAACTCATTAACTATGTAGATACATCTAGTAATGAGGGCTCAATAAGTGAACCACGTCCTGAGTATAAGCAAGATAATGGTTATCATGCTGTTCCTCATCCCACTGGCATTCATCAACCCTTTAGGCCTGATGTTTCTCTTTTTGGAGTAGATAGTCTAGAGTTTAGGAAGAAGCTTGTAGCTCAATCTAGGTCTGAAAAACCCAAAGAAGCTATTGAAAATAATGTTCAAACTCAAGTAGTACCTTCAAATCAAAGTACTGCTACATAAGCAGTACCTTCTGCAGAACCTTTTCAAAACAGTACTGCTAAACCTTTTTGGGATAACTTTGGTCAAAACAGGTTTCATCATTCACCAAGAAGGCAAAATAATTTTGGGCATAGACATAGAAGAAATCACTTTGGAAGTATGGGTCAAAAACTGTGTTTTGTGTGTTTTAGTCCTACTCATTTAATCAAGGATTGTGAACATCACTCAGAATACCTTAGAAAATTTCCAAAGAACAGAACTGCCAATCACAAACCTAGAGAGCACAAACCAGTTTGGAATAATTCAAATATGGTTAATCACAGAAACTTCACACCAGATCATAGATACCCACATTAGAGAAGACCTTTTTCAAAACCTTCAGTATCTCACAGTACTTTCCAAAGTACTGCTCAGCCAAACAAGGTACTGATCACACTATTTGGAATAGGAATAATCTCACTATCAACCTAGAAGGTATTACAATTCACATAGGGGATCTAGATCACAGGAACCACGTGTTAAAACAGAATAGGTTAAGAGGGAAGGTACTGCTGAGGGAAACACAGTACTTTCAACAAAAAGTGAATCTGATGTTTTTGTTATACAAGAAAAAGCTAATAATCTTGTAAAAGAGATTTATGTTGAAAAATCATAAAGTTTTGAAAATCCACATGCTAAAGATCAAAAGATAATTTTGGATCGTCATTTGAAAGATAGTCGGAATTACATACTCAAAGAATTTGAGTTTGTAACTCCACAAGGGGAACACAAGTCAGTAATAGCTTGGGTTCCTAAAAATCACTAACTCTTTTCTTTGTGTGCAGGGCAACCCAGAAGAGGAGCTTAAAGATAATCTAATTGTGGATAGTGGTTGCTCTGGAAGCATGACAGGAGACAAAGAGATCCTGTCTGATTTTAGAAATATTAGTGGAGGAAGAGTTGCATTTGGGAATGATCCCAATGGAGGAAAGATTACTGGAAAAGGAACTATCAAAGCAGGGCTTATAGACTTTGAGAATGTTAGATATGTGAAGGAGCTTAAGTTCAACTTGCTATCAGTCTCTCAAATTTGTGATAAAAAGCATCATGTGTTATTCACTGACACAGAATGTCTCATCCTTTCCTCTGATTTTAAGCCTGTTGATGATGAATTAGTAGTCCTTAGAGTACCAAGGACAAATGATGTGTATAGTTTAGACATGAAGAGTCTACATTCTTATGGAAGAGCCACATGTTTGGTGGCTAAAGCAACATCTGAAGAGGCACATCAATGGCATAGAATATTGGGCTATGTTAATTTCAAGAATATCAACAAACTGGTCAACGGCAATCTAGTTAGAGGCTTACCTTCAAAGACTTACAAGAATGATCAATCATGCTTGGCATGCAAGAAGGGTAAACAACACAAAGCTTCCTGTAAGAAGCTTGAGGAGAGAACTCTTAGAGAACCATTAGAGCTGTTACATATGGATTTGTTTGGACCTGTCTCTGTGGCAAGTTTAAACAAGAAAAAGTAATGTTTGGTTGTTACAGATGATTGCAGTAGATTCAGTTGGGTTTTCTTTTTGGGTTTTAAAGATGCTACTTTTGATGCTATTCAGACACTCATAATAGCTCTTGAAAACCAATTGAGACTCAAGGTTAGAGATATTAGATGTGATAATGGGACTGAATTCAAGAACAAGCTTATGGATGAATTTTGTACCAACAAAGGCATAAAAAGGGAGTTTAGTATTGCAAGAACACCACAGCAAAATGGTGTTGCAGAGAGGAAGAATAGGACTTTGATTGAAGCAGCAAGAACAATGCTAGCAGATTCCCATCTACCTATTCAATTCTGGGCAGAAGCTGTAAGTACTGCGTGCTATGTACTTAACAGAGTCTCAGTCACCAAACCACAGCTGAAGACACCCTATGAATTGCTGATGGGCAATAAACCCAATATTCGTTTTATGAAGCCTTTTGGATGCCCTCTCACTATTTTAAACACCATTGATAATCTGGGGAAGTTTGATGGCAAGTCTGAAGAAGGATACTTATTGGGTTATTGCACTAACAGTAAAGGCTTTAGAGTATACAACAGAGTTACTAAGAAGATTCAAGATTGTCTTCATGTTGAGTTTTTAGAAGATCAAGACAAAGAGAAAGGTAAAGGACCTGATTGGATGTTTGATCTTGAGGTTTTAATTCCTTCAATGAATTATGTACCTGTTAGAGAAGAAAATCAACCTATGCACAATGGAGAAGATTTACAATATGTTGTTCATGGAGTTCATATTAGACTGGATGCTATTCCTGATGAAGATCTTGTAAGTCCAAAACAAAGTACTGATGTTCTCAAGCAAAGTACTGATACTCCAAAACAAAGTACTGTTGCACCACAATCCTCATTATCTGCTGAGGATCAATCTATTCAAGAGGAACTTAATCAGATGCTTCTTCAAGATGTATCAGCACATTCTTACACTTATGAACAAAGGAGAGCTTATGAAGAGGCAAAGAAGAAGAACAAGACTGCAGAGTACTCTCACAGTACTTTTGACAGTACTTTTGAACAAAGTACTGCTACACCAGTTGACATTACTTTAGATGATTTGGATGATCCTACCATGCCTGGATTAGAGGAAACTGATGATGAGTTTGCAGATGAAGGTATTTTCTTAGATTCCAATGAAGATGTTGATTTAACTATATTGGATGATACGTATGGAGTTCCACAGTCTCCAATTTTAAGGATTCATAAGAATCATCCTACTGATCAAATCATTGGTCCTTCTACTTTTGGAGTGATGACTAGACACACAGCTAAGAGTTTTACTAAACCTCATAATGCTTTACTTAGCTTTGTCTACAAACAAAACAGGCTGAATCATACAGACCATCAAACCTACCTATTTACTTGTTTTATCTCTCAAGAGGAACCCAAGAACATTGCTCAAGCTTTAACTAAAGAAAGCTGGGTTGAAGCTATGCAGGAAGAACTTCTTCAATTTAAACTTCAAGAAATTTGGGTTTTATGTGATCTTCCAGATGGGAAGAGAGTTATTGGAACCAGATGGGTCTTCAGAGTGAAAAGAGATGAAAGAGGCAATGTTATCAAAAACAAGGCAAGGTTAGTAGCTCAAGGCTACAGACAAGAAGAAGGAGTAGATTATGATGAAGTATTTGCTCCTGTAGCAAGGATTGAGGCTATTAGAATATTTCTTGCTTTTGCTTCATACATGGGTTTTCAGGTTTACCAAATGGATGTCAAGAGTGCCTTTCTCTATGGCACTATTATAGAAGAGGTGTATGTTAAACAACCTCCAAGTTTTGAAGATCCTAAACACCCAAACAAAGTCTACAAGGTGGTTAAGGCTCTTTATGGCCTTCATCAGGCACCTAGAGCCTGGTATGAGAGGCTCTCTACATTCCTATTGCAACATGGATACAGAAGGGGAGCTATTGACAAGACATTGTTTATCAAGAAAGACAAGAAGGATATCATGTTAGTTCAAGTCTATGTTGATGATATCATCTTTGGGGCTACCAAATAGTCCATGGTTAAGGAGTTTGAGCAGCTGATGCAGAAAGAATTTCAAATGAGTTCGATGGGAGAGTTAACTTTCTTTTTGGGACTTCAGGTTAAGCAGTCAAAGGAAGGAATTTTTATCAGTCAAGACAAGTATGTTACTGACATACTTAAGAAGTTCAATTTTGATGATATGAAGACTGTTACTACACCTATTAAATCTATCAATTCATTGGGCAAAGATGAAGATGGCCAACCTGTTGAAGTCAAGTTATACAGATCAATGATTGGCTCTCTTATGTATCTTACTGTATCAAGGCCTGATATCATGTTTGCAGTTTGTTTATGTGCAAGATATCAAGTCTCACCAAAGATTTCTCACATGAATGCAGTAAAGAGAGTCTTCTGTTATTTAAAACAACAACCAAAGTTGGGGTTGTGGTATCCAAAATAGTCACCTTTTCACTTGGAAGCTTTTTCAGATAGTGATTATGCAGGTGATAATTATGATAGAAGATCCACCACTGGAGGATGCCAATATCTTGGAAGAAGGTTAGTGTCCTGGCAATGTAAGAAACAAACAATTGCAGCAACATCATCTACTGAAGCTGAATATGTAGCTGCTGCAAGCTGTTGTGGACAAGTTTTGTGGATGCAAAATCAACTCTTGGAATATGGGTTCAATTTCAAAAATACTCCTATCAATATTGATAATGAGAGTACCATTTGTATTGTGAAGAATCCTGTGTATCATTCCAAGACCAAGCACATACAGATTAGGCATCACTTTATCAGAGATTGCTATGAGCACAGGCTCATTAATGTGGTTAAGGTTCACAGAGATGATAATGTAGCTTATTTTCTCACCAAAGGCTTTGATGTTTCAATATTCACTCACTTGGGGGTGAGCATTGGCATGATTAACTACTGAGCTACATTTAAGAGGAGGACTATTAAGTATTAGTATAGTCCTGTGTATTGTTTGAGGGGAGGATATTTGTGTATACTTAGTTTATACAGAAGAATTTGGAAAAGTACTGTTTTTCTTGAAAGTACTGCTTGGAAAGTACTGCTTGCGAAAGTACTGCTTATGTGGAAAGTATTGTTTGTCGTATTAACGTACTGTTCCAACAGTAATATTAAGGGGTAATTGCTAGTAACGGTAACTTTGTTATTATGGGCTGTGATTTTTCAAATCCCACCTATAAATAACTACTCTCCGATTTTCCCTCTCATATTAATATTTTAGAATCTTTTCCATCTTTATCTCACGATTACCATCTCTTTATTCTTCGATCATATCTTTTACTTGTGCTTACAAATTCATCAATGGCGAATCGACCTACTATTTCAAAGCACAATATGGTGGCTAATTTGGACAATACTGAGGCGAATGTGGCTTTTTATGAAATTATTGATTATCTTACTGGGTCGCCAATCAGTTATGCCCTTTTAGTTGAGCCGGATATTATTGAACCTTGGATTCAAGAATTTTGGGCTACTGCAAGGGATAATAAGGAGAATGAAGAATTTTATATTAGGGCTACAGTTGTTGGAAGAACTGTGAAGATTACTGAAGCATCTATTAGAGAAGATTTGTTGTTTAATGATGACGATGGTGCTATTGATACGCTTACACAGCGCGTTCAGGGTCAAAGGAACTTCCTTTTCGTCGAGCAAGTTTTTCAACACCCTAGGCAGTGAACCTAATCGTTGTAGTGTAGTAATAGGGTAAGCCACGGGAATTGATATCGTTCTCTAGGGGAATAGGAATGCTAGTGAGAAGTTACTACGCTAAGGTTGGGGTTGAGGAAGATTATTTTTTTATCTTTTTATATTTTTTAGAAAAGGAAAAGTACGAATCTTGGGGAATTTTACATAATTCACAAGGTAGAGTGATTATATTCACTTGATGTGAAGACTTAGGATTTTTGTAGGAGCTCATGAGGAATTTTACTTGATCTTCAAGTTCAAGAATCCTACGGTCGGAAGGTTGTGAGTCAATTGGAGGCAAGGAGATTGCCTTAACGGTTTTGGGCAACTCACGGGGGTCATTCCAACTTTCATTGGCATAGAGAGCAAGGTCCTCTATTATACCCCATGATTCTTCCGCGGTGAGATCACTAAGTTTTCCACCGGCCGCTTGGTCAATGGATCGCTTAGTGGGGAAGTTGACATGATCATAAAAGACTTGGACTTGGAGCCAAAGATCAATGCCGTGATGAGGGACTTTATGAAGTAAGTACTTGAATCGAGTCCATGCTTCGTAGAGAGATTCACCTTGACGTTGTTGGAACATCAAGATGTCATTCCTAAGTTTTGTGGTTCTCCCCGGTGGGAAAAATTGAGCAAGGAAACGAGTGGTGAGATCATCCCAACTTGAGATGGAGCCGGCGGGAAGTCGCTCAAGCCAATTACTAGCTTGGTCTCGTAGAGAGAATTGGAAGAGACGCAGACACGTGGTCTCCCGAGTATTAGCATCAAGGTCGATGGAATCGACAATTTTAAGGAAGTCCTTAAGATGCTGATTAGGATCTTCGGAACGAAGTCTATGGAATGCACATCCATTTTGCACCAACCGAATGGTGTCGGATCGCAGGGCCGTAATTTGGGCTTGGTCGGGAAGCTCAATGGTATTCCTATAGCCTAGGTGGCTAGGTCTCGAGTATTCACCAAGAGTACGGTCTCTTGGCGGGACAATGATTTGAGGGGGGTTTTCACCTTCCATGATGAAAAGTGATGGGGTTATGAACAAAGGTCACGAAGAAGGGGGATAGACTAAAAGGAAGCTAAAAATGAGAAAAAAGTTTACTTGATAAGAATCAAGCAAAGAAACCTAAACGAGGTGGACTACTAACTAGCTATTCTATTCCCCGGCAGCGGCGCCAAAAACTTGATACGCTTACACAGTGCGTTCGGGGTCAAAGGAACTTCCTTTTCGTCGAGCAAGTTTTTCAACACCCTAGGCAGTGAACCTAATCGTTGTAGTGTAGTATTAGGGTAAGCCATGGGAATTAATATCGTTCTCTAGGGCAATAGGAATGCTAGTGAGAAGTTACTACGCTAAGGTTGGGGTTGAGGAAGATTATTTTTTTATCTTTTTATATTTTTTAGAAAAGGAAAAGTACGAATCTCGGGGTTTGGATTTGGGGGGGGGGTTGGTATTTCTATCGATTACTCTACTATTATCTAATTATCTAAACTAAGGTGGTGGTAGTCTATGTCTAATTATTGTGTGCTCATATGATAGTTTAAAGATGTGTTTACTTAGGTTTTACTACTCCTTAATTATCTCCTATTGGTGGTTGAATTGTCACGTCCTTATTCCTAGTTGCGTTTTGTGTCTAAAGTTGTAGGGTATGCATTTCTCCCTACTCTTTGAAGTTACCAAAGGGTCTCGTCTATAAAACCCACTAGGGATGATAAACTCCAACTCTAAGGCCTCTTTGGATAGTTTAGCTTACAACAACTCAAAGTGCTATAACCTAAGGTTCACAAAGATTAATCAAGCATTAAGTACACAACGAATGACCTATCGCATTACTAGATCATTAATCAACTAAGATAAGAAACAACCAATCAATATTCAATAATTAAGTTTCATATTCCCTAAGCAAACACATAAGTAAATTAGCCGGACATGGAGAACATGCAAGCATACACACAAATAATTGAAGACATAATTAAATTAATGAAGTAAACAACTTATCTTGGTGTAAGATAGGGTTTAAAACCCTAAAATACGACCTTGGTTCGGTTTAGGTTTTACTCCAAAAGTTTACCCAAAAGACTACTCTTAAAACTGAAAAATTCTGATTCTATATATAAGATTATATGTGCGACGGCGTCACCTTATGATTTGTGACGCCGTCGTGTCGCCGTCATTAGGGTTTCGTCTTGGCCAAGTTAATCTTGCGACGGCGTCACCTTATGCTTGTGACGCCGTCCTCTTTAGCTTCTGACGTCGTCTGGATTGAATCTAGGTCGTCTGAGATGCGACGGCCTACTCTTTTAAAGCCTGACGCCGTCCTCCAAAAACTAGCAATTTCTCTTCTGTGTCGTCACAAATTCCTCCGACGGCGTCGCAGATTAAGCAGTGACGCCGTCCCCTTGTAATTTAGCAGCTTGAGTGTCTCGATTCTTGACTTTTCCCATTTTCTTCATATATCCGCGCCTTTTCATCCAAATAAGTGCCATTACAGCAGTTTGCCTTCCAGAGACCTAAAAAGTGAAAAGGAATGATATTAAGCAATAACGGATACAAAAGTGATCAAATAAGGGCTTAAATGACCCCTCAAAAAGGTACATTTTAAAACCTTATCAAATATCCCTACACTTGATATTTGCTTGTCCTCAAGCAAATGTGCTTTTAGCCAATTAATTTATAAGTTAGGGGTCATGAAGCATTGGTTTAAAACAGTCCACAACACATATAAGCCCCGCAAAAGTCATAACAAGCACGGAAATTACATACTAGCACCTCACATGGGGTGTTTGGATACTCACATCTCTCGGGTGTATATGAAATATAGCAAATTGGAAATGGAAGATAAACACTCATTAATCCGGTCCTAGTACATAGATTACCATAGGCTTGAGAATAGATCAAACCTCCATCGCTTTGGCATAAGCACCTAGGAAAGACTATCAAAGAGGTCTTTAAAGGGTTGTAACGTTAGGCTTACGGTAGGGAAACAAAGGGTTTGGTGGGATAGGCTATTTAGTGGTGGCAAGTCAAAAATCTCAATGTTACATGCATAAAAAGAATGGCGTTGCTAAGCCAAGACTCGACACTCTAAACTCTAGCTAACTGAAATAAACAAACATAAAATTAAAGGATAGATGGAGGATGGTAGCCCGTATGTTTTATGTTTTTTTTTTTTTTTTTTTTTTTTCATACACTTTTACTCTACCATCCTCTACGATAACATCAAAATAATAGGGATTTATAGCACATCCCTACACTTGAGTTTTTATTACTCTAACACTAATATAACCCGAATTGAAAAGATCAAAACACTTGGATTACGTTATTACGCAGATAAGGGAATTGGCGTTCCCTTTTAGTCATTTAAAGCTTTAACTTTTCCCATGAGTCCCAATCGTCCCAAAACTGTGTACAAAAGATATGACTCGACTTAGCAACTCATACAAGCAACTAGATAATTGAACTAAGGGTTTTAGGGTGATAACAATAATGCACTAAAAGTGAGTGCATACAAGGTAGGCTAAGGCGATTTGGGTGTACATTTGGGGGTGGGGTGTAAACAATGCTCTTCATTGATATTCTGGAAAACGAAACATCACGAGAACCGCAAAAAGGATAGGCTCTGAGGGGTTAACTAGGGGTATCGTGTACTAAAGATGAGTACAACGCAAAGGTGTGGGGGAATTACTCAACCGATGTGGAAGAAGTAATTATATTACGGGTATCAAATAAGGGTTATCCTAATGCCTCTTATAATTTAGTTATTCCTAACTACACAAGTGTAGTCTCACTAGCGATCTCAGAATGCATCACAAAACAAGTTCTAGAATCTAATATACTACCGGTTCACACTCTAAGCATTGAAGATGAATGCTTCAATTCCTACTAATCTAAGGGCGATCCTCACATTTTTGGTGGAATTTAAGTGGTAAAGGGTTTTGTGCTAGTCATATAACTTCCTATCCGTGAGACGTTTTTGTTAAGACTAATGGCCCACTCCTATATGTCATGAAAAATTTTTAATTTGGTGCCAAAATTACCCTAACCGACATTTTCTCATGGTTTATTACGCAAATGCAATTAGACAAAGCAAATAATCAAGGATAAGCAGAGTTTCAAAGTTCCCATTTTATTTTCCCTCCCTACACTTAAGCTGAACATTGTCCCCAATGTTCCCCGAAAGTATCAAAGTTTTGATAAAAGAAGGTAATAAAAAATGAAAGAAACTAATACTCCCCTGATTAGCTCGGTAGGATCCGTGTGTGAAGTAGTGGTTAAATCCTTTCCAAGAAGAATGTATGCGTGAAAAGCTCCTCAATCTTATGTAACTTCTTCTTGATAAACAAAACCTGCACACTTGAAGAAAACAAACGAAACCTTCGCGTAAAATCGGCGGTAATAATATATATGACTCGATTTAAACTAGGATATAATGCTTGTGGAATGGATGTTTACAGAATTTCTAAGAAAATTAAGACCTGGAAAATTCCAAAAATTTATAAGAAGCCCAGAAAACGAGAAAAGGTAATATGATGTTTTTACTCCTTCCTTACGCCGTCAAGTTGCAATCCTGACGCCGTCAGGTTATCCTGACAAAAACTGGTCTGCGATTTTCTGGAAAAATTCTGGAAAATTTACATCTTTAGAATCTGGAAATATTTCTGCAAAACATCCATTATGACTCGATACAAGCATTTGACTCGAACAAACACACAAATATATCTTTTAATTAATTGTTATTCTCATGTTCACGTTTCATATGAAAACGTGTGTAATCCTCCCTACACTTATCCTTTATGTAAAATACCTTTATATGCAATTAAGACGAGGTTAAAAACAAAATAAAGCATTTTTTCAAATTTAAACATGAGAATAAACAATCCATAAAAGATATATGACACTAACAAGCAAACAATTAAGCATGGGTTGCCTCCCACGAAGCGCTTTTCTTTATTTAAGAGTCTTGTAGCTAGACTCGTAGTCGTGTTCCTACGTACCGATATAAGTAAGCTTGTCCTTAACAATTTCATAAGGATCAAACTTATCATTTAGGTTGTTAGTAGTACGTTCGGTTCGATATGCTTATTCAAACTTTTCTCCATCGGGATCATAGATTGTTATCCTAATGTGCCATTCTCCATTTCCATTACTAGGCGGTCTACTCCAATCCCACTTATGTTTAGGCTTCTCAATTTTCCACCTATTCATAACGAGGTTACGGGCAAACTTCCTAAGAACTCGGTCATCTTCCTAAATACTAAAGCGTCTTCGAACGGGTTTACTTCCATGTCTCTAGCCATATCTTTTTCATGGAAAGTTGCTTTGCTAGCAAAGGCATCATCTAAATAGAAAGGTCGTTGGGGGCCTATGAAGTTTTTATCAATCCAAGGTCCATATCTAGAAGGTGTTCTATCCATCCTAATCTCATGTGGAATTTCCTCCTCTTTGTAGCATGTATGCCTTTTGACATTGTAAATCGACCTAGCACTACCTTCTCCTACCACTATCTTGGACATCTTACAATCAATGATGGTACTAGCGGTAGCTAAGAATCCTCTTCTTACAAGTAATGGGCATGTCGGGTCCTTATTCATGTCAAGCACATGGAAATCGGCCAAAAGAGTTAACTCTCCTACGTGTACTACCATGTCTTTTATTATCCCTACCGGATATGAAACAGTACCGTCTGCTAGACCTAGAATGGTTTCCGTTGGTTCTATTTTACCTAGGTTAAGGCTTCTATGGAGGGACAACGGAACAAGATTGATGCATGATCCCAAGTCGGCTAGAGCATCGAGATGTTTGGAAGTTCCAAGCCTACACGGAAGAGTCAATAGCCCTGGATCGTCTAACTTCTTAGGTAGATTATTTCGCACAAAGGCGGACCCATGTTTTCCAAGTTTAAGTTCTAACTCATATTTTTCTTTCAAAGCATTATAATAAGGTGCATGAGCTAAGACTTCAAGAACCGGTTTTTCTTGATGGAGTTCCTTGTACTCCTCCTTTAGATTGGGTTTGGGTTCATGGTTGACGGGTTTCTCAAGAGTAGGTTCTACCAATGGTGCAGGGCCTTGGTACCTAAATTTGGATTGCTTAAAACCCTTGTTGATAGCATTCACTGAGTGAACCGTTGGGTGTGAGGGACATGGGTGTGTACTCTCCCAAGGTGAACAAGAACATGAAGTTGACGAAATCGAATTTACTTTTGGGTTCTTTATGGTATCACTTGGAAGTGCTCCAATTTCTCATTCATTGAAGGCTTTTAAGAGTGCATCAAGCTTGTTTGTCATCTCGCCTTGCTTTCGCTTAAAATCGGCTTCAAGCTTAGTCAATCGAATCTATTGAGATGACATGAATCTAGATGCAATGGCCTCAAGATTAGTGGAGTTCTCAGTGTTTGGAGAATTGAACCTATTAGGTGGACTAGATGAGCTTTGGGGTGAGTTTTGATTCCACTTAAGGTTAGGGTAATTTCTCCATGATGGGTTATAAGAGTTTCCTAAGTTGTTTTGTTCGGGCTTGAAAGTGTACCACTTCTCTCCCGCTCCGTCGGTACGCGTGGAGGCGTAGTCCACAAAAGCTTGTTCGGGGAGTCTTGTGCAATCACGAGTGTCATGGGGACCACTACATAATTCACAAGGTAGAGTGATTTTATTCACTTGATGTGAAGACTTAGGATTTTTGTAGTAGCTCATGAGGAATTTTACTTGATCTTCAAGTTCAAGCATCCTACGGACGGAAGGTTGTGAGTCAATTGGAGGCAAGGAGATTGCCTTAACGATTTTGGGCAACTCACGGGGGTCATTCCAACTTTCGTTGTCATAGAGAGCAAGGTCCTCTATTATACCCCATGATTCTTCCGCGGTGAGATCACTAAGTTTTCCACCGGCCGCTTGGTCAATGGATCGCTTAGTGGGGAAGTTGACATGATCATAAAAGATTTGGACTTGGAGCCAAAGATCAATGCCGTGATGAGGGACTTTATGAAGTAAGTCCTTGAATCGAGTCCATGCTTCGTAGAGAGATTCACCTTGACGTTGTTGGAACATCAAGATGTCATTCCTAAGTTTTGTGGTTCTCCCCGGTGGGAAAAATTGAGCAAGGAAACGAGTGGTGAGATCATCCCAACTTGAGATGGAGCCGGCGGGAAGTCGCTCAAGCCAATTACTAGCTTGGTCCCATAGAGAGAATTGGAAGAGACGCAGACGCGTGGTCTCCCGAGTATTAGCATCAAGGTCGATGGAATCGAAAATTTTAAGGAAATCCTTAAGATGCTGATTAGGATCTTCGGAACGAATTCTATGGAATTCACATCCATTTTGGACCAACCGGATGGTGTCGGATCGCAGGGCCGTAATTTGGGCTTGGTCGGGAAGCTCAATGGTGTTCCTATAGCCTAGGTGGCTAGGTCTCGAGTATTCACCAAGAGTACGGTCTCTTGGCGGGACAATGATTTGAGGGGGGTTTTCACCTTCCACGATGAAAAGTGATGGAGTTACGAACTGTAACACCCCAACCCGATAAGGGTAGAAGTATCACATTTATGGAGTCAAATCAGAACAATACATATAAACCATGCAAGCGGAAGTCTTATAATAATAATCAAAAGAGTAACAAGTCAACACGACTTGATCAATACAAAAGTTCCAAAAGAAATGAAACGATACAAAGTCTAAGTCTCCAAATCAAATAACAATGGAAATCAATGTCTAAGATAACTAAGGCAAGTCCTCAAAAGCATCCTACTCTCAATCCCCAAGAAAAGCCCCAGCTCCTAGCTTAATAACCTGCCGCAGGAAAAGAAATGCGGCTGAGCTTAAAAAGCCCAGTGAACAGATATAACAATACAAAAGCAATAATAGAATCAAAGGCTGGTTAAATAAGATATGAATGATATGAAGCAATATAGAGTAGGCAAAAGAAACAAAGGAAAGGAAGGTCAGTTTTCCACCATGAGCCAACAAAACAAACCAAATCAAATCATATATCCTGTAGTAACCATTGTATTCGGAGGGGTGACCTCGGAATACCAAACCAATATGAGGGGAGTCCTCGAGTAGCCAATGGAGTGATCAGCTCCCAAAATGTGAGGGGGTGTATTGCACACACCAACCACATCACCAAACCATATATCAATACAATACAAATACAAATCTAGGATGCATCCATACGCCCCCTGCAAAACAAATAGTGGCCATACAATATATCCAAAGCGCGCATAATCAATACAAATATGGGGACGGTGTGCAACATCACTCGTGTACACTGGAGTCATTCCATTGGTGCATCAATGACATGGACATGGAACCCCCATGCCTAGTTAATGGCTCGGGTATCAACTGACAGGTCAAAGTGTACAATATATATAGTTCAATCAATATCAAAGGTCCAATATTAGCAGTTCACAATTCAAATCAGTAGTCCAATATCAAAGGTTCAATAATCAAAGGTTTCAATAGCAAAGGATCAATATCAAGGGTTCAATAGCAAAGCAAAGGTTCAATATCAATATGGCAAGAGATCAAAGATGCAAAGAGATCACGAGAAAGCTTAACAGAAAGGTCAGAATATCTGTACCTTATTCGAAGCAAGCAAACAAAGAAAGTAAAATCAAAGAAGGAGATCAATCACGCCGCCCGGAACCTATATAAATTAGACAACGTTCTATAAGAATCCGAAACACCTGTTTTAAGACGGCTTTCCATTTTTAGCAAGTTTCCCATTTTAGTAATCTTTCCATTTTAAGTAACTTTCTATTTTAGGAAACTTTCTATTTTAGGCAGGTTTCTATTTTTAGTAACTTTCCAGAATTGGCAGATTTCCATAATTAGTAACTTTCTAAAAATAGCAGGTTTCCATATTTAGCAGGTTTCCATATTTAGCAGGTTTTCATGAATAGTAAGTTTAGTACTTATCTCAAGTTAATTTATGAAAATGAGTATTATAATGCTTTAAGGATCATTTATGATAAGTTACAAAAGTTTAGGGTTTAAAATGTCAATATTGCAAAGTATAGGGTTAAAAGTGTAAATATAGTAAGTTTATCCATTTTACTCATTTAATCCATTTAGTTAGTATTTTAACATATTAATCCATCAAGTTTCATAATTTACCAAACAACCCCTTAACTTATATTAAATCGTCATAAAACATTATAAACCCTAGTTTTTAGATTTAAGATTAACGAATCCGTTTTCAACCATATTAGCTCGATTAATACAAGATTACAAGACACCTAATGTGATAGCAAAATCAATTCGAATCAGCCCCTTCCCAAATCATTTTTGTACGCCCCTCATTAGATCAAAAACACCCTCGAAATCATTCGTTATCAAGTCCATTTATCATATACGAGAACATGTAATCACAAGATCATTAAACCCTTTTATAACCTTAATATAAATCGACATGGAGAAGACCAAAATCAGTTTCACATTCATTTTATATGTCATATATCATTTGAATAAAAATAGATCAAGATTCATGGTTTTATCATTATTTATGTTATCATTTCATGTGATAGTAAATTCATGATTTTATGTGATATGTAGAACGAATACAAGCCCTAGAAAAACACATAGCCACGAATTGAATAAAGGAAACAAGGAGGAAAAAGATTCAAGATGACGATACGTTACCCTTGATGCGTGTACGAGACAAGAAACAATGATCAAACCACAAAAACTAAACCAAGTCTCCTCTTGGTTGTCCAAAACCCACGGCTACAAAACAATACCCACGACCTAGCTTGTTTTCGATCCAAACACGAACACCACGTCCACCAAACGATTACCCACGATCAAGAGCCTCCTAGGATCACTTTTGTTTGATAGAAATTCGGATTGTATGGTGAAAAAAATTTGTATGCCGCCACTATGGAGAGAAAAGGAGATTAGGGTTTCAATGTGTGTTTTTGAAATGAATGGAAATGTGATAAATGAGATTAATAAAATTTGATATGGTGAGGGATTTTAGGCCTTGAATGGCCGGCCATTATGGAGGGGGGGAGACCAAATCCAAACTTTCCTTCTTATCATATCAATCATGTATATGGTCTTATTCCAAGTCTAGATTAGTTGTGTACATTATGGTATGCTTCAATATTACTTAGACTAATATTTATTTAAGTTCTTTTAGTGTAACATAAGTTTATTATTCTCATAATGTGAAAGTATTATTAATCATATAACTTGTTAAATGATGTTAACGTATTTTCCGAGTTGGTGAAATTTTAAGTTGGAGGGCAAAATTGTCATTGTACGCGATTTGAGATTTTTAGGGTTTTACAACTCTTCCCCTCTAAAAAGAAAATTTTCGTCCTCGAAAATTGAAAAGGAAACGAAACGATAAATGAAGACATACCCGATGATGAAAAGAAATGTGGATAACTAGCTCGCATAGATTCCTCGGTCTCCCAGGTAGCTTCACGCTCTGGGTGATTCTTCCAAAGAATCTTAACAAACTGAATAACTTTGTTTCTCGTGATTCGATCTCGTCGATCTAAAATAGCCTCGGGTTCTTCCGGTACGGATATATCTGGCTGAATCTGATCCAAAGGATAGGAAACCACATGTAATGGATGATAGTTATATCCCCGCAGCAGAGATACATGAAATACGTCATGAACATGAGATAACGGAGGAGGTAGAGCTAGACGATAAGAAACCTCTCCGATGCGCTCGAGAATCTCAAACGGCCCAATAAAACGAGGACTAAGCTTCCCTTTAATACCAAAACGTTTAACACCACGGAACGGAAACACTTTTAGAAAAACACGATCACCAACACGAAACTCCAAGTCGCGCCTATGCTTATCAGCATAACTCTTTTGCCGTGAACGAGCCTCCTTCAATCTTTCCCTAGCAACCGCCACCTTCTCGTTAGTAATCTCAACGAGTTCCGGGCCCTCAATCAAATGCTCGCCTACCTCATCCCAACAAATAGGTGCTCTACATTTCCTCCCATATAACAACTCGTACGGTGCTCCTTTGATGCTAGCGTGCCAACTATTGTTGTAGGCAAACTCCACCAAGCACAAATACTCATCCCAGTCCCCAGTCCATTCCAATGCACAAGCCCTCAGCATGTCCTCAAGAGTCTGAATGGTCCTCTCCGTCTGACCATCAGTTTGAGGATGAAAAGCCGTACTGAACTTAAGACGCGTGCCCCAAGCTTTCTGCAGACTCTTCCAAAAATGTGACGTGAAGCATGGATCTCTATCGGAAATAATAGCAGTAGGAGTGCCATGCAATCTAACAATCTCTTGCCGAAAAATCTTCGCCAATCTACTAACGCGATAGTCCTTCCGAATAGGTAAGAAATGAGCAGATTTGGTTAGTCGATCAACAACCACCCAAATCGCGTCATGTCTTTTCCGAGTAAGAGGCAAACCGGTGACAAAATCCATAGAAATCTCTTCCCACTTCCAAGTAGGAATCTCCAATGGCTGAAGTAGACCACTAGCCCGCTGATGCTCTATCTTGACCTGCTGACAAGGCATACACTTAGACACATACAAAGCCACATCCTGTTTCATACCACTCCACCAGAAATGCTGCTTAAGATCTCGGTACATCTTAGTAGAACCCGGATGAATAGTGAATGGCGAACTGTGAGCCTCAGACAACACTGTCTCACGCAAATCAGGATCATTAGGAACACAAAGCCGATCAACAAACCATACCACACCAGAGCTATCAACCCGAAATTCCGATTGTTTCCCCTCCTCAATGTTCTGAACAATAGACCAAAGCTCACCGTCATTCTTCTGAGCTTCCTTGATCTTCAACATAAGATTGGACTCTACCTTCAAGCTCGCCCAATAACCATCATATCCTCGGAAACACAATTCCACATCCATAAGCTCAAGATCATGAAGAACCCTGGGTTCAATCTCCAAACTAGCAATCATACCCGACTTTCGGCTTAGTGCATATGCAACCACATTAGCCTTACCCGGATGATACTGGATGTTCGTGTCGTAATCCTTAAGAAGCTCCAGCCATCTCCGCTGTCTCATATTGAGCTCCTTTTGTGTGAATATATACTTTAAACTTTTATGGTCAGTAAAGATATCACACGATTCACCATACAAGTAATGCCTCCAAATCTTTAAGGCAAAAACAACCGCAGCCAACTCCAAATCATGCGTGGGATAATTATCCTCATACGATTTCAATTGCCTCGAAGCATAGGCAATCACTTTACCGTGCTGCATCAATACACAACCCAAACCTTTCTTCGACGCGTCACTATAAATCTGAAAACCTCCGGAACCCGATGGAAGTGTCAAAACAGGCGCAGTAACTAACCTCCGTTTCAACTCCTCAAAACTCTGTTCACGCTCCTCCGTCCATTCAAACTTTTCTCCTTTCCTCATCAATTGCGTCAATGGTAACGCCAATTTAGAGAAACCCTCAACAAAACGACGGTAATAACCAGCAAGCCCCAGAAAACTCCTAATCTCCGTCACAGTAGTAGGTCTCGGCCATTTTGTGATAGCCTCTACTTTAGATGTGTCCATCTTGATACCATCAACAGACACAACATGACCAAGAAAAGCAACTTGGCTCAGCCAGAATTCACACTTAGAAAATTTCGCATACAACTTCTGCTGTCGAAGAATCTCCAATACGATACGAAGATGCTGCTCATGCTCGGCCTCACTCCTAGAATACACAAGAATGTCATCGATGAATACAATTACAAATTTATCAAGGTACTCGTGGAAAACAC
This sequence comes from Chrysanthemum seticuspe, assembly GCA_019973895.1. NCBI lineage: Eukaryota > Viridiplantae > Streptophyta > Magnoliopsida > Asterales > Asteraceae > Chrysanthemum > Chrysanthemum seticuspe. The sequence continues at coordinate 306,618,419 of BPTQ01000009.1, forward strand.
GATTCATAAGATCCATAAAGACGGCAGGCGCGTTAGTCAAACCAAATGGCATAACTAGAAACTCATAATGGCCATAGCGAGTATGAAACGCGGTCTTAGGAACATCTTGTTCCTTCACACGTAATTGATGATAACCAGACCTCAGATCGATCTTAGAGAAGAATTTGGCGCCCTGCAATTGGTCAAACAAATCATCGATGCGAGGAAGAGGGTAACGGTTACGGATAGTAATACGGTTCAGCTCACGGTAGTCGATACACAATCTCATACTCCCATCTTTCTTCTTAACAAACAACACCGGTGCACCCCAAGGTGAAACGCTGGGTCTAATAAAGCCGTTCTCCAAAAGTTCTTGCAACTGTTCTTTCAACTCTTTCAATTCAATCGGCGCCATACGTTAAGGAGCTTTGGATATAGGTTCAGCACCAGGAATCCAATCAATACCAAATTCAACTTCCCTAGCCGGAGGGATGCCAGGAAGTTCATTAGGGAAAACGTCAGCAAATTCGCGCACAACAGAAAGACTTTCAATAGTCGGAACTTCCAAAGAAGTATCTTTGATGGATGCCAGAAAACCAAGGCAACCATGAGAAATGAGAGTGCGAGCTTTCATAGCCGAGATGATCTTAACCGACTTAAGAGGTTGAGCACCATGGTATACAAAATCAGGTTGATGAACATTACCGAAGATAACATTACGAGCATGACAATCAATAGTAGCCTTATGCAAGGCCAACCAGTCCATACCCAATATAATATCAAAATCAGACATATCCAAAGGAAGAAGATTAGCCGAACGAATACCATCATCGAAACGTAGAGGACAATTCACATACTCGTGATTAATGAGCACATGATTTTTCATAGGGGTTGATATAGATAAAGGATTCATTAGTGGTGTTGGAGGTAATTTGAGTTTCTTAGCAAAGTTTTTCGATACGATAGAATGTGTCGCGCCAGTATCAAACAAAACAAAAGCAGTAGAATCACCAAAATAAATGGTACCAGTAATAGTACCTGACGCCTTGTCTGCCTGATCTCGAGTAACCGAATACACACGTCCAGTGGTGGGAGGTGGTTTGATGTAGTTCGAAGGAGTAGCCGATGCCTGCTTGGGACAGTCCTTCACCCTATGATCTGTCTCTCCACAATGATAACAACCCCCAGTAATCCTACGGCAAACACCTAGGTGCGGCTTACCACACGTAACATACTTGGGAGGAGGAGGTAACACCTCAGAAGTCCTCTTCTGGGAAGAAGCTGCCGCTGAACGATCCTGATAAGTGCTGCGAGATGACTGATCCCGCTGCTGCCTCTGAAAACTGCCACTCTGACCCCTACGATCATCACCTGACCTATCAAATCTCCTCTGAGTGCCCTGCTGCCTCGAATCATAGCCACGGTCGTACCGACCTCTAACACTCTGTACCTGACCCTGGCGGTCCCTCTGATCGGAACTGTGGTCCTGACGACCCCTCTGATCGGAACTGTAGTCCTGACGACCCCGAGAATGAATACGATCCCCATCTCTGTTCCTCTTGTTGTAACCCTGCTCCTCATGTAATAACTCAATGTTGCGGGCATCATCCGCAACTGCAGCCACCTCAGTATACTGATGGTTGATCATCCTATCTAGCACCCACTTCTTTAACCCCCATTTGAACTTACGAGCCTGACGACGAGCATCTCCAGCAACAACAGCACCTACAAACCCAACCATCCTCATAAATCGCTGCATGTACTCATGAGAATTTTCCTTCTCCAACTGATGTATGGTCTCATACTCCCTTTCGTACCGCTGCTATTCTGACTCAGGGAAATACTGTTTGTCGAAGATGTCCCTGAAGGTATTCCAAGCACAAGTATCAACGAAGTTCTCTTCCTTGGTCAAGATATAGGATTTCCACCAGTTTTAGGCATCACCCTCAAACTTGAAAGTAGCAAGCCGGGTTTTCACCTCATCCCCACAACCCAGCACATTGAAAAGTTTCTCCATATGCGTTATCCAATCCTCCGCCTCATTAGTGGAAGCTGCCGAGCGAAAAGGAAGTGGCTTAAGCTTGTTAAAGCGCTCGATCCAAACATGAATGGGTGTAGGTGGGTTATCACCTCCACCATTTCCCCCACCAGAAGAACTAGCACCATTCCTAACATTCTCAGTGATGGCAGCCACTATCCCGGGCATAGCAGTGGCTAAAGCGCGTGCGATCATAGCTTCGAAGTTAGGATTTCCATCCCCGTTGTCGTCGCCGTTTCTACGAGTTTGGACCATCTGAAGAGTTCATAAAACGATTAGCAAAAGTTAGGAAAATAGGATGAAGATCATGAACGGAAATGACGATAATGAACCTAGAATCTACCCAAACCTCACCAAATCAAAACTTAAGCTCTACAGGTTAATGCTTAGGGTCCATATGTCACAGGTCCTGACTACAAGTCGTAAACCTGGGCTCTGATACCATAATTGTAACACCCCAACCCGATAAGGGTAGAAGTATCACATGGAGTCAAATCAGAACAATACATATAAACCATGCAAGCGGAAGTCTTATAATAATAATCAAAAGGGTAACAAGTCAACACGACTTGATCAATACAAAAGTTCCAAAAGAAATGAAACGATACAAAGTCTAAGTCTCCAAATCAAATAACAATGGAAATCAATGTCTAAGATAACTAAGGCAAGTCCTCAAAAGCATCCTACTCTCAATCCCCAAGAAAAGCCCCAGCTCCTAGCTTAATAACCTGCCGCAGGAAAAGAAATGCGGCTGAGCTTAAAAAGCCCAGTGAACAGATATAACAATACAAAAGCAATAATAGAATCAAAGGCTGGTTAAATAAGATATGAATGATATGAAGCAATATAGAGTAGGCAAAAGAAACAAAGGAAAGGAAGGTCAGTTTTCCACCACGAGCCAACAAAACAAACCAAATCAAATCATATATCCTGTAGTAACCATTGTATTCGGAGGGGTGACCTCGGAATACCAAACCAATATGAGGGGAGTCCTCGAGTAGCCAATGGAGTGATCAGCTCCCAAAATGTGAGGGGGTGTATTGCACACACCAACCACATCACCAAACCATATATCAATACAATACAAATACAAATCTAGGATGCATCCATACGCCCCCTTCAAAACAAATAGTGGCCATACAATATATCCAAAGCGCGCATAATCAATACAAATATGGGGACGGTGTGCAACATCACTCGTGCACACTGGAGTCATGCCATTGGTGCATCAATGACACGGACATGGAACCCCCATGCCTAGTTAATGGCTCGGGTATCAACTGACAGGTCAAAGTGTACAATATATATAGTTCAATCAATATCAAAGGTCCAATATTAGCAGTTCACAAATCAAATCAGTAGTCCAATATCAAAGGTTCAATAATCAAAGGTTTCAATAGCAAAGGATCAATATCAAGGGTTCAATAGCAAAGCAAAGGTTCAATATCAATATGGCAAGAGATCAAAGATGCAAAGAGATCACGAGAAACCTTAAGAGAAAGGTCAGAATATATGTACCTTATTTGAAGCAAGCAAACAAAGAAAGTAAAATCAAAGAAGGAGATCAATCACGCCGCCCGGAACCTATATAAATTAGACAACGTTCTATAAGAATCCGAAACACCTGTTTTAAGACGGCTTTCCATTTTTAGCAAGTTTCCCATTTTAGTAATCTTTCCATTTTAAGTAACTTTCTATTTTAGGAAACTTTCTATTTTAGGCAGGTTTCTATTTTTAGTAACTTTCCAGAATTGGCAGATTTCCATAATTAGTAACTTTCTAAAAATAGAAGGTTTCCATATTTAGCAGGTTTCCATATTTAGCAGGTTTCCATAAATAGTAAGTTTAGTACTTATCTCAAGTTAATTTATGAAAATGAGTATTATAATGCTTTAAGGATCATTTATGACAAGTTACAAAAGTTTAGGGTTTAAAATGTCAATATTGCAAAGTATAGGGTTAAAAGTGTAAATATAGTAAGTTTATCCATTTTACTCATTTAATCCATTTAGTTAGTATTTTAACATATTAATCCATCAAGTTTCATAATTTACCAAACAACCCCTTAACTTATATTAAATCGTCATAAAACATTATAAACCCTAGTTTTTAGATTTAAGATTAACGAATCCGTTTTCAACCATATTAGCTCGATTAATACAAGATTACAAGACACCTAATGTGATAGCAAAATCAATTCGAATCAGCCCCTTCCCAAATCATTTTTGTACGCCCCTCATTAGATCAAAAACACCCTCGAAATCATTCGTTATCAAGTCCATTTATCATATACGAAAACATGTAATCACAAGATCATTAAACCCTTTTATAACCTTAATATAAATCGACATGGAGAAGACCAAAATCAGTTTCACATTCATTTTATATGTCATATATCATTTGAATAAAAATAGATCAAGATTCATGGTTTTATCATTATTTATGTTATCATTTCATGTGATAGTAAATTCATGATTTTATGTGATATGTAGAACGAATACAAGCCCTAGAAAAACACATAGCCACGAATTGAATAAAGGAAACAAGGAGGAAAAAGATTCAAGATGACGATACATTACCCTTGATGCGTGTACGAGACAAGAAACAATGATCAACCACAAAAACTAAACCAAGTCTCCTCTTGGTTGTCCAAAACCCACGGCTACAAAACAATACCCACGACCTAGCTTGTTTTCGATCCAAACACGAACACCACGTCCACCAAACGATTACCCACGATCAAGAGCCTCCTAGGATCACTTTTGTTTGATAGAAATTCGGATTGTATGGTGAAAAAAATGTGTATGCCGCCACTATGGAGAGAAAAGGAGATTAGGGTTTCAATGTGTGTTTTTGAAATGAATGGAAATGTGATAAATGAGATTAATAAAATTTGATATGGTGAGGGATTTTAGGCCTTGAATGGCCGGCCATTATGGAGGGGGGGAGACCAAATCCAAACTTTCCTTCTTATCATATCAATCATGTATATGGTCTTATTCCAAGTCTAGATTAGTTGTGTACATTATGGTATGCTTCAATATTACTTAGACTAATATTTATTTAAGTTCTTTTAGTATAACATAAGTTTATTATTCTCATAATGTGAAAGTATTATTAATCATATAACTTGTTAAATGATGTTAACGTATTTTCCGAGTTGGTGAAATTTTAAGTTGGAGGGCAAAATTGTCATTGTACGCGATTTGAGATTTTTAGGGTTTTACACGAACAAAGGTCACGAAGAAGGGGGATAGACTAAAAGGAAGCTAAAAATGAGAAAAAAGTTTACTTGATAGGAATCAAGCAAAGAAACCTAAACGAGGTGGACTACTAACTAGCTATTCTATTCCCCGGCAGCGGCGCCAAAAACTTGATACGCTTACACAGCGCGTTCGGGGTCAAAGAAACTTCCTTTTCGTCGAGCAAGTTTTTCAACACCCTAGGCAGTGAACCTAATCGTTGTAGTGTAGTATTAGGGTAAGCCACGGGAATTGATATCGTTCTCTAGGGGAATAGGAATTCTAGTGAGAAGTTACTACGCTAAGGTTGGGGTTGAGGAAGATTATTTTTTTATCTTTTTATATTTTTTAGAAAAGGAAAAGTACGAATCTCGGGGTTTGGATTTGGGGGGGGGGGGTTGGTATTTCTACCAATTACTCTATTATTATCTAATTATCTAAACTATGGTGGTGGTAGTCTATGTCTAATTATTGTGTGCTCGTATGATAGTTTAAAGATGTGTTTACTTAAGTTTTACTACTCCTTAATTATCTCCTATTGGTGGTTGAATTGTCACGTCCTTATTCCTAGTTGCGTTGTGTGTCTAAAGTTGTAGGGTATGCGTTTCTCCCTACTCTTTGAAGTTACCAAAGGGTCTCGTCTACAAAACCCACTAGGGATGATAAACTCTAACTCTAAGGCCTCTTTGGATAGTTTAGCTTACAACAACTCAAAGTGCTATAACCTAAGGTTCACAAAGATTAATCAAGCATTAAGTACACAACGAATGACCTATCACATTACTAGATCATTAATCAACTAAGATAAGAAACAACCAATCAATATTCAATAATTAAGTTTCATATACCCTAAGCAAACACACAAGTAAATTAGCCGGACATGGAGAACATGCAAGCATACACACAAATAATTGAAGACATAATTAAATTAATGAAGTAAACAACTTATCTTGGTGTAAGATAGGGTTTAAAACCCTAAAATACGACCTTGGTTCGGTTTAGGTTTTACTCCAAAAGTTTACCCAAAAGACTACTCTTAAAACAGAAAAATTCGGATTCTATATATAAGATTATATGTGCGACGGCGTCACCTTATGATTTGTGACGCCGTCGTGTCACCGTCATTAGGGTTTCGTCTTGGCCAAGTTAATCTTGCGACGGCGTCACCTTATGCTTGTGACGCCATCCTCTTTAGCTTCTGACGTCGTCTGGATTGAATCTAGGCCGTCTAAGATGCGACGGCCTACTCTTTTAAAGCCTGACGCCGTCCTCCAAAAACTAGCAATTTTTCTTCTATGTCGTCACAAATTCCTCCGACGGCGTCGCAGATTAAGCAGTGACGCCGTCCCCTTGTAATTTAGCAGCTTGAGTGTCTCGATTCTTGACTTTGGCCATTTTCTTCATATATCCGCGCCTTTTTGTCCAAATAAGTGCCATTACAGCAGTTTGCCTTCCAGAGACCTAAAAAGTGAAAAGGAACGATATTAAGCAATAACGGATAAAAAAGTGATCAAATAAGGGCTTAAACGACCCCTCAAAAAGGTACATTTTAAAACCTTATCAGCTATTCGTTTTACTAAGTAGTTGATTTGGGAAACTTTTGGGCATATTGTTTATGAAGGTTCTTTAACAGAACAAACATTCAGGAAACAACTATTTTGTCCTCAATGGAAGTTTTTAATACATGTATTGTTACATTGTATTAGTGCAAAAAGTACTTCTTGGGAGCAGTTTGGGTCAAATATAGCATCTGCTATAGTGGGATTGGCTACAGATCGTGTTTTTTATTTTTCAAGGCTGATTCTCGATGGCATGCTTTCTCACATCAATCATGGATCCAAATGGTTAATGTATCCCAGGTTTATACAAGTTTTCTTGAAAAAACAACTTGCTGATGTACCGAAGCCTACCGATTTACTTCCTGTTATTGTACAACAAGCAAAGATTTTTACTTTTATGGCTAGAAGAAGTGATCTATTCAGAGGTCCAGATACGCCATTAACTACTTCTATGATGGAAGTTGTTCAGGCTGTTAGAGCTAATGTTGAAGATGCTGTAGCAAGTGAAGGTAATGCACCTACAAGTACTGCCTCTCCAGAAGGTACTGCATCTCCACAGGGTACTGTTTCTCCAAGTACTGGCGTTCAAGAAGATGTTGTGGTTTCACCTTCTCCATCTCCACAACAATCTGTTCCTGCTTCTCAATCAGAGGAACATTCATCAATTAAAGGAGATGATTCACATACTATACCCCCTGAAGAAATGACATTGGACAATTATGTTTTAACAAGGAAGTTGGTTAAGTTGCAAAAGACTACTAAGGCTCAAGCCAAGCAGATAAAGAAATTGAAGTTAAAATTTAGAAGGCTAAAAACTTTTGTCTGGCCTTTGGTTAAAGAATTTCGTATCTGGGTCAAATCAAAGAAGAAAGCACAAAGGCAGCCTCAGACAAGTAAACACCAAAAGGTTCATAAACCATCTTCTGTCAACTTGGGGAGGAATTTAGAAGAACATAACTTGAAAGAAGATATGGTTAAAGAGAATGAACCTGAAAGTTGTAAAATGTCTGAAGAAAAGATCATTCAAGATACTGAGGAGCAAGTTCAAGTTCAAAGTACTGCTGATGCTCAATGTACTGAACAACAAAGTACTGCTTTTCGAAGTACTTTCAGACAAAAGGTAATAACTCCAAGAGTATTAGATATTGAAGAGGAAGCTGGTCCTTCTACAACAGTTATACAAGAAGAGGAGGCTATTCTCAAACCTATTCATTCTGCAAGTGATGATGAGTTCATTGCTACAATTTTAGAACAACCAAGAGGTGGAGTTACTATTCGAGAAGTACAAGAAGAAGAACAACAAAGAACTTCTCAACCTGCAATTGATCCTAAGGATAAAGGAAAGGGTGTTCTGGTTGAAACTAATAAGAAAAAGTTAACTTTAGCAGAACTTAGAGCAATTGAAGTTGCTAGGAATGAAGCTGCAGCTAGAAAGCTTCAAGAAGAGTTAAATGCTAAAGATAAAGAAGCTCAGGAAGATCAAGAAGCTAAGAGTAGAGAAGCAGCTAAAAATTTACAAGATGAATTAGATGCTGAAGCTGCTGAACCATTACAGTCACCTACTCCTGTTAGATATATGTCAAGAAGACCTAATTTAGCTAAAGAAAGGAATGCAATGATGGCATATTTTAAAAGCGGAGGATATAAAGGATTGCAGAAGCTGAACTATGTTGATATGAAAAGACTTTATGATGCTGAAATAGAGGCTTATAAGAAAGATGTTGCAGGCATCAAAGACTTTAGAGAAGAAGCTGCTTGGACTGAAGCAGAGAGAAAGAAAAGTTTGAAAAGAAAAAGGAAAACTGAAGTTGAAGATAAACAGTTTTCAAAGAAAGAAAAAGTTGAATTAAGATCTGAGACTAAGGATGCATTAAGGAATTATCTCAGAGTGGTAGATTTTGAATTTTCAAAAGAAGATGCTGACATGAAGATGAACAGATCAAAGATTAGTGCTTTTGAAGTTGTGAAATCTAAAGATGGAGATTATATGATTTTTCATAAAGAAGATGAAAGTTTCAAAGTTTTCAATAGGCTATGGGACTTATTGCACATTATAGATAGAGTAGATTTATTCTATTTATATCATGTGGTGAAAGCTTACTTTGAACATAATCCATTAGAAGGGTTTGGTTTAGTTTTACATGGTGATCTCATAACTGCATGGGAAACTGAAGAAGAGAGCACTGATGATATTTGGAAGAATCAAGAAAATTGGGAAATTGTTTGCTGGAGATTCTTTGAAGAGTCTGGAGTTCATGTTTTAGAGCAGGAAAAAGGAACAATGAAACATATGTTTGCAGAAAGAAGATACCCTCTCACAGTCGAGCTCATGAGAAGAATGCTAGAGCATGGAATGGAAGTAGAAGAGGATAATGAAACTGCTTGCATGGTTATCAACTTGTTTATCAACTGGACTACCATTGCTGAAGATGATGAAAAAATGGTATGAGACTTAATTGAATAAATTATTTTTGATAAATCAGTACTTTATTCAAAGTACTGTTGATCAAACAGTACTTTAATCAAAGTACTGCTTGCAGTTTTTAACCAGTTAAGTGATTTTTGAATGAAACCTTTTAAGTAACAAATATTTTTAGACAAAGGTTGAATAAATGGTTTTTGTGATGATAACATCAATAGGTCATCAATTCACCATGGTTACAAAAGGATTGGCTAATCCATGAGCAAACGGCTCTGGTAAAGATATATCAAATCCATTTTTAGTAGACAACTTGCTAATAAGTTGGATGGTAATCAACTCACCATATCAGTAATGTGAAGAGTTGGCTAGCCCACAAGAAAATGGCTTGTGGTAAAGGCTGTGGAAAAACCATTATTGGTAATTAGTTCACCATTAGATAGAAGAACTAACTAGTCCAGAAGGGTACAACTTTTGGTAAAGACAAATCAAATATGTTGATAGCTGGTGATTTGCTAAAAATCATATGGTTATCAATGTACCATGGTCTTACACACCAAAACATTTGAATACTCTGGAGATAATGGCTTTGATGGAGCTTGCTGGATGCTGTTGTGAAAGAATCATTCTAGAGATACTTTGACAAGCACATACACTACAGAGATACAATCCAAAGATTAAGAAATAATCTGTCCTTAAAGATGAAGCTGTTAAAGATAAATTTACAAGGGAACTTGAAGTCAAGCAAGTAGATTTCAAGTTAGGGGAGGATTGTTGGGATATGAAAGTGCTGAAGATATGAAAGTACTGAAGATATGAAAGTACTATACGCTGCAAAGTACGGGAAAAAGTCAAAGAGTCAAAGTACTGCTAAAGACAAAGTCAAAGTACTGCACTACGAAGTCAAAGTACTGAAAGAACAAAAGAACTGTTATATTCGTTTATGGAAAGTATTGTAACTCTAGAATATTCTATGTTTAGATTACTTGTCGTACAAGGATACAAATTGTAAACCGACTAGGATATCCTTGAGCTTATAGAAGGACTCCTAGATTGGCATTAGAGGTATGAGTCTATGAGTTTTAGAGTTTACGAATTCACAAGTTATTTAGTGTTTTAGAGAGAAGTTCGATAATCTTAGAGTTGTTTAGAGTATCTGCATAATAAGCAGATTTAGATTTTATAATAAAAGTTATTCTTCTTAGCTTTGTCAAGTAAATTCCGCGTACTTGATAAAGATTGCTCAGTGTTTCTTTGTTAATAACTTAGGATTTATCCGAGGTTATTAAACCTTAACAAGCTAGTTAAAGTTAGTTTGATTAAAGTATATCGATCCAACACTAGAGTAGTCATCCACTATGACCAAAGTGTAGTAGTTGCCTCCATAACTTTGGATAGCGGATGGACCAAATAAATCCATATGTAGTAATTCTAGACACCTAGTTGTAGACACCATGTTTTTAGCTTTATGACTAGAATGAGCTTGTTTTCCTACATTACAAGCATCACAAAAATGATGTTCATATTTTAACTTAGGTAGATCATTTACTAGATCTTTGGATGATAGCGATTGAAGAAGTCGCATGTTGGCGTGACCCAATCTTCGATGCCATAAGGTCGAAGTATCATCCATAGAGGTAAGACATAGTTTGTCTTTAGTTTCATTACCAATTTTAATGACATAGACTCCATGTTTCCTAATTCTTCTTCCTATGGTTATGCCATCTTTAAGTATCTTACTGCCGGTTTCGGTAAAAAGTACATTGCACTTTTTATCACATATTTTTCCTATACTTAAGAGATTAAAGTTTAGGTTTTCTACGTGACACACATTGTTAATGGTTAAAGATTTGTTAGAAATCGTACCTTTACCGATGATTCTACTTTTGCTATTTTCAAACACCACATTACCTCCATTTACGGATTCATATGTGGAGAATAGATCCCTAGTGCCGGTCATGTGCCTCGTCCACCCGCTATCCTTGACCCATTCATCGGGGTCTAGGTCGACCTTTAAGTACACCTCGTCATTTGCCACGAGACAAATTTCTTCATCCTCCTCGTCTCTCATTCCCCATGTGCCGCTCACGAACGCCTTTTGATCATCCCGTTTGAGACACTTACTAATAAAGTGGTTTGGGTTCCCACATTTAAAGCAAGTACGATCATCCTTTGGCTTCTCGTCCTCTTTGCTTTTCCGAAAGCCTTTCTTATCGTCATATGGTTGTTTGACGTAACTTCCCTTTCTTCTAAAGAACTTTTTAAAGTCCCTTACTGCCATAGCGTACTCTTCATCGTCACTACTCGAAGAGGATTTCTCCTCATAGCTCGAAGCCTTTTTGGCTTTAAGGGCAAGAGATTTGTGTTTCTCTTTCACCTTTGAGGCTTCGGAATCTTTAGCAAGGACAAGCACGTAGACTTTTAGGTTGCCTATGAGTTCGTCGAGGGTGAGGATTGTCAAATATTTTGACTCTTCGATCGCCGTCACCTTGGATCTCCACTTCGATGGAAGTACCCTTAGATATCTCCTAACATGGTTACGGCTAGAAAAAGATTCATCAATTGCTTGTAAAGATGTAATAATAGTATTAAAGTTAGCAAATGAATGATCTATAGTTTCCTCATCCGATATTGAAAATTGTTCATATTGTTGAACAAATAAATCAATTTTATTATTTTTATCTTGTTGGTTGCCTTGATGAGTTACAACTAAAGAATTCCAAATTTCTTTAGAGGTTTTAAGCATAGAAATTCTTTCAAATACCTTTTTCGGTAAAGCATTATATAAACCCATTTTTGCTTCACTATTTTTAGAATGCTTTTTCTTCATTTCATCGTTTAGTTTATCATGAGGTATGTGAACTAAATTTCCTTTATCATCATTTGAGGTAGCCTCAAAATCACCTTCAACAATAATGTACCAAAGATCAATATCTTTAGATTTCACATATGTTTTGAATCTATTTTTCCAATATATAAAACCGTTAGTTTCAAGTAGTGGTGGTCGTTGCATAGATTGCCCTTCCTTATAATTTTCAGAATCCATAGTGATCGAAAAGTTTTTAAAATACAAAATTATTTTAAAACTTTTATAAATTTAGCTCTTGATGCCAATTGTGGAAAACTAGAAGGGGGGTTGAATAGTTTTGCCGATTTTACGTTAGTTTCAAAAACTTTTAGATCCGTTAATATGTGAGATCTTGTGGATGTAGAGAAAGTATATATCTAATGATAAAGCAAGTAAATAAAGTGAAGCGAAGGGAAAGAAAAGACACAACCGATGTATAGTGGTTCGGCTACAAGGACACCTTCCTTGCCCTACTCCACTCCCCGAGTCACCTACTTGAGAGTTCAAGCACTATGTCAACAAACTCCTTCACTTGGCGGAGAAGCCTTCACAACGTTGCTTACACTTTTTCCGGTACAAAGTTAAATACTGAGTCCATAGCACGGTGGACCAAACCAACACGACTATTACACAACTAATATGTGAAATATCATGTACAATATCTTCGCTACAGAAATCTTGCGGAGTGACAAATCAATCAAGGACCCCTTGCTTGGATGACTTGTAGAATGCTTATGATCTCGCCTTAGAGAAGGACCTATATGAGGATCACAAATAGAAAGAAAGAAGAACAACTCTCTAGATCAAGTAATCTATATGTTAGAAGAGAATGAGAGTGTATGAGAGATTTAGTAAGAAGAGGGGTGAGTTAGAATGAAGAAATGGCTCTCTATTTATAGGCAAAATTCTTCACTGTTCCCCGGATCCCACGGATCCCTTCCACAAAGGATCCGGCTAGCACAAGGCTAGGGATCCGTGGAACGCTCCTCTTTGCCCATGGGTTTTTTGGTTATGGGTCATGGGTTATGGGTTGGTCCATGGGTTATCTTTAGATTCAATGTATCTAAGTATACATTGTATCTAGTCTTCTTGGGTATGGGTTAAGATCCATGGGTTATGGTCCATGGGTTAAGGTTTTTACCCATCCTAATAAACTATTACAACAAATGCTTAATTACTACATTTTTGTATTTAAATGGCTATATGTAAATGCTTTACAAAATTAACATGTATCCTTAAAGTTATACTTAAGATAACATTATATTTGTTATCAACAAAACACAAAGAGATCGCAAAATATTAATAAACGTGTTTACGGTTTATTTGTATTAACATTTTCTAAACCTTATTAAATCACTTGGGATCCAAAAGCTCAAAGGGTTTGATATTTTTGATCGGGGGAGAATTTGTGATTTAATTATGAAATCTGATAAATGATGATCGATTTGATTCAAAAGTGCAGGCTGCTCTCCCATATGTGCTAAACGCTTTCGAATCTCGAAGCACATATTGAGGGGGAGCATTTCAAAAGAAAATAAACTATCAAGGTACAAATTCTTTTATGTTTTAACATAAGTACCTTGATTGATTTTCTAATGGTTTCTTAATGGAAAATGTGATCGTGGAAGTTCTTCAAAAACCTCCTTCCTCTATGTGTTAAATGATTTTAAATAACCAACGCACATTTTGAGGGGGAGAATTTACCAAGAAAATCAAATGGCTTTTTCCACAGAAATTGTGATCAAGAATATATTTCAAAGAACTCTTGCCTCCATGTGCTAAACAATTTCGAAATCATATGCACATGTTGAGGGGGAGCATTTCTAAATGATCAAAAGAATTAAGGTACAAAGTACTTTGATTTTATATCACAAGTACCTTGATTGATTTTCAAATGATTTTTCAATTGGTTTTAAGAAGCAAAGAACAATACCATAAGACCAACCAATTTACTTTATGCATGGTGATATAAGGATAGTTAGGTTAGGTATTCGTTCCCACGATCCCGCCAGAGCCGGAGGGGTCTACCCAGGGACAATCCACTAGATAGTGTAGAAGTCCTTAGGTATGATGAAAAAAGGAGAAAAATGAGAATACAGGAAGAGTGCGGACTGAGACAGAATTAGTTTTGGAATAAACCCAACAAGGTTCTAGTTATGAAGTCTCGGTAAGCACTGAAGGGGTCGAAGAATGAAAAAGAATTGAATGTGAAAAGGGTGAAAAGAAATAGCCCTCCATTAATTCAACCTTAGGGCAGAAACCGGGTTCAATACATATGCTACTGGTGTTTACTAAGGTAACACTGGTATTGAAGACAAGACGTCATGGACCCAGTGACGCGCTGCACTAAACTTCCCAAGCTACTCAAGTTCCTCTTAAAAGGACTTGTTTCATTATTACGGGGAACCTACATAATCTATCAACTTTCTATTAGAGATCGTTGATATTGAAGAAGGAGGCCCTCTCCCTAGTCTCCGGCATAGGAAACCAAAATGCACAATTGAATCTAGATCTAAGAGATCATCCACAATATCTCATTATGACACTAAATTAATGAAGACTTGTTGTTTCACACAATGTGGAAAGTATGGATATATTTTGAGAGTCCTACGCATTATCCTTGTGGTATTGCCAGAACATCCGAGTGACATGTAAAAATATTCACAATGAAGATGAAAATTCTTCTAGAGCCAACATCAAACAAGCTCTTGGTGGGTGGCATGTGAGATCTATCCAATAGATCAAGCTTGTGACAACTGGATAGAAACGATGGGGCGATTCATTCTTGAATCAATCTTGGTCCAGGAAATGGATTGACGAATACCTTTAAAAAACCGGTCGGTGTGCTCAACAACTCTTTTCTCTAGCACATCGGCTGTGTATTATGTTTTCAAAATAAAAGGTATTTATGATTGAAAATTGATTTCTCTTATAAAACTTTCGTCGTATTGCCAAAAATCTTTCTTCAAGCAGTACGTGATTGTTTTCAAATCATTTTTAATCAATCAGTAAATCTCAATTTGCTGGTTCACTCACTCTTTGTTGTCTTCTTTGAGACGTTCTGGTTTGAGAACGGCTAGCTCAACTGCGAAACCCTGTCAAGGAGATTCTTAAGAATTATACCTGATCACAGGCAGTACTTGTATTGATCAACTGGGAACCGTGGGCCGTGAACCTCAATTCAACGAAAGTGATCAAAGACACTTTCGTGTGCTTTATTGCTAACTGTTGTATGCAGGTACACCCGACGGTTGCAGCTGATCAGAATTGAGAAGTCAAACCATAGCTGCATGCTCACACATCGCTTTCACAATCTAAAGAAATCATGATAAGTGCATATCTTCATCAACTGACTCTGATATTTTCAATCCATGCTTCTGCTACGCTGCTAGAAATATTATGAATCAACAAAAGCTTCTGCAACTCTGATGAGAAGATATCATGACCAAAATGTGAGCATGTCGGTCCAAAAGTCACAACTTTACATGATGGCGATACAACACAATAAAGGGTGATCTAGAGATTTACTGTGAGTGATGATCTCAATAAAGCTCGAAGATCATCAAAGATGTGGATCAGTTCAAAGACCTCCACTAAAAGTACAAAGCAGTTGAACTTTGAAGAATCACTGCTAAAGCACAAAGAGTGCTGACATTGAAGAATTGAAGTCTACAAGCTCGAGCATAAAGACAAAGATAGAATGCTATGATTCAAAATGTAAATCATGAGGTGACCTCCCTTAGGGGCAGATTGTTAGGAATTGGAAATTACATAAGGAAGTGTCGGTCTCCCCAAATAATGTTTAGCATATCTTTGCTCGTAGACTTTACGTTATTTAGTAGTTATTAGTTAGTTATTAGTTTAAGTAACACCATGGAGGAAGGACGGGTCTTACCCACTGTATTCCTGATCCACATTCCGAAGGAGGACGTGTAGTATGTAACTATAAATACTCTCTACCTCCCAAGGTAGAGGGTTGGACCTTTCACTCAATCTAACCTTCTTTATTTTGTTTACTTTCTCTCTCTAGAAAGGATCCCATCTTCTAGTTTCTCTCTCTAAACTCTATTCCTGATTATGTGTTTGTGAAATCCAATATGCAACGCACATAACAAATGTGCAGACAAATTACTTTTTCCTAACCCTAATACTTTTCTCAAATCAGTCCGCCCCAAAAAAACTCTTGAATCTAAACACCAAAATCTACTGATCTCACAACTACAGTCGATCATTATCAAATCATGATTCGTGGACCATCTTGCACGCCACAGAGATAGATCGAGCCTTGTCTTCAAGATTTGACCATGGTCGTGGGAAGGTAAGATTGGATTTGAGATCAAACCAAGTGAATCAAGGTAGGTTTTAATTACTCCATCTTGTTTTTGAATCATAACCGAACCAAAGATAAGTATTAACAAAATCGTTAAACACTTATCTTTTATGTGTTCGAACAAAAATTGAGGCTAAGCCTCAAACAAACATTTAGATCAGTGATGATATTCCATTTTTGTGTGAATGACTCTTGATAGTCTTGATGTATTTTTATAAAACACGACAATAGAAATCTGAGATCGAATATTTTGAGTTCCCACCTTTGATCTATGATGTTTACTTTCTTATGTGTATAGATCCTTTTAGATCTATGAGTTTTATGAACCATACACAATGAAAGATGCTGAGATCGGTTCCACTTGTCTCTCTCCCCCCACGAAGCAACATATTTTTGTATAATGAATTGAAACAAGGACATGAGCTAACATAATCATTCAGTTCATATCCTTAATTGATTATTTCGAATATTATCACAAACATGGGATCAATGAAGAGTTTTAAATTCGTGCAATAGATCTTGTAAAGGTCTTGAAAGCTTTTGAGACTCACGAATTTAAATACTGAGATCGACATACTTGTTTTAATTAACCAGTTAGAGCCGATCAGAGAAGATGCTTGATAGTATGTTTGAACTAGTAGGGTTGTAGTGTTTCAAAAGTAGTTATTAATTCAATGAGACTTGTTGTTGTAGAAGCATAAGATCTGAGATGATTGATTATTGATTTGTTGAATGATTAAAAGTAGCAGTTGAATATGTTGTTGAATTTTGTAGCAGTTATTGATTTGTGATTGTTGTAGTGTCATGTGAATGTGATTAAGACATATCAAACCGCTTTCTTCATAACCTTTTTTCAAACTGCTTTAACACAAACCTCTTTAGTTTTGAAAACAAACAAACCGCATCATATTCTTCCATTCAAAACGCATGTTTTATCAAACCGCATAATGCTGATCGCAGTTGACTCAATAGTCAAACCGCATTCGAATATAACAAACCGCTCTTGACTTTTAAAAAACCTCATGGACGAACCGCTTCCAGATTAGCGTCAAAACGCATCTGAATTTTGTTGACAAACCGCACTTTACAAAGCTGATAAACCGCTTAGAAAAAGGTGTCAAAACGCACTTTTAAACTGTCAAACCGCATAATAATCAACGAATCTGGACTGTTTTAAGACAAACCTCATTGAGGAAAATGACCACAAACTGCACTTATGAATCAACAGATTCAACCAGTATACTGAAACCATATATTATATAACCAACAGTAGCAAGCGGATTCAAACATCATAAAATCAGCAGCAACAACATATCAAAACTCATAACAACCATAACAGACACTTTTTAAGAACGGATTCATTCAACAGCAACCTTCAACAAAACATAATCAAACACATTCAAACATCGCTAAAACCTTATCAAACTGAATCAAAGATACACAAACCGCATACAAGAACCAAAATAACCGCATTAAAAACCATTCGAATCATCACAAACAACAAAACCTAGGCTCTAGTACCATTTGTAGGATCATACATATTATGTTGTTTGATGATTCGGGTGGTCTAGGAAGATGATTATGCAAGTATGCCATGTTTAGAGAGATGAAGAGAGTAGAGAGGGAATTCTAGAGAGATAAACAAGAAAATGCAAGGTTAGATTAAGAAGTTCCACCCCTTCCAAGGATGGAAGGGGTATTTATAGTTACAACTAATACGTCCTCCTGTCGGACTGTGGATCAGGTATACAGTGGGTAAAGACCCGTCCTTCCTCCACGGTGTTACTCTAAACTAATATTTGCTAATAACTAACTAATTAACTACTAAAAACGTAAACAACGATATCTCTAAGAGCTAACATATGCTAGACTATAATCGGGGTGACCGACACTTCCTTATGGAAATTCCAATTCCTAACAAATCGCTTATACAGAAGAATTTTACGGCGTAATAATGGCTAGAAGTTACGCCGTAACTGATTGAAACCCTGGAGTGAACTGCTACTGTAGAATGTGTTAATACATATAAACCGTAAAAACGTTTATTCATATTTAACGATCTCATTATGTTTTTTTGATAACAAATATAAATTTATCATACGTAAAATTATAAGAATACATGTTGTTTTGCAAAGTATATACATTTGTTCATTTACATAAAATGTTGTAATATATAAATTGTTGTAATATGATATGTAAAAGGATGGGTAATATCCAAGACCCATGACCCATACCCATGGAGCAAATCCATAACTCATGATCCATTGCACGACATCATGCATGAAATCATGTTGGGTAATATTCATGACCCATGACCCAATGTCCATGACTGATGTGTTCTACCGTGTGCAAGTTTTAAAATTTATAAACACGATTTATCCGGGTAATTAATTTAACACATACGAGCTAGTATACTTGTTCGTGATAGCAAAGGTGGGTAAGTCGAGGTCGTCCCAAAGGATTTGCGTTTTAATTTGTTAAAGTGTTTGAGACAAGAAAGCTTGTCAAGGCTTCCTTCAAAGTGTTGCTTTTATAAAAATCCAAATTTAAGAAACATATACTTGTGCGAAGTCCACAGTCAATTATAAAGAGTGTTCATGAGAGCTTGGTGTAAACTTGATGCAATGCACAAATCATAAGCAAATTATTTCCAATTCATGGTTTATGTTTTGTAAAATCATTTTAAGAATAGAAACACATAGGTAATCCTTTCGGTCCTTAGCCCAATTATTATTCTTTAGAAAATCCATTTGTTTGTAAAAGATTCTTATTCAACTTGTTCCTACGACTCTTTCGACCTTTCGTGATTAAATCGTTTCTAGTCTTGTTTTAACAAGTAAATATGATGAGTGTCAATCACCATATCTCCATACTAGTTTGTCACTTAATGTTTTGGTATAAAACACAAGAGAAATCCTTTCGGTCCTTTATCTTGAAAATGTTTTACCAACAAATCAAACAAGACTAGTAGTTTTTCCAACAAACTCATTAAACAAGATCATTTACATGCATCACATATAAGAACACTCCTACAATTTCCTACATCCTTACACACAAGTATATTCAAAAATTACTCCATTAAAATCATAACATAACACAAGTAGTAACAATGTAATTCATATAATTCAATAGAATATAGATTCATGACAAAGTTTAATAGAATACCTAAACTTTGGATTACAAGAACTAGAAAATTGTGGAACTATAGCAACAACACGCCTCCAATCATCTTAGACTAACCGTACAACTCCAAATGATTACACAATTGTTTAGAATTGGTCTCACCACTCTCCTGGACGTTTTACAGTAGAGATAGGACTTTTGGGATGAATAATATGGGTTGATAATAGCCTTGGTCTAAACTATTACCCTTTTGGATGTGTCACACTAAAAAATTAAGTCTAGGTGCATTATATAGCTAGGAACCCTTTACTATCAAGCCAAAAACGTCCCTAATAAGTTAATAACTAGAAATGATCAGACTCCCATGATTAATAGAAGTTAAGGCATCAATAAATGAGTAAAAGTGTAACTGCAAGTTCTCCAACCGGATCGGTTGCGACGCAGCCGATCCGGTGGCATGTTTGACCAATCCCCAACCGATCCGGTTGCGTGCTCCGACTAATCGGCTGGGAGCCTTTCGTACAGCAAACGTTGACTTTCGTTGACTTTTCTCGATTCATGCCTTTTTCCTTGATTTCAAAGTTGATTTCCAAGATGAAACTTGATATTTATTTGATGTAGATACTTAGAAATCCTTGTGCTTCCAATCATTTAGTCCTTGAGCTTCCTTACTTATCCTTCTTCCTCGGGAATTATCCAAATGTGCATGAAATCTTCATTTCTTCAACTTTTACGATACCTGGCTACATTCACATACAAATACGCTTCTTTTTCACTTTTACAACAATTATGTGTAAATATAACCGATTATCATACACAAATCCAACAATAGTGTGGGAATCACTCCTAAACAGTATTTCAAGTATTTATATTTCATATGTAATAGGTAGCTGTATTATGGCCTTTATGTTTGTTTAAGGTCAAGCTTATGAAGAAGGCCCATAAGCTTGATCCAAGCCCAATAAGGAATAGGGAAGGAGAGGGAGTGTTGCCCTAGCTCCTTGCCTATATAAACTCTTGTAAACCCTCATTTGAGGGTTGGTTGTTCAAGTTTTCTTTTCACATACTCTCTTTGCCTTAACCGTGTTTAGTATTACGTGTGTGTGTGTGTGATAACTTGTTCATCCGCCTTATCTCTTCTCTTATAAGCTTGTGTTGTAAAACTTGTGACCTAACAGTGGTTTCAGAGCCAAATAGTTGGGTGTACTCGTTTGTTTTTGAAGTTTTGGTTTTGAATCTTACGCGTAGAGATAACGCATTCTTTGGTTATCTTAAAAACTCGTTTTTTACATTTTTTAATCCAAGATTCTTGTACTTTCAATGTTTTGAGGTGTTAAAATACTTGTTTTTGGCAAAAAGTTTCAAACTTTACGCGTGGATTTACGTTTTTAAGCTTGTTTTTGTTCGTGGGTGGCGTTCTACGCGTAACCTGTTTAGCTGTTTTGGTACATCAAAATTCACACTTTTGTGTTCTTTTGGTACTATTGAAGCTATTCCATAACAAAAAACTAGTTTAGAAACACATTTGGGCAGAATCAAAGTTACGAGTAATCCTACGCGTATCAAAACCCTAATATTACGCGTAAGATTGTTCCTTGGTTTAATCTTCAATTTTCTGGTTTAATTCGTGTTTTCTTACTTGGATAAGTCTGAAAATACGTCGACTTTGGATATCTTTTGCACTGTGAAGTGTAAAAGATCATTTGGGAAAAAACCCTAAAATTACGCATAAGCATAAGCTTACGCGTAGAAATTCTACGCATAAGATTCACTTTACGCGTAAACTAAGGTCTACGCATAAGGTAATCCTACGCATAACTTTCTACGCCTAACTTTTGTCTACGCCTAACTTTAGTGCTTTTATCCTACTTACGCATAAGCTAAAATCTACGTGTAACTCCTCGTTGTTACGCGTAACTTTTGGTGTTTTTACGCATAAGTGCTACTTGGTTCTTGTTTTTTCTACGCCTAAGCATACTTCATCAACAAAGGTTCATTCGACTACAAAGATCCATCTTTACCACACAAGTTTATCATCATGTCTCAACCACCATACTCTAACTATTTCCCTCACACTTATAATCATCAACAACAACAACAATTAACTCCACAACATCAACAATGGAATCAACAACAAGCCATTTATCAACAACAATTTAATCAGCAACATACTCCACAACTTGGGGCAATTCCACAACCACAAATGGTTCAACCACCACCAAGTCTTCAAACTCTACCCTACACAAACGATTTCAATCAACATCCATCACGAAGCACTATGAAGGAACCCACTTGGTTTGCAAAGATGTGTGAAGCTTTAAGCAGCCAACAATCAATTCATGAAGCTGGATCACTTGATAGACCTCCAATGCTCACTCCAGGAAACTACGATCAATGGGTGATAAGGTTCTTTAGGTTTTGTGATCTAAAGAAGCCACATGGAAAGTTCTTAAAGAAGGTTATCTTGGAAGGTCCATTTGAGATGCCTACTGTCATTGTACCCGGAGATCCAACTGCTGTTCCACCAAGAGATGAACAAACCAACATTGCTACTGTTGCAGATTTAAATCCTACAGAACTTCTACACTATGAAGCTGATGAACTTGCAATGGAATACATCCTCTTAGGACTACCAAACCCAATTCTTCGTAGTGTTGATGCTCAAAAGACTGCACAAAAGATGTGGGATCATATTCGTCTTCTTATGGAAGGATCTGTACTCAATCAGGAGGATTTGGAATCCAAAATTTACTTGGCTTATGAACACTTCATGATTGAACCTGGAGAGACACTCGAGTCATATCATCATCGATTTTCAGACATCATCAATGATTTGGATAAACACAACATCATCATGCCAAGAATTGCAGTGAATACTAAGTTCCTGAGTAGTCTTGGTCCAGAATGGGAGAAGTATGTCATTTTCTCCGTCAAGCGAAGAATATGCATCATTCTACTTATGGATTGTTGTACGATTACTTGAAGCCTCATGAGAAGGAAGTTGATCGGGAAAGGATTCTCCGTGCTCAAATTGCTAAACAGTCACAACCGGACAATCAACAACTTGCCTTATATGCTCAACAGAATTATCCCTCTCAACCAGCAACTCAACCAACTGCTTCCAACACACCTTCACAGCAACAACCTCAACCTCAACAAAATCAATTGGTTCCATACAGCAACAATGCTCAAGCATATGTCAGTGAAGCTACTGAGGAAACAGATCCGTTCGAAGCATTGCAACAAGGATTTGTGATGATTGCTAATGCTTTTAGCCGTTACACCAACAAATCCAACAATCGTATTCGTTCCTCATCTAACACACGGACTCAAGCTGTTGTGAACAATGGATGTGTTGAAGTTCAGAATCGTGATTATGGTCGTCAGATGGGCGGTGGTCAAGGGTTTAATGCTGTGGGTAGGAATAACAACAGAGCTCAAGTGGTGGAACAGGGAAATGCTCAGAATCGGTTAAATGGTCTTCGATGCTACAACTGCAATGAGAAGGGACACCTGGCTAATGCATGCCCAAAGCCAAGGACTAGGGGCAGTGCTTATTTCAAAGAGGCCTTACTTTTGGCTCTTAAGGATGAAGCTGGTGGATCTCTCACAAACAAAGAACAGAGCTTTATGGCAGATGCAGACTCAGATGATGATATGGAGGACTTGCAGGCTAATGCAGCTGTTATGTTGATGGCTAATATGCATGAGCTGCACATGAGTGATTCAGGCCCAGTGTATGACACTGATGGCTTGTCTCAGGTACCCGAACAAACCATCATCATATCTGAACTAATATCTCCGCCAATATCTGAATCCGGCACGGATCAGACTGTTCAAAATGAGTCTTCTACATCCTCGTCTGATGATTTTCAAGTTAACCCTGTAGTTACATTTGACGATCAAGATGACCTTATGGTTTCCTTTGATAATCAAATTGACTCCGTGGTCGTACTTGAGGATCTAAAGAATGATCATGTTGAGACTCACGTTGAACAAAATGATCTGTTGCCTCATCCGGATTTTGCTCGGTTAATTCATGACCATAAAATCAAAATGGAGGAATGTTATGCATTAAATCAATCCTTAAAAAGTAAAAATGCACTGTTAACCAAGGATTTTGAATGTTTACAAATGCAACTCAACTTTTTCAAAACTCAAGAAAACCGTGAAAAAGGTTTTGAAGCCGCTTTTGCAAAATCTCATCAAAACGAAAAACATTTAGAGAGACAGATGCGTGATCTAGCTGCTTCGAAGAATGCTTTGTTGTCCGAATTAGAACAGCTGAAACATGAACATAAAAAGCAAATTAACGCTCTCACCTTAGAAAATCAAAAAGCTAAGGCTGAGTTGTTAAATTGTCAAAAACAGTTCTCCGCATACAAAAAGCATTCAACGAATCGGGTAGATGACCTTCTTGCAGAAATTCTCGGTTTGCAAAACAAAATTAAAGAGTTTAAAACTGTTGTTTACAAACATGGTGAATCAGTAACAGCTATTGAAAAGTTTACCTTAAAACCTAATCCAAATGGATATGGAAAAAATCTAGCTGATTACAAACCAAAGCTTTCACTAAAAACATTCAAACCAACTCCTGAAGTTTCCAGTGCAGAATACAAAATTGATAATACTGTCATGAGTGTTGTTGAATACCATCGTCAAGAGGAATTAGATGCAGAAGACGAGAGTCGATCAAAATTAAAAAACGTTGTTTACAACAAACCTTTTAATTATAAAAACGCGGTCACTTTCGTCACACCAACGGATTCTTCTAACACACCAAGGGTTATCATCAAAACACCCGAGTCTTCTATTGTTAATCCCAAAACAGTCTTTGCACAAACTTATGGTCCTTTACCTTCCATTAGCGAAGTAAACTCACAACCTGAAAATCGAAAAATTCTTTGATATTTTGACATTTTCATGGCTGACCTCAAAATTTTACAACATGAGATAGAATATCGATCTGAAATCAAAGTTGAACATTTTCAATCGCCTCTGGCGCGAGAACAAAGAGACATTTTTCAGAAAAATCTTTTACCTAATGTTAAAAACTTAAAAAGTTGTGCAATTGCCTGGGAAAAGGATTTTCATAAGGAACTTGGGGTAATGAAAAACGTTTTCGAGAAAACAGAAACATCTATTACTAACACAAAACGCAAAAAGAAACTGTTGAGGAAAGATGTTGATCGACTCTTGGAAGATGTTATCTGTGCTGATATCCATAATGTTGTGCTATTCTATTCGTTGCCATATGCATCTGATCATATCTCTACTGATATTGTTGAAACTGTTGTAACTGTTGCGAAAACCGATAATGTGCTTCAGATCGAGTCTTTATAAGCTGAAAATAAACGATTACACACGGAAATTAACAATGCAAAACGTCGTCTTCATTGGTGTGAAAAAGATATTCACAACCATCAACTTAGTTTTCAAAAGAAAATTGCTCAGCTGAGTGAAAAATCTTCTGATCCTAAAATTGAGCACCTGGATGATCAAAACGTGTCTTTGAAAAATCAAATCTCAAAATATGAACAAGAACTTTTAAAAGTTAAACAGGAATATGGTGTCATATTTGATTTACTCACTATCTTGCTCACACTAGAGAAGTCATGAATTTTGCTGGTAATCTTCGTTCTGAAAATCAAAATCTGATTCACACCATCTCTAAGTTACGGGAAATGTTAGGAAAGTATGAACAACTTCCGCCTACTGTGATTAAGAGATTAGCACCAGTCACACTTAGTAATCGTGAACCTAGAATTCCCACTGCCAAATCACAAGTTGCTAATGTGTTTCCCTCTACTGAAACAGGAATAGTTGCATCTTTTCCAAACGTCCGCACTTCACAGCCTAGGAGCACTCAATCGAAGAATAGGAAGTTGCGACCTAAGAAAAGATCAATAAGGAATGCTAAAGTAGAAGAACACCCTAGGAATCTGAATAAAACTCATGTTACTTCCACTATAGATGTTGCGTCTGGCAAATGTAATAGAAATAGTGATGTAACGAATGCTAAACCGTTAAGTACCTTTGATATTCAGTCTGATACACCTTGTGATATTTGTCAAAAGAGTATGAATTCTGATTGTCATGACAAATGTGTTGCTAAAGCTATAATCTCTAGATTACGGAATCCTAAGAATCGGAATACCTCTAGGCCCACTAATCATTCTAAGTTTGTGCTTGGTAAACCACCTTCTTTAGATTCTAAGGCAACCATTGCTATCACAGTAGCCCCCGCTACACCTCCTAAGAATACAGTACCACCTAGTGTTTTCACTAAGACTAAAGCAAAGAGTAGTTATAGATGGCAGAAATGGATATATAACACACTTGGATTTAAATGGATGCCTAAACTTGTCAATGTGTGTATGTCTAACGTACCTGCTTCGGAACCCTCTAACATTTCGGGTTCCACATCTACTTCTATTCCATCTGTGTCGTCTGTGTGTAATGCAGGTGATACAGATCATTCTCTGGATTGTTGATAGCGGATGTTCCCGACACATGACAGGCAATCTTAAACTGTTATCAAACTTTATTACAAAGTTCATTGGCACTGTCAGATTCGGGAACGATCACTTCGCAGCCATCATGGGCTACGGAGATTATGTTAATGGGAACATCAAAATCAGCAGGGTTTACTATGTGGAAGGCCTCGGTCACAATCTATTTTCAGTAGGTCAATTTTGTGATGGAGATTTGGAGGTTGCTTTCAGGGAGAAAACTTGTTTCATTCGTGATCTACAAGGAAACGATCTTATGTCTGGCTCGCGTAATTCTAGTCTCTACACTATCTCTATGCAAGACATGGTTGCTTCCTCTCCCATTTGCTTACTTTCAAAGGCAACATCTACAAAATCCTGGCTATGGCACCGTCGTCTCTCACATCTAAACTTTCAAACCATCACCAACCTTGCTCGACACAAACTAGTTGAAGGACTTCCACGATTTCGGTATTCAAAAGATCACCTTTGCTCAGCCTGTGAACAAGGGAAAAGCACTCGTGCTCACTTTCCTTCAAAGGTGGAACACAGCTCTCAGCATGTGCTTCATCTTCTTCACATGGATTTGTGTGGCCCGATGCGCGTGCAAACGATCAATGGCAAACGCTACATCTTAGTAATTGTTGATGACTACTCACGATGGACTTGGGTCTACTTTCTTCGTAGCAAAGACCAAGCTCCACAAATGATCATCACCTTTCTCACAAAGATACAGGTTCAGCTCCGCAACACCGTCAGAATCATCAGAACAGACAAAGGAACTGAATTTGTTAACAAAACCCTTCGTGAATTTTATGAGAAAGTGGGAATTCAGCATCAAACATCTATTGCACGGACACCTGAACAAAACGGAGTTGTTGAAAGACGAAACCGAACGTTAGTGGAAGCTGCAAGAACAATGTTAATCAATGCTAAACTTCCAGATTACTTATGGGCAGAAGCTGTATCTACTGCATGCTATACTCAAAACCGTTCCATGATCACAAAACGCCACAACAAAACACCTTTTGAGCTTGTCCACAACTATAAACCGAACCTCAAACACTTTCATGTATTTGGATCCCTTTGCTATCCAAATAATGATCGTGATGATTTTGGAAAGCTAAAAGCCAAAGCTGATATTGGAGTCTTTATTGGATACTGTGACAATTCTAAAGGTTTCCGAATCTGGAATCGTCGAACTAAGGAGGTAATGGAAACGATTCATGCTCATTTCGATGAACTCACAGAAATGGCTTCTGAGTATAACAGCTTAGAACCCGGTCTCAACCGTTTAAACTTCCCTCAACCCCCATCATCAGCTGAAGAAAGCCCTCAGCTAACTCGTCAACAAATGGAAAGA
Organism: Chrysanthemum seticuspe; assembly: GCA_019973895.1. Taxonomy (NCBI): domain Eukaryota; kingdom Viridiplantae; phylum Streptophyta; class Magnoliopsida; order Asterales; family Asteraceae; genus Chrysanthemum; species Chrysanthemum seticuspe. The sequence continues at coordinate 306,645,811 of BPTQ01000009.1, forward strand.
TTATTTGCTCCTCTGTTCTGTGACGATATTGATGAACGTGCTCCTGGTGTATCCGCTGTCTCCGCTGCTCAACCTGATCATATTCCTATACCTGATACACCTGCTACAACAACTACTGTTGAAGATGCACCTACACCAATTGACTCCAACACAACAGTTGAACACACCGCTTCCAACAATGATGAACCAGCTGATGATATTCTGAATGAAGTACCCCCACCTGCAGATTTTGATCCAAATGCGTTCTTCAACCCGTTTGCCAATGAGACTGCTGCACCAGATGTCGCGGAATCTTCTACAAACCATTTGAATCCCCAGAATCTGCACAATGTATACCAACATCAACCCTCTACACATAGATGGACTAAAGACCATCCTCTGGCTAACATTATTGGCAACCCGAATCAACCAGTCGTTACGAGACAACGTCTTCACTCAGATGGTGAACACTGCATTTATGCTCTCACTGTCTGCCAATCTGAACCTAAAAACATTAAAGACGCAATGACAAAAGACAACTGGATTGAATCCATGCAAGAAGAACTCAACCAATTCAAACGTCTTGAAGTATGGGAACTGGTTGAAAGACCAACAAGGATCTACGTCATTGGTCTAAAATGGATTTGGAAAAACAAATTGGATGCTGAAGGGAACGTCATCCGAAACAAGTTACGTCTAGTTGCTAAGGGTTATCGTCAGGAAGAAGGAATAGACTTTGAAGAATCTTTTGCTCCGGTTGCTCGTCTTGAGGCTGTTCGGATATTTCTCGCGTTCGCGGCTCATATGAACATGACGGTCTATCAGATGGATGTCAAAACGGCGTTTCTCAATGGGCAACTTAAAGAAACGGTCTATGTCAGCCAACCAGATGGATTCGTTGATCCTGAGTTCCCGAACCATGTCTACAAACTGAACAAAGCTCTTTATGGCCTCAAACAAGCCCCTCGGGCATGGTACGATAAGCTATCATCTTTCCTCATTGCCAATAACTTCACCAAAGGCTCGGTTGACCCAACTCTTTTTAAACAATATCACGGGGCACACATCTTAATTGTTCAAATTTACGTGGATGACATCATTTTTGGGTCAACACATAAAAAGTTTTCAATCGCTTTTGCAAAACTAATGAAGAAAAATTTTGAAATGTCCATGATAGGTGAACTTACATTCTTTCTAGGATTGCAAGTTCATCAATCACCCCGTGGTATTTTCTTGAGTCAGTCCAAATATGCCCTTGAATTGTTAAACAAATTTGGAATGACAACCTGTGATACTTATGCCACACCAATGGCTCATACCAAGAAGTTAGATGCTGATTTACATGGGAAAGTGGTTGACCCTACCAAATACCGAAGTATTATAGGGTCTCTCATGTATCTAACAGCTAGCAGACCTGATATTGTCTTTGCTATTTATCTATGCTCCCGTTATCAGTCGCGACCAACTGAAACCCACCTCTCTGAGGCTAAAAGAATCCTCCGATACATCAAGGGAACCATTAACTTGGGGATCTGGTATCTGAAGGATTCTGGTTTTGAACTAATCTCTTTTTCAGACGCTGATCACGCAGGATGCTTAGACTCAAGGAAAAGTACTTCGGGAGCTCTACAATTTCTCGGTGATAAACTGGTGTCTTGGCAATCAAAGAAGCAGGACTGTACATCGCTGTCATCAACTGAAGCAGAATATGTAGCCATGTCCGCGTGTTGTGCTCAAGTCATTTGGATGAGAACACAACTCAAAGACTATGGTTACGTATTTGACAGAATCTCGATGTACTGCGACAATCGGAGTGCCATTGCAATCTCGTGCAACTCAGTTCAGCACTCGAAATCAAAGCACATCGATCTACGCTATCATTTCATCAAGGACCATGTGGAACAGGGTACCGTTGAATTATACTTTGTGGGTACTGAATACCAATTGGCAGATCTGCTCACCAAAGCCTTGCCTCCCGCTAGGTTTAATGAGTTGGTCCACCGAATTGGTATGAGGTGTTTGACTCAAGAGGAATTGGATGACCTCTTAAAACAGTCTTAAAAACCTGTCAAACACCAAAACATCTTTTGTAAATAAATTTTCAAAAACAAAATACAAAAATATAAAATCCGATAAAACAACAAAAATATTCTTCTAATCTATATTTCTTTCAACATGGCAAGTACATTTCTTCCGTCATCACTTCAATCTTTCAAAATTCAGTATTTTTCCGATCAAGTGTTGAGGGGGAGAAAATTAACTCTTAACTGTTTCAAACATCTGTGTACTTGCATGTTATCATATCTCGGTTGATTCTTTTACAAATGGTGGTACATTTCCTGGTTCGAAGACACTCCTCGGACGTTAATTAATAACCTTTCATTATTTTCTCAAGTCGAGGGGGAGTGTCGTCAAGTTTCTTTCCCAAAAATCTTCGTTTGGTAACCAAAATGGAAGTTAAAAAGCTTTGGATGAAAAAGGAAAAGGTGGAGGGACCAAAACTGTCAAAACCTTAAAAATATTTTGAATAAAAATATCCTCCACCTAACTTTCACTTCACATTTATTACAAAACACCTATTATCATCCTACGCATAATATTCACTCAAGAAATCCGTGTTTCAGATCATCATTTTGTAAGTGATTCTGCGTTTACAACATGTTTTTAAGCAATGGTTTTGAATTTTTCAAAAATCCAACGGTTAAAACTATGTATAATCTCGTTTGTGTGGTCTACGCATAAGTGTATGATCACATGATCAAGATTGTGTGTTTGTGGTTAAATAATTTGTGTCAAAACGTTCATATTACATCAATGATACCAGTTTAACCATCAAATTCCACCCAGAACCACTAATTGAAGATTTTTGAAAATTAGGGTTTATAAGTCGATTTGGGTAATTTCGAATGATAAGTGATTTGGTCAAAAAGATTGTTGTGTTATGCTTTTACGTTGTTGAATTGATGATTTCCATAGTCTATAGCCACCCAGAAACACGAATTGGTCATCAATTCGGAACTAGGGTTTAAAGCTCATAAACTTTGGGTATTTTTGATTCACTGCATAATAAGTGTTAAAACTTGGTCTACATGCTCTCACAACATCTATAATATACCAGAAAAACTTTGGTGCATAATCCATGGCTAGATATCATACGCATAGATCTAGGGTTTAGTCTACGCGTATGCAGTTCTTCGCGTAATTGTTAAAATGTGCAAATGTGTTTTGATTTGTCATAAAACGAATGCTATGTGTTTAACTTTGTTGAAATGATGCTTTATTTCAGGCTTGCAACACGTAAATTTCAGAATCAAGGTTGTTGTTAATCTACGCATAAGGATCACCTTACGCGTAGCTTGTTATGCGTAAGACTTGTCTTACGCGTAGCTTCTACGCATAAGGTTCTACAATGGACTACGCGTATCCTGTGAAGGATATGCGTAAACAGTGACCCCTACGCTTAAGGACAACTCTTACGAGTAGCCTTACGCGTAAGGATAATATATGCCTACGCATAAGCTCTACGCATAATGTCTCTTTTTCCTACGCGTAACATTTCTTACGCGTAAGTTTGGATTCTACGCGTAAGTTTACGCCTAAGCATATATCACTCCTGTCTACGCATAACTTTGCCAAAACTACGCTTAACCCTGGATTGACCTTCATGATGATTTGTTACGTGTACAAACTTGTAAATAAACTAATCATAACGACACGAATCCAAAATTGTCACTAATAAACTTAAATCGTCTGATATGTTGTGAACAATAAGTGATAAAATAAACTTTAAAACTTAAAGTTAACTAACTCACGAAACATTTCACGACATCATTGAACTATTGAACATATAAGTGACTTAGGACTCGTAACAATCATTGACACTGTACATTCAATAACTAGACAATAAGACCTTCTGTTGTCTAACATTATGTCTTTCGATATGTTGGTTCTTTTGGCTAATGTTATTTCAGATCACGACATGGCTGAACAAATGAATGTGGATGCACCTGAAGTTCTCTCCATTGCTGATATCTATCCTCATGGCTATCCAATGAAGATAGGAAAGAATAACCTCCGTGTTGACTTTGACACCCTCACTTGCTCTGAATCTTCATGTCTTATTGCTATTGATATTCTGAGGACTCATCCATATCAGAACATGCTTACTCACTCTGCAACTATTCCTGAGATCTACATCCAACAGTTCTGGAACACTATGGAAAGGGTCAAAGGACAAACTGCTGTGACAGTGACTCTGAATCACAAACAAGTCACCATTACACCTGCAGACTTGAGGGCTGTTCTTCTAATTCCTGATGTTGATCCGACCAAACTATATGCCACACCTGCTGAAGAGCTCACTCTCCAATTCTTAACCAATATCGGTTATGACATGGCTACAGGAATAATCACCAAGCATTCTCACGTAGAGCTTAAGAGTATTCCTCAACCCTGGAGAACTCTCTACATAATCATCACCAAGTCTGTTTCTGGTCGTGACAGCGGCTATGAGCACCCTAAGCTCATGGAACTGCAAATATTCTGGGCATTGGTCAACAAGAAACACATCGCAATCGAAGCTCTGATTTGGGATGACATGATGTCATTTCTCAACAAACTTGGCTCAAAGATTCCCTACATCAGATATACCAAATTGTTGATCCAGAGAGCACTTCGACTTCATCCAGACATTCCCAAGAGGCTCAATGACCCCGACAATCACGACATGTTGACGGAACCCATTCTCACTGTTAGAATCAAGGAAACGTCTACAAAGAAACAAGGTGCTGTACTGCCAGATTTCCTTCTAACTGAAGATGTCAGAAAGCTAGAATCGTACCAAAGGTATCTGGAAGCAGTCAGACAAGGCAAAGTTGGTCACCTCGACGATAAAACTTCTGGAACACCGGTAAGGAGAACCAGAAAAGGAAGTGCTGGAAGTATCACAAGTACAGAGAGTCAAAGGAATGTTCCAAAGAAGAAACCTATTCCAAAGAGGAAACCCACCCCTAAGAAGAAAGTTCCTTCTCAGGAAGCCACTCCGATCCTTTCACTTTAACCGCAAAGACAGCTCAGGGACGAGGACTCTGAGGCTACTGACACAGATGAAGAGATTTCATACTCTGAAACTGCAAAGGATGAAAATCCCTCAGTACCAAAACCTCCAAGTCCTCAAACTATTAAAGGAAAAGGGAAGACTCCTGCACTTGTGCCTCAGGATGAAAGCTCTGAAGATGAAGAAGAGCAATTGGATAAATCATACAGGAAGAAGTTTCATAATGTCAGACACCTTCAAAAGGCCAAAGAATTTGCTAAAGATCAAATGGGTGGCCCCGGAGGATCAAGTGGTGCTGCCCACTCCTCACCAGATCTTGATACGGTTAATCAACCCGGTAAGGGATCTGGTGCCACCACTCTTGTGCAACTACAACAGCCTGTTGAAGACACCATTGTGTATGATTTTGAGAAACAAGAAACTGAGAAAGAAAAGTCTAAGGATGACGAGGATGATTATACAAAGTTTCTTCTAGACAGTCCAACACACTCAAAGGAGAAAACCTCTGAAACTCCTAAGAACATGAAGTCTCCTCATGTCTCCTCATCATCGGATTCTTCGTCTCACTCATCACAACCACCATCAACAAAGTCAACCAGATCATCATCCAAATCAGTGAAGAAACCACCAAAGTCTTGGATCTCTCAGTCTCATAAACGGATTGTAAAAGATGTCCAACAAATCAGAAAGAATGACATAACTTATAGAAAAATGAATTGGTTTGCTGACCAAATTCAGTCCTTAAATGATGAGATAGACAAGATGGAGAAAGAAAGGAAATTTGTTCAGACGTTCATGAAGAGTCATCGACAAGAGGAACTGAACGAAATGATTGAAGGTTACACTAACAAGTACCTTCAGGATATCGTTCCTAAAGTCCAAACGGAACTGGAGAAGACAGCAAGAGATCATACTCACAAGTTTCTTCTCGACACTGTCCCCAGTGTGACAAAAGAAGTATTTTCCAGACAACTCACCCCTAACATCGTAGCATTGGTTAAACATACAATGGCAAAAGAAGCTGATCTCTCTGAATCTGAGTTAATCGCTAAACTTGTGATGCAAATGTCAAAGAGATCTGGAACGTTTACTTCAGATGAAGCTAAATTTTTCGAAATTCTACTTGACTATCAACTCAGATCATCATGCAAGGAGTCAGCCATTCAATCCAAACGACCAAGGGATGACGATGATAAGGATAAGGACTCTGCACCTAAACGTCAGAAGCAGTCTGGTCAATCTACATCTATGCCACCTCCTCCACATCGGACTTCTTCTTAACATAAGACTCCTCCACCTCAGTCTTCTACTGATAAACCTCGGGACAATTCCGAGTTACCACCCCTGACTCATACAACTGGTGACTACTTTGAGTATACGGGTGGTGACGATGAAGAGGTCCTTGAGCCCCGACAACAACCCACCTCACCCAAACAAGTGCAGAAACCAGTATCATCATCAAAGCCTTCCAAAAAGAAGAAGCAGACGACTCAACCCGAAATCGTCTCATGGCTAGATGACGATAAAACCGAAGAGTTTGAATGGTTCTCCACACTTGTCAATCAAACTCCCTATCCTGATGCAGGCCAAGAATTGGTAGATGGTTCAACATTGGAGCATGCAAAACTGTTGCAAGAAAAGTTCCATGTGAAGAAAATGACGAAATCTGAATTGAAGCGAATCAAAAATGAAGCTTTTCAACTATGGAAAGACAGCTCTGAAAGCGCCCTCGAGGTCGAATATCATCTTGAGAACATCGCTAGAGTTATGTCTAACAACATGGATTGGCTCAATCCGGAAGCAAACCTTGACTTCACAAAAAGGGACAACCCTCCATACTACACCGATTGGACCAAACCTCTACCAACCATTGGCCAAGCAGACGAACCAAGAATTCCCTTTCGATATTTTTTCAACAAAGACCTGGAATTTCTTCTCCATGGTGGCGATGGTTCGAGAAAATACACTACATCATTGACTCTTCCATTCCCAGCGGCCATTTACTCTAACTGCATAGCTATCGAGGAACGTGCAACTCACTTGTTTTCTGACAACGTGCAAGCATACGACCAAGATGCACTGTATGGGATTCATCATTGGCCTGAACGCCGAAGAATCTACTACCGAAGCTGCCTGGTTCAAAAGTCTCAACATGCAGTGTATAGCTCGAAGGACATCGTAGCCATCAAACACATTGATCTCAAGTCTAAGTGGGACTACACATTCTTAAAGAATATCATAGTCAAACGACAAGATGAACAGGACTATGGATTCTCCGAAGCTGACTTTGAGAACTTGTCCCTCAACGACATAGAAGACATGTATCTTGCCAAAGTATAGGGTCGTATGCGACAATTCTCGACTGAAGTTCAACGTGAATTTATCAAGTCAGTTCTCATCTTCATTAGACGCATCGTGATCAAAGAACGTGTCGAAGATATCCAGATGGCTGTTGAATCATATCAGAAACGTGTAAACTTCACTCCACCACAGCTTGATCTTCCCGACATCAACCAGCTTAAACAACTCACGCTCATCAGCAAACCTTTCGGCATTGTTTACCGCAGTGAACTTCGAAGAAACTGCTTAATGGCATGTAGTGAGCTCCACAAACTCGGGGATCATACCTTGAAGATGGTTAGGGATGGATTGGCGTACAGATTGAAGGATATACGCCTGAAAGTTGGGAATCCTAAACGCTGGAATTCTCAGGACAGGAGGGATGTGAAACGTATCATCACCATGATTGATGAACGGTTGTTCAGAAGGGATCAGTTCAGACGATTGGAAAGCTATGTTGGTGGTCGACCCAGGATTAACATCACCGGTTTTCAACGCCCTGTGCGCATTCCTGGGAACATCACTTCACTTCCTGGTACCCCTTGAATTGTTTCCTTCATATGATTTTGGATGTATGATTATATATGTGAATGGCTTGTGCACACATAACAGTGTACAACCCGTAATGGTCAAGAAAGGACCCTGTGGTACGCCTCAGTGCCACAATCCTTATAAAAGGAGCGAAAGCTTCTTATTTTTGAGTAAAACCTATCAAACCTTTCATTTTTTTAAGGTTTAGCTCAAAAAGACAAGTACTTCCCCATATGATTTTAAAACCTCAACTGTTTATATCACTAGTTAAGGGGGAGTATTTGAATTAAAACTTTGTTCACATATTGTTCATAGTGGTCACTCTTCCCGCAACACTCAAAATGGTCATATTTATTCTCAAACGTTCAAAAATAACATTTTATATATGCCATTTTTGAGGGGGAGAAAATTGTGTGATAAGAAATATGTTGTACAAAATGCAAATGAATCTGTGTACCTCAGACTTAACCTACGAATTGACGGTACTAAACTGTTTGTAACTCGAAAAGACTTGTCCTGGACGGGTAATAATTTCAAGCTAGCTCGCTAGTGATGTAAACGTGTCTCGCAAAGGACTTGTCCAAGTAGAAAGTACCATTCGAGAAACTCTTGATAGACATGAACTCTGACGGGTATGACAACCTTTCGAGGTTTGTCTATACCTTCAAGATAGTTATTAGAGCTAGTTGTCACCTAAAAGCCGACAATGTAACTCTTTAACTATGCAACGTAACCGTGTCTCACGGGGGATTGTCTATCTTCAGTGAATCAATTCAAAAAGTGCGCGCTCTCTCCTCACTATGCATTTAACCATTAAAACTATTAAGCACATGTGGAGGGGGAGTATTTATGCAAAAACTTATCTCTCACTGTGGTTCAAACATGTTTTTCATTTACAAACCCTTTGAGAGATATTTTAACTTACAGTGGTTATAATGGCAAACATAGGTTAGTCATGGAGTTATAAGGTGACTAAGGTTAGGAATTACCGTCCTATGATCCGCCAGAGCCGGAGGGATCTACCCAAGGACACTACCATTAGTTAGTGTTAGAAGTCCTTAGGAATGATTGTAAAAGGAGAAAATGAGAATCGGAGAAAGAAGGAGTTGAAGAATCAAAAAGAAATGTAAAGTAAAGGGTGAAAAGAAATAGCCCTCTAGATTATTCAACTTAGGGCAGACACCGGGTTCAATTCATATACTACTGGTTGTCACATAGTGACACCGGTATTGAAGATTAAAAGTCGTCATGGACCCAGTGACGCATGCACTAAACCTTCTTAGCCACTCAAGTTTTTCTCAACAGAAGCTTGTTTCATTCTCACAGGGAACCCTACATAAACTATTAGCTTTCTCTTAGAGATCGCTGGTATTGAAAAAGGAGACCCTCTCCCTAGTCTCCGCTCAGGAAAAACCAAAACGCACTATTGAGTCTAGAGCCACGAGATTCATCAAAAGATCTCTTAGGAACACTTGACATTTAATCACTTGATGATCAACAAATAAGATCATCAGTGGTTCATATCGAGTCCTTCACAGATCTTAGCAATCTGTCGAGAACATTCATGAGAGGTTCACATCTGTGATCCTCAGTGATTGAATGGAAACTCCTGCCAGGGTCAACATCAAACAGCCCTGACAGCAGGTCACTTCGGTAACTCCCCGTGGATTACGTGGAGTGTGTCTCAAACGATCTACAGTCATGAGGTGATGCCTCGGTGTACCTCAGCGACTCATCTGAACTGTAGATGTACTTTGGTACATCGTGTTATCTCACTTGTGGGACTCCAGTTCAGGAACGGCCTTTGTAAGAATTAGAGTTGTGTCTTCACAATATGCTGTTGACACTCTCGAAGTTCAAACTTGTAAGTGCCGGAAACCGCTTATTACTAACCGTTTGAAATGTTTTCTTCTTATGGAAGCTCCGGAACGGGATGATCGTGCTTATTCTTCTCATGCTCACGCCAACATCATCACTAATGAAAGTTCTATTCCAATGCAACACAACAGTCAGAATGATTCTTCATCAAATCAAAGAATCTACAAAGTCAAAGACTTAAAGAACTTCATCAGTATTGATTTCCAACGTCAAAGAGCGTGTGAGCATGTTGAAGAATGACGTGGAGACACTGGAGCAGCGAAGCAGACCTGAGGCAGACTGATGCAGACAACAACATACTATCACTTTCACCACAAAGAACAATGATCAAAGAACAAAGTTAAAGATGATGTCAAAACATAACTGTTCAAAGATAACGATCTCTCTACACTGGGGAGATTGTTCGAGTCAAGACAATTCCTCTCACAAGAAAGAAGAATGTCAGAAGACGTCACCGCTACTATTACATCAACGCCTTCACCGTTTACATTCATATATACTTGAGGGGGAGATTGTTGGAATCACTCCTAAACAGTATTTCAAGTATTTATATTTCATATGTAATAGGTAGCTGTATTATGGCCTTTATGTTTGTTTAAGGTCAAGCTTATGTAGAAGGCCCATAAGCTTGATCCAAGCCCAATAAGGAATAGGGAAGGAGAGGGAGTGTTGCCCTAGCTCCTTGCCTATATAAACTCTTGTAAACCCTCATTTGAGGGTTGGTTGTTCAAGTTTTCTTTTCACATACTCTCTTTGCCTTAACCGTGTTTAGTATTACGTGTGTGTGTGTGTGATAACTTGTTCATCCGCCTTATCTCTTCTCTTATAAGCTTGTGTTGTAAAACTTGTGACCTAACAAATAGCGCTACTAAAAACATGCTCATTTTGAGCGTTATCAAATTCCCCCATACTTCAGTTCTACTCGCCCTCGAGTAGGTCTAGCATTTATGAAAATCAATTTAAATTGTCTCAACACCGTGGTTCAAAAAATATAACAATCACCTCAAGAGAAATAATTGTTAATTTGCTTTTAATAAGCGAAAATTCTAAAAATGAACCAAATGAATTAAGATAACATAACTAAACACCTCACGAATGATTTTAGGAATTCACTCAACACTCAGATCTTGGTGGGTATATGTAAATCACTCAATGCCTAGTCATGATTGATGCTTTTTACCATAAGCTTGTACAAGTATCAAGACCAATAAAATAAATTCATCAAAGAGGGCTTTTATTCGGGTTATAACGTTAAGGCTTAGGTTTATAAAATGGTATGGATAAGGCATGGGATAATTTATGAAATTGGTTTAAAAAGAAAAATAAAGTCAAGTCTAAACCCCCATGTTGCTAGCCATCAAACAAACCATAATCCCGAAAATGATTATAATCTCCTCTTCTTCACATATCGATCTCCAAACATATATAACTCAATTTAGATCATTGGCTAATCAATATATTAATATAGCAAATTGGCTATAGTCATCATCACATAACCTCTTTTTCTATTTCTTTTTTTTTCAACATATCTCCCCCACACTTCGTATGAGCATACACCACAAAAAAAATACAAATGAGAAAGACGTCTCGTTCATCTTTGTTGGAAAATGGTACACACGAATAACAAAGTGTAGCTTCTTCATAATCATCAAAAACAATTCAACACTACAAACAACTAGCAACAAACCAGTAGACATTGACATAGGTTGGCTAAGGTTTAAGGTGTAAAGTATTTTTGTATTTTTTTGGATTTAACAAAAATGAAAAGATTGGCTCGAAGGGTGTAACTAAGGGTATCTAGTGCTAAAAATGAGCACTAACAAATGGGTCCATATAAGGTGGTAAGCTAACCGATGTGGTTAGCAAAAAACTTTTGATGTAGAATGGAAGGCCATTTGGGTTAAATCCTACGATTGCCTCTTATCATTTGAACATATTTTTATCACTCGAGAATTATTTTAACGTAATGCATAATAAGTACAAGTTCTAGAATCGACATAATCACCGACACACTCATAGCAAAATATAAAACATAAAGATGTGTTTTATACAAAATGAATCCTCACATTTTAGTGGAAAGAGGCTACAATGCGCACTAGTAAATGTTATCGAATCCAAAATGAATTACTTCCATAATTTGGTCCAAATCAAAAATTTTCAAAAACCTCTTTTTACCATTGAAATACCCAAGTTGTTTTTAAATATATAAATCCATCAAGTAATCTTCAGCCACTTCCTCCAAAAGCTTTTCACCATCTTCGTGTATAAATCCCTCGGCCACCCATAACCAGATCAATCTTGTCACTGTTATCTTACAATCTTCTGGGAAGCCTCCTACATAGAGAAAACAGTTTTTCAAGTGTGGATGCAAGTGGTCGTAACTCAATGCCAGTGTGTCCAAGTATCCTTTCGGGTCGCCAACAATGTATGAAATTACACTTTCGGCAACTTTTTCCCACACACATGTAGTCTTCTCACCTTTTGCTAGAAGTCCTACTACGACTACCACAGCTAGTGGTAGTCCTTGACATTTTTTAGCAATTTGCATTCCAGCTTTGATCAATCTTTTTACGCAGTCATCTTCAGGAAACACTTTCTTGCTTAATAACTCCCAGCTCTCCTCCATGGTCAGAAATTGTAGATAGTGAGTGAAACCTTGTGAATTTGCATACAATGAAATTTCAGAGAGGTGAGTGGTTAGCAAGATTCTGCTGCAGGTGTTATCATTTTGGAAGTACATTTTCAAATCATCCCATGCCTTATCACTCCATAAGTCATCGATAACAATTAGATATCTTTTGCCTTTCAAGCTCTTGTACAACAATTCCGAGATTTTTCCAACCTTCAACTTATAAATTTCTTCGGGTTCTTGTTGTTTTCCAATGGATGTCAAAATGGAAATTAACAAATCCTTTTTGCTATATGCCTGGGATACTGAAACCCATGCACGGACACGAAAATGATAGACGATAAACCGATCACTGAATACTTTTTTTGCCAATGTAGTCTTACCTAGTCCACCCATACCAACAATCAAGATGATGTCTAATTGCTTTTGATTTCCAGTAAGCCTCTCCATTAAAACCATCGAGTCATCGTCAATATATACCTGAACTTCCAATATAAGATTGTTTCCTCTGAAAGCAAAAGCAATGATACCAAGAGCATTCAGGACATCGAAAAACCTAGTCACGTGGCTACCAATCCGAACCGGATTATATGAAACATTTGGAAGTCTATCTTTGGCGACAGACACTGTCCAGATTGTTGTGCGATATCCAACGAATGCGATAGCCCCAAGAAGTGAAATGCCAGCAATGGAGTTTAGATTGGGTAGTTGAGATAGGATTATTATGGCACAAGCAAACACCAAGTACCATTTTACAACAGTAAGTATTTCTAGTTTGCATCCCAAGGAGGCGCACACGACTGCCGCATATGCCAGTTGCAAGTATCTATTGTAGCGCACCCCAGATTGAGTATCTTCATAGAGATTGACCAGTAAATTCATAGTGTAAATTTGCCATATGAAGGTAAAAGTTAACGTTATGACTCCCCAAGCCCTATGATAATTACATTAATTAACTGCATTAGTTACAAGTCTAATTTAAACAAAAATCTTAGTTTTATAGAACCACTGTGCAAAATATGTAAGCCAAATGAAGTGATAATATGTTAACGTAACAAAGTTCATTTTTTTCTCACATAGTATATTGAAGAATAATAATAATAAGCTGCACATTACCAATTTGAATAGTAGAAATAAACATGGTCAAAAGATGACTGAGGTGGCCTGTTCATGCTACAGCTTCCATAGGGACTACAAAGAGCAAACCGTCCACAAGTATATACTCTGACATCCGCATAAACAATCCACTCTTGATTCCTCTCAATCCACTGCAACTTCAGTATCCTTCCGTCCCAATTCAAAACTATCCTTTGGACAATAGAACTTAAATGTTCAAATTTATAATAAATTTCTTTCTGATTAACCACGAATTCAGTTGAGAAAACTAAATTTGGTACCTCAACAGGAGATCCCGTGAACGGAAGACCATTCCATATTCCAAGCCTCGATATTAAATTGTGACCTTCCCTCTTGAATATTTGTGGATAACCATACATTTAAGATAAAAGAAGTCCTCATACTTAACAAAATTATTATTGTCTAAGCTTGGAAGTATTTTCACCACCATACTTAACAAAAGAGAATGCCCCCTCCGCCCCATAAGTGTGAGCTTAGATGTAAGTATAGAGTATAAGAAACAACAAATGGTGACATTTATGGTGATGAAGTATTTAAAGCTAGCAAAGGTTATAGTAAGGATTATAGCACCATCATTCACCACACATTCACTCGGAATGAATCTAACACATTCACTGGGAATGAATCTAAGAATAGTGTTGTTACCGGAAGTTAGAAATGTTTCATTTGTAGGGGATTTACTTGTCAGAACTTACACTATTGTGTTTCTCGGACCATCAACGGCTGAGATTGAACCATCAGGATATTACATACTATATCTGGTTCATACTGGTGTACCTAGTCTTGGCAAGTGGGTGAAGGTTCGGTAACCTGGAGGGGTATTCGTACACCTGCGAATTTTATGTAGTGTGCATGTGTTGATTAACATACTTTGTAACATAGATGCTCATTTTGACAAAAATTTTATTCATTAAATCAAGTTTATGAATAGCTTAATTCCCTCATTGGGTTTTTGCTTGGTAGAAGCAAAGTATTTTCAGCACAGACACAACCGCATCCAAACAAACCGAATATTGGCAACCTTTCAAGCAATCACTTGTGTACTAAGCTTTATCAATGTATAAATGGAAGAGATCTCATTGGGTTTTAGTGGCATCAGATGATGGAGTGAGTACACATTTTTTACTCTAAACCAGGAAGTGCTTGTGGTAGGCTAAGCTCGATTGCGACGGGTTTGAGAGTTCCAGATGGATTCAAGTAAAATATGGTCCTTATTGCATATGCTTTACGTCCATCAAGTGCATTTATTCGATCCAAGAAATGGTAGGTATATGTCATGGTAGTCAATTATAAACAGCTTATTTTCCTCAATTGCCTGGCGAGATCACAAAATATTCTGTTAAATAAAGTAGTAATAATATATACCCATTTACTTAAAAATGGAAAATTTCAGGTAATGTTTTATCTCTAAAGGGCCAACCGGACAAAAGTATTACAGGCGAATGTGACCCAACCCGAAACCCGTAGCAAAAGTACTTGTTTTGACCTGAACCAGTTTCAACCCATAACAAGACTCACCTACCTTGAACGATAATTATAGTAGTATTATACCATGGACAGTTGAAAGATAAAAATGAGATTTAAGTATGTTACCTTCTTTATTGTCATGCCATCGAGATAGCCTACAATGTGTTCTTATCAGAGAGCTGACTCTTGTGGGCCATATTTATCATGATCAAGCTCCATCTCAGTCACCGAAGCCAACCCAGGTATATTTGTACCGTTTCATGGTTGCCTAAATGGCAGATCTTATATTATGCAGCGGTTTTTAGTCAGTTATCTTCAAGTGTCTCTACTTTTGCAGCTGAAGAAGACTCTCGTGCATTCTTCTTTTGCGAGCAGTATACGCATTAGTGTGAGTGGTTGTAATTTGAAAGTTACACCCATCATACAGTTACACGTACTAATGCATTGAAAGTGCCTCAAACTGCCTAAAGTAGACATACCGGATGTTGAGCTGTCATTCGTTTGTATCTTTTTATACGACCCGTACATGATCTATGGAGTGCACTGCTGCAACTTTAAAGCATACAATAAAGTAAATGTCAGGCCTTTACACATAAAAAGCGCACCAACATATCCTAACGGTTGAATCTGATCCAAACTATCAGATACATGTTACCTACTGGTGGGCGTGCTTCTTGCGTGGATGTTGTTCTGTGCATATGGCTGGGAGTAGCAGAACTGCTTTTAGTATACTATGAACATGTAACAACTATCTATTTCAATTGCTTATTCTCATATCTTTCTTTCTAACCACTAAGTGTGCAATCTACAAACCATTCTCTACTTTCGTGACCTCTCTTTTAAAGAATTGCACTTTTCTTTGAGCTAGTAATCTGATATGTTAAACTATAAAAATAATGCAATTATGCTTATATATAAACTTTTATACCATATATGAGTTGCTTTCCTTCTACTCAAACTCCAATTATCTTATCACCACTTCCACCTTCCATGCCGATATCTTTCTCTGCACCACCATTGACAACAGTCTCAACATCAAATTTTCATTTACAAAACAAAATACAAAAAATTAAATCAATAATTTCACATATCTAACAATCAAACACACAAATCACACACAAACATTGACAACATGAGTTTTGGGGATTAAGGTTTAAGTAGTAGTTTAGTAATTCAACAAAATATTTATCAAAAAGAACTGAAATTGACCTTGTACTATAAACCAACTTGAAAAAGATCCATACTTTAAGCATATATTTAACAACATTGGTTGCTCTAAGAGTTCTCCCATCTGAAAATTTTAAAGTTGGTTAATAGCAACTATGGTTCCGAGAGGGGTTTGATTAACCTAAATTTGACTTTCTGTTGTAAACTTCAACCTGAAAAAAATTACATGAGGACTTAGACTCCAAAGATATAGATAAAGA
This sequence comes from Chrysanthemum seticuspe, assembly GCA_019973895.1. Taxonomy (NCBI): domain Eukaryota; kingdom Viridiplantae; phylum Streptophyta; class Magnoliopsida; order Asterales; family Asteraceae; genus Chrysanthemum; species Chrysanthemum seticuspe. The sequence goes on from BPTQ01000009.1 coordinate 306,662,255, forward strand.
TACTACGTTATAAATAAATGTTCAACTTTGCTTTATTGCTAACAGGTAAGAAGCGACCAAACACAAACCCTTTATGGGTATACTCAATAAATGCACAGAAATAACACAAACTTTAGACATGTCGCCCCATGGTTTTAACATGGTCTTCTAGTTAGCCTGGATTATGCAATAAGTTAATTAAGGTTGAAAAAAACCCGACCATTTTCGCTTAAACTGTATAATGTTATTGAATAATGTCCATATCAAGCCCCTTCAATTTCACCACCGACTTAACGTGACCGTTGAGAGTAAGTAAATCCTTAAGCCTATATCTCAGAATCCAAGTGTTTATTAACAAACTTGGTACTCGCATATTCATAAAAATACCCTTAAAATGTGAAAATGGGCTATAAATTACCTTGCAACGTCAGCACATTTTTTGGCTTATTCATTAATTTCAGATAATTACAGGAACTGCTCCTCACTGAAGAGGTTTTTTGTATCTGGTGCTTGAAGTCCATGTAGATTTCTCTGAGCATGATCCCATTGAGCCTCTCTCTCTCCTCTTCCATGATACTTTGTTGTTGAAGCAGTCTATAACAACATGCATAACCAAAAATGTTAATTAAGTTCACAAATTTATCAATTTGAAACTAAGTTCAGGAACAAAATAAAAAAAAAAAAAAGTATTTATCAGACATATCATGTTCTCAATCATTATGTTCCAAGACTTTCCCCTGAGGACGTAACAGGTGGAAAACTTCATGATATCGAGGGGAAATAAAACACATTACTGTAAACCCACATAACACCATCCTATTTCCATCCAATTCCTTTGATGTTAGCGAATTCCCAATCAGCATACACTTCTACAAAAATGAGGATTACATAATTGCTCGAACTCCTAATCATTGTATCCCTATCTCTAAAAACCAAATACGGGCTACTAAAGAACCATATAACTGTAGCAACTGATCATTAATCAACATTTAACAAATATGAACCAACCGAAAAAATACTCACTTTAAAAAACTCATTCCTTATGGTGGTTGAACTACTGAAAGTACCTTATGGCATCATCTTTTAGGATTTTAAAAGAGGATACAATTTCATATAGTATGCCCTCATCCGCTTTAATATAACTACGAACAACAATTTACACACATATGTCAACTATTTGTTGGATTATGCTTTTGTATCCCTGATCCAAGCACCCTAAATTGAGCTTTATAAACTTTTAACACATACAAAGTAAACTGAATAACTACAAACAAATTATTTTCTTGAGTTATGTATAAACTTAAATTACATACACTAAAATTTAACGGGATATTATATCATCACTCGTGTCTACTCAACAAAACTTCACCTAGCTTTTTGTAATCAAGAATGAACATGATGAGATCCATTATGTAATTTGAATATCCAACTTGAATAATGATTTCACATAGCAGTTTAGAAGAGAAATAATTATCATCTCTTGAATTAGTCATACATTGACATGTTATAAGTTTAATCAAAACACACTCTCTATTATCAGATAAAAAGAACCTATAATGCATACCCATAATCTGTAATTAAGATAAATAATCGTGAGTGAACCAAGAAAATAATCCTATAACTCATGTGATATTTAAGATCGATTAAATTAGGACTTACGTATTAATCGGCCTCAACCAACCGAGAGACATAAATATGAATCAACCATAACTCATGTGAACCATAAACATCATGTAATATTAGACATAAATACTATAACTCATGTGAACCATGCCAATTAATCAACCCCGTTGTACCAACACATAAACATAAATATGAGTATAGCAATTAAAAGAAACCTGATTTCATTGTCAATTCTATGTAAATATTCTGTTGGGATCTTTCCAACATAAACTAAAAATAACACGATTTGAGATGTTTACTTTCAACGCGTACCAAATTAGAAGAATATCAGTGTTATCGTCGATGCATAACTGACTCCTCTTTTTCGGATTGGCATAAACCTATCCAACAATTCCTGTAATGAAGCCGTTACAGACACATATCTTACATGCACAAATAGAAAATAAGAAAATCTAAACTCACATTACCTCTGCAAGCAAACTTGAATCTTGCAGTGCCAATTCATGGTTGCAAACCTGTGATGAAGATAACACAAAAATCAGTAAACGAACATTAGAAGAGATTGTGAGGAAAAAAAGGATATTAGGGTTTTTGAGAAAAAGTATATTATGAATGAAGTGCAGATTTTTTTTACGTATATTCTTTTAGGTTACATAAGTTAAGGAAAAGATATGTATAATAAGTTTTTTAAAAGATAATTACTTAATATATTTTTGTAGATAAATTGTATCTAGTGTAGGATTCCAATATAATTATAGGCATTTATAGATTATAATATGCAGCATAATTATCAAAATAACTTGTTGCCTAAGTAGTAAACACACAAGTTATTTATCCAAATGACCAAGGTTCAATTCTTGCAATACCCCTTTTTTATAAATAATTTTCAAAAATATTTATTAAATATCTGAAATTTACAAAAAAAATTATTAAAAATCCGAAATTTATATAAAATCTAATTAAATTAAAAAATTAGTGCTTAGGTGGACACAAATATTGCTTAGTTGGACAACAAATGATTATGTGTCATTAAATTGAATTACTGGGCATTGAGGTGGTATTAATGCCAAATGCCTCCTGTTATATATATATATATATATATATATATATATATATATATATATATATATATATATAACGAGCGAAAACAACTAGACAATCAAGGGCGAACTTCTACTAGCTACTTGAATCCGAAAATTCTTCCTAAAAATAAAAAATAAGACTAAAAATTAAAAATCTTAAAAATCGTATCATTTTTCCTATTTTCTTCCCTCCCCCACACTTATATTTTGCATTGTCCTCAGTAATAAAATGAACTTCAAAGTAAAGAAAATGGGAAAAAGAAATAGTCATAACGATACCACGGGATTAAATACGCAACACGAATATTGGGTCATAGGCACGCATGTGAGTTATCCAACTCCAAATATTGACCAACAATAAGCTTCCGGCATATCCATCCTGCAAACAAAACTGCAAAATATACACAACACACAAAACAAACAAACAAACAAACTAAAAACAATCCAAACGCTACTTAAAAAAAATAAAAATAAACAAAGTATGATAATAATCCTGAAGAAATAGTTAGAGAGAGAGATAGAGAAAATATTGTTCGACACACATAAGCATTGTTTTTCCAAATCACAATCAAAAGTATGATCCACGATCACTCGTCATCCTCGCTCATCTCATCACCATCATCATCATCATCTTCGGACTCAGAATTTTCGTCCACAAACTCTGAACGAACTCTCCTTTTCTTCTTTCCTCCAGCTCCAGATGAAGATGCTCCCACATCATAGCTAGATCCTCCAACCTCGGGTAATCTACCATACACAGGCACTGGGTCGGGAAATGGTGCATAGCCAGGATACGGGTACGGATATGGTTCAGGATATGAAGTGTACAAGGAAAGGATATGGTGGAACATTTGGCGGATTGTAGGGAGGCAACTCATAATTGGCTTCTTGAGCCATGTGTTGAAAGAACGGGATCGAATAATCATTAACGTAATTGTTCCTCAACATCATCGAATCTCTCCATATATCCCTACATTCAATATCATTTAAGTGCCAGTTCCAATCACCCCAACCCGAGTCAAAGCTACTAGTTGTACCCATTGGCACATTATCTGCCGGCTGTTGTAGTGGTGGTGGGTCAATCCATGCTCCCAAAGTCTTTGTCGTTCTATTCAAAGCCTTTCCAAAACTCTTTGCATCCTACGTCTAACTAACCTTTGGATCATCACACTTATCCAACTCGTTGTCATTAAAGTACCCTAGATTCTTTGCCAACCTCGTCACATAATGACCTCCACATATGTTGCTATTTCCTTTGATACCCGGGGCTCTCCTAGACAAATACTCGGCTATAATCCAAGCCGCATTCCCATCCTTGGACTCCTCTAACAACTTCATTATCCACAAGTTCGGCTTTTGGAATTTGTCCCTACTTCCAACTCTGTGAAACGACCCCCATACTAGCAACTTATGTAGGATTCTCAACAATGGATTCCTAAGGGTTGAAGAATTCCTACGAGTAAAAAAAGGATCTCCCAAACGATTCCAACACGCGGGGGCACTAGGGTAATCTTTCTCAAACCTCTTAAGCCTCAAGAAATGAGCTTTAAATAATCGATGACTAACCTCATCCGGCTCGTATAATCCAAGAGCAACCGCAAACCCTGGAAAAGTGTATGCATGATCCTGTCCACTAAGCCTAAACCAAACACAAATTTCATTCATGATGTTTTGCAAGTTTACCTTTCTTTCAAAGTACATTTTTGAGAAAAACTCCAAACACCATTCACGGTAAACATCTTCATGAATGCTAAATGCTCTCTCCCAAGAAAAATCAACGAACGAGTCTCCATCAATCGGATAGACATAAGACATCCGCATCATACCCCTCAACTCATTTTCACACTCATATTCGTTAAACAAGTCCCAATCTACCAACCTCGGAACCAAAATAGTTCTAGTTTGCAACTTCGACAAACGTTCCCAAAAAGCATGCTTTTCCTCATTGGTAAGATCTTTAAACTTCAGGTTTGCATTCCCTTCAGCTTGCATGCTATAGGTAACCTTCTTCCGTGCATTCCTTTGGCAATACTTGGTCACGAGCGGGTTTGTTGGAATCTGCGTCATACTCGAACAACCTACAAGATTTCTCTGTAGAAATCATAAATATAAGTTAATATAAGAGTGTTAGAACCAACGATAAAGTTTATAGAATCCCCTAGGGTCAAGTTCAAAATTCGCATTTTTTTTCAAAATAGAATTTGGAACCGATTCGGTCGAGGGGCAGCCGATCGGCTCCTCCCCTGACCTTGGTCCAACCTATCGGTTGCGTTGCGCAGCCGATTCGGTCACCTGTTCTCGATTAGGCAATAGCCTTCCAATCAACTTCCCACTAGATTTTTACAATTCTAATTCACTCCTAAACTTCCTTTAAACATCACTAATGATTTCTACATCCTTAGTTTGCTCTTAATTTGCTTCCAAAAACATCCTCTTATCACTTGCTCATCATGCTTATAACTCAAAAGCTCAACTTCAATTCATCAATTAATTGTTCTAGCAATATTGTGGCATCTAAAATTCACTGAAAATGCATCATCTAACAACAAGGAATCATCAATTGCAACGTAATTCGATTCAAGGGTACAACCTAATTGAATCCGAAAATTCAATCATCTAATACTCATCCAATGTTGAATCAACCACTACAATTCTTTTTGCAATGCATTCCTATATCAATTACCCACTTAATTCCAAGAGATTACATCTTAATTCGAATCCCATCAAAAACCCCCAATTGGTGACCTAATTTGCAATTCGAATCAAATACTCAAATTAAACCCTAATTAAGCCAATTGATTGCATATGCTTACTTGTTTAGGTGCCATGATGAACTTCCAATACTCCTACAACCTTCAAACAACTTCTTAGTGGTCAAATTTTTGAGACCTAAATGGAGGATTAGTGTGTGTGTGTGTGTGTGTATGTTTCTGGATAAATTGAATTTTTGGCACTTATACTTGCTTTAAACCGATTTAGTTATGGACACAACCGTTTCGGTTTGCATTTTTGTAGAATTTTACCTTTTTAACTTTACTTGGCCATTTTACCTTTAAAGTAAAAATTATTCACTCAAAAATTCGATTAGAGATGCACACAACATTCATCCAACCATTTGAAAATTCCAACAATATCTAAACTACTTAACTCAAAACTAATTCATAAAATCTTATCATCATAAAACTTAAACTAAACTCAAGAAGGAATTGATTAAAATAACTTCAAACCATAATAATAAGAAATAAAAAGAAAATGAAATCAAATCTCTAAGTGCATGAAAGCAAATTTCATCAAAAGGTGAAGATCAAGCAAACAAATGCTTGTTATTATTGCGGTGTTCTACTCTTCATCACCCCTCAAAATACTCATGTTTCAAGATATCCTCGCTTTGGAATTTTCCCGTCAACTCACGATATGTCTCATGGGTGTTGAATTTTCTAACAAATCTCCTTCCACTTGGGCATAGTATGTCGAACTTTACATGCCATTCCCAATCACCTTCTTCTCTTTTGTATACACTCGCTCCTTCGGGTCCCCACTCCAATTTTTCAATTGCACGGGCAAGGATTCTAGGAAGTTCGTAAGCTTTTTATACACAAGAATGTTCTTAAACGGGTTGTCTAAAGCTTCCATTGCAAGTGCTCGTTCCATTTCATCTACTAGATCAAAGTACGATGGGGCAAGTGGTCTATACATAGCATTTCCTTGGGAATCACGCTCCACTTCAAAACAAGTCAAATCATCTTCACCCAAAATTTCCATGTCCTCCATAAACTCTAAAACTTTACCACTTGTCTTGGGATAGTAAGTTTGTATGGAAATTCCGTCATCAATGGTCATATTCCCCCTCCCCAAGTCTATTATAGCTCCACACGTTCGAAGAAAAGGTCTTCCAAGTAAAAAAGGCAAACTTTTATCGACTGGAATATCCAAGACTAGGAAATCGGCTAAATAAGGTTGATAACCAATTTGTACCCTCACATTTTTAACTTCTCCCATAGCCTTATCTTGAGAGTTATCGACCATGGTTAGCTTCGATTAATTCGGTTGAGGATTGCTTAGTCCCAAATTCTTAAATAGTGGATATGGCATCACATTGACACTTGATCCGGTGTCCGCCAAAGCATAAACCGGAGTGGTCCCGTTAACTTTTATTTCTAGAACAAAGTTACCCGGGTCACTCTCTTTTCGCGGCATCCCCCAAAACAAAATTCTATCCCTATTGATGAGTGTGTAAATACTCATCATTTTTGGTTAAATCTAAACTGCAAAACATTTAAAAATGCTCAGAAATGCATCAAAATGCTGAAAATATCTCAAAATTGCATTATATATGTTTCAGATGCAAAATGTTTAAAATCAGATGAAAAATGAGCTAAGTTTGCATAATTGGCAGTTTCAGTCCCCCAAGTTTCAAAAGTTGTCAGAAATAGTCCCTGAGCACATAATTTCAAAAGAAAAATCACCAAAGGTCCTTTTAAAATCATAAGTTGTCAAAATTAGTCCTTTGGTGAAAAATGTCAAAAGTGTTGAGAAATTACAAGTTTGGTCCTCCAAGTTTAAAAATTGGCAAAAATTGGAAAATTGAAAATGTCAAGTTTAGTCCTTGTATTATTGAAACTTGTCACTTTTAGTCCCTTGGAGCAACTTTGTGAAAATGGCAGATTTGGTCCTTGTATTTTTCAGAAATTACAAAAGAGGCCCTTGATAATTAAGACCCTTCACCCCTTTTGGCCTTGTCAAAACCTTTGGACCAAGTCATAACTCAATTGTGACCCCTGCCAACCTTGTGACCCCTTTCAATTTGGACCCCCTCCAATATTATAACCCAGTCAAACCTTTTTGACTTTACCTTTTCCCTCCAATGTCACGAGACTCCACCTTCATCATCACAAAACCTGCAATACTCAACCCACTGTCCACCATCATCTCCCTACCCCTACCCTCCGCCTCACACCAAGCCAAGATACATTTAATGCCTCTTCTACTAAACACTCAACCCCCCAGCTGTTAAAACAGTTTTGGCGCCAAATTTCAATCCAATGGCCAAAATGATACCAACCAATCCAAGGGCCAAGATTATTGCTGGGATTTGAAGAGAGAGGTGAGAGAAGATGTTTGGAGTATAAAAAGAAGCAAAGAGAAGGAAGAAAAAGATAGTACTTAGTTAAATTTTCCATATGTTTGTCGTTTTTATAATTATGTTTTAAATTAAGCTTTAAGTTGTTATCTTTTGTATCCATGTACTGAAACTCAAGTTATTTCATCAATATAAGTTCAATTCAAGTGTCAATTCAAGACTTCATTTAAGTTTCATATTTTTTGAGTTCACTGTTGAATTTTTCAGTTTCAAATTCTTATGCAAAAGCTCTTATTAGCTTATTTTTAAGCTCAAACAAGCTTACATAAGCTGCTTATAGCTTTTTGTAAGCTTGTATTTAAGTTTCAAGCTATTTTGGATTTTGGTCATTGAAAGTCAACTGAGCATGGAAATGGGTATGAAATGGATAATGGGTGAAGCAGAGCTGGATTTGGGTTGAATCAGAGCTAGGTTAGGGGTTGGAATAGGTTAGTTGTTCATTGGGTATTGATTTCAAGCCATTGTGGCTAAGGACCTTTTGTAAGTGATTCACAAAGTTTCAATGCATATCTTGTATTTGTAGTTATAACTAGTTCTAACCTGTTGGATTAGTTGTTATTAGGTTAGTTAAACTCAGTTTGATTGTATGCATTAGCTAGTTTAGCAGTTAAGTTAATTTTGTTTGCAAACCAGTAGATACAAGGGTGTTTGGATCTACTGTTTAATCTGTCTTTAAGATTTTCTCAGTGGTGAGCTTTGTTGTTTTAAGCTTGAGTAGCTCATTTGAACTCATATCTATCATAGTTTTGTGCCTGCACTCTCTCAAAAGTCAATCTCACTTAATCTGTCATAACTAGTTTATCTGTTGAGTTTTTGAGAAAGCAATCTCTTGTTTTGTGTTTAAAAATCATAGAGGTATCTTGCAGTAGTCTCATTTCATCCTATAACATCAAAATCAGTCCTTAAAGTGAGCTTAAATCTCACCAAAGTCAACATTTCATTTTTGGTTCAAAAGTCAAAACTTGAAAAACCTATTTTGAGCCCAACTGAAAGGATTTTTCATGGCTTCATTTCTGGGTCAAATTAAATGAAACTTGGTGCTTAAGAAGTTCAACTGGTCTTATTTCTTATTATCATTTTTGTGGAATTTTGTCTATTTTTTAGAAGTCTCAAAACTGCTTGTCAATAAGGTCTCAGTTCCCTTGTGCACAAGCTCAGTTTTAACTGAGTGTGCACAGGACTTGTGCATTTCTTGCAGATCTTGCACAGAGCTCATAAGATCTTATCATGGTCTAGTTTTTGGTTTACAAGGTCCCAGCCAGGTCTAGTTTAAGTTCCAATGGCTAGTTTTCATTTTCAGCTTAATTTGTAGCTTGTGCTTAAGCCTAAAGTAATGACCTGAAAACTGTTTTTGCACAATAAGCTCAACTAATCAAATCTGTTGTAGTTTGTAATTCAGTGGTATAGGATAGTTGTTTCTTGTTGCATTTGAGTACTTTTAGCATTTTTTTAGCTTCTGTGCAAGTTTGGTGCCTAATTGTAGCTTTTGGCTTATTTAGAGTGCTTATTTAAAAGCACTTGGCATAGCAGTTTCATTTTCTTGTACACAAGCACCTGTTTTTATATTTTTCTCAGCTTTAGAATATTATTTTAGGCTTATCTTGAATTTTTCAGATTTTTCTAGGTCAGTTTGGTATTTTTCTTAATTTAAATCAGTTTTTAAACCTTTTTAATTAGCATTAAATACAATTAATTCAGAAAAGTCTCAAAAAAATAATTTTTCATTTTTCTTAAGTTAAGATAAATATAAAAAGTCAAAAAAATATTTTTCCAAATTTTTCTTAGTTAACTTTGCATTTTTAAGCAATTTAGTTAGTTTTTAAATAGTTTTTAATTCATAGAAAATACAAAAATAATCAGAAAAATATAAAATTAGTTTTGAAAATTCTCTTTTGATATTTTAGAATTATCCAAGTCATAATTTTATTTTTCTAGCTTTATTTCTTATTTTCTTGTATTTTAGGCTATTATTAAATAGTTAAAAATAGTTTTAAATTAATAATAATTAGATAAATAGTTTTAAAAATAATTTTCTTTTTCTAAAAATTTTCTTTTATCATTAGGTTTGTAAAAACATCATTTTCATATTTTTAGGGGTAATATTGATTTAGTTTCACATTTTCATTTGTACGTCGCGTAGTTTTTAATTCAGTTTTATAAAAGAAAAAATCAAAAACATCATTTTGCAAATAGTGATAGCGTTTATTTAATATTTTTTATCTTTTTAATTTTCTTTAATTTGCATTTAAGCCATTGTAATTTATAGCCTTTTTCTGTAGTTTTAATAATCACAATCCCTTTTTCCGTTCAAATCTCTCGATCACTATTCGTTTGGTGATTCATTGCATAGCTCGCTGGGACATAACGACCCGGGGAAACACTATACTCCCCAGATCTTCATTGCATTGGTGTTTAAACTGTTTTAAGTTTCTTACGGTCGGCCATTCACAAGTGGCCGGCTTGTGCCAGAAAACTTGACAGTTTTGCACCAATATAATTTTTGGCGCCGCTGCCGGGGAGCTGTGATGATTATCTTCCGTTTAGCAGATTAGTAGTTTGAATACTCACTCTTTGTTCATATCATCCATCTCTATCTATATATATATTTTCTTATAAAAAATCCAAAAACCCAAAAACAGCTAAAAACATATAAAACACAAAAATATTTTTCTTTTGTTTCTATATATGTATCAAAGATAAAAATACAAAAAGATTTGTCGTTTTATTTAATAATAACAACATAAAAGATTACCACCGCAAACCAAGGCAGTGTACTACCTAACTGGGGGTACGACCATAATAAGTTCCCGAACCAAAGATTTAAAACTTGCCTTTGTGTCCTTGTGAATGGTGTACCTTTTTCAAAGAAGCCATTCATCTTGTGATTATTGGTTTAAGTTCACTGTTGTTTTGCCTCGATTTTGTTTTAATTGATTTTGTTGTTATATCTACTTATCAGAACGAGAAAACCCATAAAGATTCTTCTCACCCCATTTTTATAAATATCTTCATAATTCCCATTTCTCCCCTTAACTCTGAGGTCTCTTAGAGTTAACTCTAGTGTATGCGCACTCGCTCTTCTAGATCTGTGAGCCCATTTCGTGAGCTTGTCAAAATTCCAAGAAGGCGTGTCCGTAGACTTTCTGCTCCATCAGTCGGATCTGAGATCCGGACTGCTCACACTACTTCCGTTATCATGGCGGAAGAACGTCCTATGTGTGAGCTTCTCCAAGCACCCATCGACGGGTATGGAGATGCTATTGTTGTACCAGCCATTGTGGCTGAAAATTTTGAACTCAAGACCGGGTTACTGAATCTTGTAACCTCAAATCAATTCTATGGTTTTGACCGGGATGATCCTCATGCTCATATTCGATGGTTTAACAAGATTGCATCTCCCATCACATACAAAAATGTCCCCACTGATGCTGTTAAGCTTCTTCTGTTCCCATTTTCTCTTGAGGGACAAGCCCGGATTTGGCTTGAAAAACAACCCCCTCAATCAATTGAGACATGGGAAGACCTGGTGAAGAAATTTGTGAATGAATTCTATCCACCTTCCAAAACCACGAGTCTTAAAAATGAAATCATCAAGTTCACACAAAAGTTTGATGAATCCTTCAGTGAATCGTGGGATCGTTTTAAGGAATTGCTTCGCAAATGTCCTCACCACGGTTTCTCCGAGTTGATGCAACTCGATACTTTCTACAATGGAGTGAGTCAATCTGATCAAGATTCTCTCAATTCCTCCGCGGGAGGAAATTTCTTAAGCAAAACTGTCAAAGAAGCTTTAGCGATCATTGAAAACAAGTCTAAAGTCCGCACTGCACGAAGCAAGCCGGTTGTTTCCCAAGTCAGTGTTGGTCCTTCTTCTTCATCGCCCGTGAGTCAATCTAGCACCGATGCTAAGATTGACAAACTCACGGAAGCTATTCAAGCTTTGGTTCTCTCCAACCAAAAGAAAGTCTCTTTTCCACAAACTTCACCTCCTGCTGAAGTTAAGAAAGTGGAATTCTGTGTTACTTGTGGTGGCCCCCATGCTTACTACAATTGTATGGCCACCGATGGTAACCCTTTTGAAGCTAATGTTGTGGGCGGGATTTCTAATCAGGGAGGCAACCAATATCGTGCTCCTATAGACCCGAACCACCGTCCTAACCACTACCCTGGACCTCCCGGTTTCAACCAAAACCGTAATCAAAATCAGAATAGACCAAACCAAGGTTTTCAAAACCAAGGTAATTTTAGTCCAAACAACGGTTTTCAAAATCAAAATCAAAATTTCCAACACCAAGGAAATTTCAATAGAAACCCAGGTCAGGGAAATTTCAACCCAGGGTATTTTCATGGCAATAATCAAGGAAATTTTCAAGGCCCTAATCCTAACAATAGAGGCTAGAACTTTCCTGTGCAAAATCAAGCCATTATTCCAACTGGACCATCATCTGATGAGTTGTTGAAACAATTCATGAAATCCCAAGAGGAAATGAACAGGTTGTTGGTAAGCCAGATTTCTGACATTAAGAAGTCTTTAAATGATCGACCCTAGGGCTCAGGTACTTTACCTAGCAACACGATCGCTAATCCGAGGGGCGATGCAAAGGCGATCACAACCAGAAGTGGTGCTTCCTATGATGGACCCGCTATTCCTACTACCTCTTCTTCTTCTCTCCCCAAGGTAATGGAAAGCGAACCTGAGGCGACAAAGGACAAGGAACTTCCTACTAATAACGGAAGTACCAGCAACGTCCATCCTCAGGTTGTCCCGAAACCCAAAACCAAACCTGGAGTTGTTTTTGAACCTCCAGTTGGTAACCCTAAATCCAAAACTTCTATTCCTTACCCCTCGCGTTTAAATGAATAGAAACTCCGCGAAAAAGCTAGTCATCAAATGGAGAAATTCTTTCAAATTTTCCAAGAACTTCACTTTGACATAAGCTTCGCGGATGCCATCATGTTGATGCCCAAGTTTGCATCGACTCTCAAACACATGTTGAGCAATAAGGAAAAGCTGTTTGAAATGGCTAAAACTCCTTTGAACGAGAATTGCTCAGCAGTCTTGTTAAAGAAGCTTCCCGAGAAGCTTGGAGATCCCGGAAAATTTCTTCTTCCTTGTGTTTTTCCTGGGATGATTGAATGCTTTGCCCTTGCTGATCTTGGTGCAAGCATCAATCTGATGCCGTATTCAGTATGGAAGAAACTTTCTCTTCTGGAACTTATTCCTACCTGCATGACACTTGAGCTTGCAGATCGTTCTATATCTCGTCCTCTTGGCATCGCCGAGGATGTATTTGTGAAAGTAGGAAAGTTCCATTTTCCAGCTGATTTTGTGGTTGTTGATTTCGATGCCGATCCTCGAGTTCCCCTCATTGTTGGAAGAGGATTCCTGAGAACAGGCCGTGCTCTTATTGATGTATTTGAGCAAGAAATCACGTTACGTGTGGGTAATGAAGCTGTTACCTTTAACCTTGATCAAACTTCGAGGTACTCCTCAAATTATGATACTGAATCAGTTAATCGAGTCGATTTAATTGATATTGCTTCAGAGGAGTACTCTCAAGAGTTTCTTGGTTATCTTCATAATTCTGTGAGTGGAGATTCCACCACATCTTCTCAACCTATCATTGCCGACTCTTCCCCCTCTCTCACTCCGTTTGAGGGAGGTGACTTCCTTCTGGAAGAGATCGATGAATTTCTTGCTACTGATGAATCAATTCCACCTGGAATTGATGGTGTTTATGATTCGGAGGGAGATATTCTTTATCTTGAGCAATTGCTTAATGAAGATCCATTACCTTCACTCCCTCCGAAAGAAATCACAATTGAGGAAATCAAATCAGTACAAACATCTACTGATGAATTTCCCGAGGTTGAACTTAAGGACCTACCTCCTCATCTCGAGTATGCATTCTTTGAGGGTGATGATAAATTACCCGTCATAATTGCTAAGGATTTAACTGAGAAGGATAAAACTGCTCTCATAAAGGTCTTGAAGTCACACAAGCAAGCAATTGCTTGGAAACTCTCCGACATTAAGGGTATCAACCCTGAGTTTTGTACTCACAAAATCTTAATGGAGGATGACTTCAAACCAGCAGTCCAACATCAGAGAAGGGTGAATCCTAAGATTCATGAGGTTATCAAACAAGAGGTTCTCAAACTTCTTGATGCCGGTTTAATTTACCCGATCTCTGATAGTCCTTTTGTCAGTCCCATTCATTGCGTTCCAAAAAAGGGTGGCATAACTGTTGTCACAAATGAAGAAAACGAGTTAATTCCAACTCGATTGGTTACGGGATGGCGTGTGTGTATTGACTATCGCAAGTTAAACGAAGCCACCCGTAAAGACCACTTTCCTCTACCCTTCATGGACCAGATGCTTTAGAGATTAGCAGGGAACGAATACTATTGTTTCCTTGATGGTTTCTCGGGTTACTTTCAGATTCCCATTGATCCGCTGGATCAAGAAAAGACCACATTCACCTGCCCATACGGGACGTTTGCCTACAGACGTATGCCTTTTGGCCTATGTAATGCTCCTGGCACGTTCCAATGATGTATGATGGCAATTTTCCACGACATGATCGGGGAAACTATGGAGGTGTTTATGGATGACTTCTCGGTCATTGGGGACTCGTTTCATACATGTCTCTCCCACTTAGAAAAAATGCTAAAAAGGTGTAAAGACACCAATCTATGTCTAAATTGGGAGAAGAGCCACTTTATGGTCAAAGAAGGCATAGTCCTTGGCCATAAGATTTCAAAAAACGGGATTGAGGTAGATAGAACAAAAGTTGATGTTTTGCTAAACTGCCTCATCCTACTACCGTCAAAGGTATTAGGAGTTTTCTAGGTCATGCCGGGTTTTATCGTAGATTCATTCAAGATTTCTCTAAAATCGCTCTGCCTATGACCCATCTTCTCGAAAAAGATGCTCCTTTTATCTTCTCTCCTGAGTGCATCGAATCTTTTGAAACATTAAAGAAAAAGCTTACGGAAGCACCCATTCTAGTTGCCCCCGACTGGGATTTACCCTTTGAGCTCATGTGCGATGCAAGTGATTTTGCTATCGGTGCAGTCTTGGGGCAACGCAAAACCAAGCATTTTCAGCCTATCCATTACGCAAGTAAAACTATGACTGAAGCTCAAACCCATTACACCACTACAGAAAAAGAATTATTAGCTGTGGTGTATGCGTTTGAAAAGTTTCGGCCATACCTTATCTTGACCAAATGCGTGGTGTATACGGACCACTCGGCTCTCAAATATCTCTTTGCAAAACAAGATGCAAAGCCGAGATTGCTCCGTTGGGTTCTCCTCCTGCAACAATTTGATATCATTATATGTGATAAAAAAGGAGCTGAGAACCTGGCTGCTGATCATCTGTCCCGTCTAGAAAACCCTCACCAAGATGTGTTAGAGAAAAAGGAAATAAATGAAACATTTCCTCTCGAAACAATCAATGTGGTTTCTTTTTGCGGAGATTCTTCTACCCCATGGTTTGCTGACTTTGCAAATTACCATGCGGGTAAATTTGTGGTGAAAGGGATGTCGTCCCAACAGAAAAATAAATTCTTTAAAGATGTGAAACATTATTTCTGGGACGACCCCTACTTGTTCAAAATTTGCGCGGATCAAGTCATCCGGCGATGTGTGTATGGTCAGGAAGCCATTGACATTCTCAAGGCTTGCCATTTTGGACCTACTGGGGGACATCATAGCCCTAACTACACCGCCAAGAAGGTGTTTGATTCCGGATTCTATTGGCCCACGATTTACAAGGATGCCCATGAATTTGTCAAAACCTGTGACGCTTGTCAACGTCATGGGAATATCTCACAAAGAAATGAAATGCTGAAAAACGCCATTCAAGTGTGTGAGATTTTTGACATCTGGGGCATTGACTTTATGGGGCCATTTCCTTCTTCTCGCGGTAATAAGTACATACTCGTGGCCGTTGACTATTTGTCAAAATGGGTTGAAGCTAAAGCTTTGCCTACCAACGATGCCCGAGTGGTTGTAAAATTCTTGAAATCTCTTTTTGCTAGGTTTGGAACTCCACGAGCTATAATCAGTGATCGTGGTACGCATTTTTGCAATGACCAATTTGATAGAGTCATGCAAAAGTATAGTGTAACTCACCGTCTCTCTACTGCGTACCACCCCCAAACAAGTGGGCAAGTGGAAGTTTCCAACCGGGGGATTAAAAGAATTTTGGAGAGGACGGTTGGCGAAAACCGTGCCTCTTGGTCAGATAAGCTTGATGACGCACTCTGGGCCTTCCGTACAGCTTATAAAACACGCATCGGGTGCACTCCATACAAGCTTGTATACGGGAAGGCATGTCATCTGCCGGTTGAGCTCAAGCACAAGGCATACTGGGCCTTGAAGCATGCCAACTTTGATATTCAGACAGCTGGTGATCACCGGAAAGTTCAAATGAATGAATTAAATGAACTCCGTGATCAAGCATATGAGAACTCTTTGATCTAAAAACAAAAGACAAAGAAGATTCATGACTCAAAAATCAAGAACCGCATTTTCAACGTCGGTGATCGAGTCCTTCTTTTCAACTCAAGATTGAAGATTTTCTCGGGAAAATTAAAATCCCGCTGGTCTGGACCATTTACCATCACTAAGGTTTATCCTTATGGCACCATTGAGTTATCTCAACCCGATGGTCCAAACTTTAAAGTGAATGGTCATCGGTTGAAGCATTATTTTGGAGAGGATATTCCTCCTGTGGTTGTCCCAGATTTACAAACTTTCCCCATGAACCAATGAATGCGGGGATCGAGTCAAGCTAGCGACTCGGGAATCAAAAACAGTAGCATGCCATATGGGTTTTCACCCATATTTCTGACTTCTTTCTATCTTTCTACCACCCTAGTGTGGGGGGGGGGGGTTGCCCCACATGTTGTATATATGCAACTTTCAAAAAAAAAAAAAAAAAAAAAAAAAAAAAAAAAAAAAAAAAAAAAAACTTCTGAATAATGGCCGTAGTATTTCCCTTTCACGTTCTCAGTTTCGGCATAACAGCCGGTACTTTGAATATTGAGGGCAATATTCATTTCTAAGTGTGGGGGGGAATTCTCACGAATTTTATCATGTAATTATACCAATTCCCCCGATTTTGGCCAAAAAAAATTTTTTTTTTGGAGTAAGTGTTTTGCACTCACTCAATTGGTTATCAGCCCGCCTTGTCTAATAAACAAAAGGATTGGCTAATCCAGGAGCAAACGGCTCTTGGTAAAGATATCTCAAATCCGTTGACGGCTTGCAATTTGCCCAAAATTGTATGGTATTCAGCTCACCATATCCTAAAAAGTGAAGAGTTGGCTAGCCCGCAAATTTATGGCTTGTGGTAAAGGCAGTGGAAAAACCATAATTGGTAATCAGCTCACAAAAGATAATATTGATAATTTATCTAAGAGTTGGCTAGTCCAGAAGCAAACGGCTTCTGGTAAAGACAAATCAAATCCATTGGAAGCTGGTGGTTTGCTCAAAATCACATGGTTATCGGTGTACCATGGTTCTTACTTGAACTGAAACATTTGGCTACTCCAGAAATAATGGCTTTTGGTAAAGAGATTCAAATCCATTAAGTTTTTCTCAAAAGATTGCTAGGGACTAGCAATAGTTTAGTGTGGGGGATTGATGAGTGTGTAAATACTCATCATTTTTGGTTAAATCTGAACTGCAAAACGTTTAAAAATGCTCAGAAATGCATAAAAATACTGAAAATATCTCAAAATTGCATTATATATGTTTCAGATGCAAAATGTTTAAAATCAGATGAAAAATGAGCTAAGTTTGCATAATTGGCAGTTTCAGTCCCCCAAGTTTCAAAAGTTGTCAGAAATAGTCCCTGAACACATAATTTCAAAAGAAAAATCACCAAAGGTCCTTTTAAAATCATAAGTTGTCAAAATTAGTCCTTTGGTGAAAAATGTCAAAAGTTTTGAGAAATTACAAGTTTGGTCCTCCAAGTTTAAAAATTGGCAAAAATGGTCCTTGGAAAATTGAAAATGTCAAGTTTAGTCCTTGTATTATTGAAACTTGTCACTTTTAGTCCCTTGGAGCAACTTTGTGAAAATGGCAGATTTGGTCCTTGTATTTTTCAGAAATTACAAAAGAGGCCCTTGATAATTAAGACCCTTCACCCGTTTTGGCCTTGTCAAAACCTTTAGACCAAGTCATAACTCAATTCTGACCCCTGCCAACCTTGTGACCCCCTTCAATTTGGACCCCCTCCAATATTATAACCCAGTCAAACCTTTTTGACTTTACCTTTTCCCTCCAATGTCACGAGACTCCACCTTCATCATCACAAAACCTGCAATACTCAACCCACTGTCCACCATCATCTCCCTACCCCTACCCTCCGCCTCACACCAAGCCAAGATACATTTAATGCCTCTTCTACCAAACACTCAACCCCCCCAGCTGTTAAAACAGTTTTGGCGCCAAATTTCAATCCAATGGCCAAAATGATACCAACCAATCCAAGGGCCAAGATTATTGCTGGGATTTGAAGAGAGAGGTGAGAGAAGATGTTTGGAGTATAAAAAGAAGCAAAGAGAAGGAAGAAAAAGATAGTACTTAGTTAAATTTTCCATATGTATGTCGTTTTTATAATTATGTTTTAAATTAAGCTTTAAGTTGTTATCTTTTGTATCCATGTACGGAAACTCAAGTTATTTCATCAATATAAGTTCAATTCAAGTGTTAATTCAAGACTTCATTTAAGTTTCATATTTTTTGAGTTCACTGTTGAAATTTTCAGTTTCAAATTCTTATGCAAAAGCTCTTATTAGCTTATTTTTAAGCTCAAACAATCTTACATAAGCTGCTTATAGCTTTTTGTAAGCTTGTATTTAAGTTTCAAGCTATTTTGGATTTTGGTCATTGAAAGTCAACTGAGCATGGAAATGGGTATGAAATGGATAATGGGTGAAGCAGAGCTGGATTTGGGTTGAATCAGAGCTAGGTTAGGGGTTGGAATAGGTTAGTTGTTCATTGGGTATTGATTTCAAGCCATTGTGGCTAAGGACCTTTTGTAAGTGATTCACAAAGTTTCAATGCATATCTTGTATTTGTAGTTATAACTAGTTCTAACCTGTTGGATTAGTTGTTATTAGGTTAGTTAAACTCAGTTTGATTGTATGCATTAGCTAGTTTAGCAGTTAAGTTAATTTTGTTTGCAAACCAGTAGATACAAGGGTGTTTGGATCTACTGTTTAATCTGTCTTTAAGATTTGCTCAGTGGTGAGCTTTGTTGTTTTAAGCTTGAGTAGCTCATTTGAACTCATATCTATCATAGTTTTGTGCCTGCACTCTCTCAAAAGTCAATCTCACTTAATATGTCATAACTAGTTTATCTGTTGAGTTTTTGAGAAAGCAATCTCTTGTTTTGTGTTTAAAAATCATAGAGGTATCTTGCAGTAGTCTCATTTCATCCTATAACATCAAAATCAGTCCTTAAAGTGAGCTTAAATCTCACCAAAGTCAACATTTCATTTTTGGTTCAAAAGTCAAAACTTGAAAAACCTGTTTTGAGCCCAACTGAAAGGATTTTTCATGGCTTCATTTCTGGGTCAAATTAAATGAAACTTGGTGTTTAAGAAGTTCAACTGGTCTTATTTCTTATTATCATTTTTGTGGAATTTTTTCTATTTTTTAGAAGTCTCAAAACTGCTTGTCAATAAGGTCTCAGTTCCCCTGTGCACAAGCTCAGTTTTAACTGAGTGTGCACAGGACTTGTGCATTTCTTGCAGATCTTGCACAGAGCTCATAAGAGCTTATCATGGTCTAGTTTTTGGTTTACAAGGTCCCAGCCAGGTCTAGTTTAAGTTCCAATGGCTGGTTTTCATTTTCAGCTTAATTTGTAGCTTGTGCTTAAGCCTAAAGTAATGACCTGAAAACTGTTTTTGCACAATAAGCTCAACTAATCAAATCTGTTGTAGTTTGTAATTCAGTGGTATAGGATAGTTGTTTCTTGTTGCATTTGAGTACTTTTAGCATTTGTTTAGCTTCTGTGCAAGTTTGGTGCCTAATTGTAGCTTTTGGCTTATTTAGAGTGCTTATTTAAAAGCACTTGGCATAGCAGTTTCATTTTCTTGTACACAAGCACCTGTTTTTATATTTTTCTCAGCTTTAGAATATTATTTTAGGCTTATCTTGAATTTTTCAGATTTTTCTAGGTCAGTTTGGTATTTTTCTTAATTTAAATCAGTTTTTAAACCTTTTTAATTAGCATTAAATACAATTAATTCAGAAAAGTCTCAAAAAATTAATTTTTCATTTTTCTTAAGTTAAGATAAATATAAAAAGCCAAAAATATATTTTTCCAAATTTTTCTTAGTTAAATTTGCATTTTTAAGCAATTTAATTAGTTTTTAAATAGTTTTTAATTCATAGAAAATACAAAAATAATCAGAAAAATATAAAATTAGTTTTGAAAATTCTCTTTTGATATTTTAGATTTGTCCAAGTCATAATTTTATTTTAATAGCTTTATTTCCTATTTTCTTGTATTTTAGGCTATTATTAAATAGTTAAAAATAGTTTTTAATTAATAATAATTAGATAAATAGTTTTAAAAATAATTTTCTTTTTCTAAAAATTTTCTTTTATCATTAGGTTTGTAAAAACATCATTTTCATATTTTTAAGGGTAATATTGATTTAGTTTCACATTTTCATTTGTACGTCGCGTAGTTTTTAATTCAGTTTTATAAAAGAAAAAATCAAAAACATCATTTTGCAAATAGTGATAGCGTTTATTTAATATTTTTTATCTTTTTAATTTTCTTTAATTTGCATTTAAGCCGTTGTAATTTATAGCCTTTTTCTGTAGTTTTAATAATCACAATCCCTTTTTCCGTTCAAATCTCTCGATCACTATTCGTTTGGTGATTCATTGCATAGCTCGCTGGGACATAACGACCCGGGGAAACACTATACTCCCCAGATCTTCATTGGATTGGTGTTTAAACTGTTTTAAGTTTCTTACGGTCGGCCATTCACAAGTGGCCGGCTTGTGTGAGAAAACTTGACGGTTTTGCACCAATCAAATTTTTGGCCATATTCTCCTCCGTAAGGTTCTTGTCTTCCAAACGTGCTCTAGCCAACATAACCGCATCGAGTTTCTTGCAATAAACAACATAATCTTGTAACACTTCGATCACCGGTTTCTTTTCATTAATCTCAAGGAATTTTTGTTCTGGGTTTGCTAGAATGGCTTCCTTTTGTTAAAGGCTTAAAGGTGTTTGGTGAATTTGGTGGTGGTGGTGTGTAATCATGGCTTTTGGTGGTGGTAGTGGTTGGAGTGAGTTTATTCGATGAGGTCTTCTTCCTAAATGCTTTTCCCATCTTCATAACCTCTACATTTTCCTTCTTCCTATACTCCATGTTTTCACACAACTCCGCGAGCATGTCGTTCACATCCTTTTCTTCCTCTAAATCCGTAATATTAATTCTCATTTCACCTAGAGCAAAGTCTAATTGGCACTTAGTTGTCACGAGGAAATCATGTCCAAAACAAACACCCGGTTTATCCGCATTCCCTTCTTCTAAAACCACAAAATCGGCCTCAAAGATATGACCATGGATATTGATCCGAAGATTCTTGACAATTTTCCTTCCATACGCTTCATAGTCTAGCCGAACATGGCCAATTTTGTCAAGTACCTTGTCCAAAATGTAGTTGTCCCCATAAGCCATGTTAAGCTGAGCATCCCAAGCACTTACTCCTTCAACACTACAAGGTGTTCCAAACCTCATGAAAGGTGAGTCGTACCCCGTAATAGGTGCTTGCGTGAAAATCACGACCCTATTCTTCTTGGGAACATGAACTTTATTTTCCCCAACTTCTTCCAAACATTCCGTACCAACGGCTAACTCTTTCTTGCTTTCCTCCAAGATGTTTCCAATCTTCTCTAATGAACTACCGGTATTGATAACGCTCAGATTGTGCATGTTTTTAGTAGCGTTATGTGTACTTTTATATCTGTTATTTGGTTATATTTGCGTGATTATAGTACTTAAACGCATCAATAGATGTTTGTCTAGTGTTTATAACCAAGTGCAGGGAAACGGAGGAAAATAAAGAAATGTTCAGCAAAACAAAGATTCCCATTTCAATAAGACTAAATCAGTATCTCAAGGACCTTTGAAGACCTTAGTGATTGAAGAACCGAGTTCTACAAGACATAGTAAAGAAAAGATCAAGTTTTCGTATCTCAGAAGATCCAACCGGATCCGGTTACAACCGTAACTAGATCGGTTGGAAAACGGCCAGAATCAATGTTTTGACCATCGCCAGCCGATCGGTCGCAACCCGCAACCGGATCGGTTGCCTAGTTGTTATTGAAGACCAGCCGAATCGGTTGGTCGTATGACCGATCCGGTTGGAGAAGCTGCAGTTGCCAAATCTTCATCACTAAGCTTCCTCTTTGCATCCAAACGATTCTAGGTCCTTCTCTTGGTGTATTCTAGTCCCTTCCTTGCTCCTTGGAGGCCAAGTTCAGCATTTAATACCCTAGGCCTTGGAATTAGTATAAATAGAGGCTAATTGTGAGCATATGAGACACACCTTAAAATACAAATCTCTCTACTCATCAAACAAAGCCTTAAGCTCTCAAAATTCGTCCTTAGAAATCTAGAGAAGTTTGGAGTTCCAGAAGTTCCACAATTGGAGGCCAAAACACCAAGAAGTCTGCCTCAATCCTTTAGGAATCATTACTACACCATTTGTAATCTTATTCCAAGCATTGTAAGACTTTTAATCATGTTTTCTAATGTTCAAAGTTCTGAGTTTATGTTCATGTTTGCTTTGAGTGGCTAGTTTCTTTATACACTTGCTTAAATAATGTTGATTATCATATGACTAGTTAGTGATTGTGTTAACATGTTTTAATTTCAAGTTGATTCTAAGATCCAATTGTGCTAAAGTTTCATAGTGACATTTGTTAATCAAGTTTGGCTAATTGATAGTAAACGTTGGGGTCGAAAGAACTAATTGTTATTCAACTAGTCATAATCATTTTGTCTATGGATGATTGTTTTTACCCATTATTCTTGATTATACAAAGGAACTAAGGTGTGGTTGTAATAGAAACACTTTTTGATTATCAAATTGGATTGGTTGGAAACATCTAAATGGTCATAAGATTAGTTGTTGAGAATCAATTGTAGCCTTTTGTCTATGATCGGTTACCTTTTGTATTGACCATTTCTTAAGCAATTTGATGAACAAGTGGATGTTTTTGTGTTTAAGTTTATGTAGGTAAACTTATGAAACTTGAATTGATCTTGAATTGATTCGTTAAACATAATGCTTGTTTTTATGAACTAAAATCTTGACGAAGGTTTAACTTGTAAGAACAATAGATTAGTCTTCGAACTAATTATCACAACCAACATGTTAAGAGGTTAACACAATCACATTAATCTATGATATGAAACTAGTTTAAGCAAGTGTAGTTTTTAATCATCTGAATTGCATTATATCTATTTGCTTTATTATATGTTCTGGATACACTCAGTTAATTCAAACTTGTGTTTAGATTCACTCAAATCCCTGCGAACGATCCCGACTTACCTTCATAATCTTGCTATAACGGACGAGTATACTTGCTCGTATGTGTTATTGGTAATATTGGTAATTCACCTTTTATAAATTTAAAACTTGTACACAACCAGCACATCAAGTTTTTGGCGCCGCTGCCGGGGATTTGATTGTGCTTCAACAAGTTTTTGAATTTCCCAAAGTCGATTCAACCGAATATATATATATATATATATATATATATATATATATATATATATATATATATATATATATATATATATATATATATATATATATATATATTTCTCAGAAACCTTAACCGGATCCGGTTGTCCCTCAACCGAATCGGTTACGAGTTTGTCCATCAATCAACTAGTCTAACCGATCGGTTGCATCCCGCAACCGATCCGGTTACCTACTCTGACCCATAAAAACTATTTTCGTTGTTTGTCCGTGTGTTTAGATATTGCCTGGATTCTCTAGGACATTGTATGAACACTCGAGCAGCGAGAATAGAACCAATTACACCTCTTACCAACCCCGAACGTTTGATTCGAAGAAGAAGGAGAACACGTTTCATACCATTGGAAAATCGTGTACCAAGAGTACCAAACCCACCATTTGATAACCTCATTGAAGCCAAAGTTGTTTACAACCCTTTCACCAATTTACCTTTTCCCATGGCGGACGATCAACCCATGTGGGGAACCAACCGAACCGTAGCACCAACCCCCGAAAGTGCTATTGTTGCTATTAACCTTGGTGACAACTTCACCGTGAAGGGACATCACCTTTCTATGATCAAAGACAGACAATTCGATGGCCGTGCGCGGGCCGATCCGCATAAGCACATTGCCGAGTTCATCGAAATTTGCGGCATGTTTCGTTATGGCGACACCGATGTCAATGCCCTCAAACTCAAACTTTTCCCATCATCACTCGCCGGAGATGCTAAAGTATGGTACAATGAATTAACCCCGAGAATCATCAATACTTGGGAGGAGATGAGGCAAGCTTTTGTAAGCCGATTCTTTCCACCTGCCATGTTTGATCAATTAATGGGAGAAATTCGTGCTTTCAACCAAAACCCAAACGAATCACTTGTCGAAGCTTGGCTTCGAATGAAAGATTTGCTTCGTAGTTGTCATGGACATGGACTATCAAAAGGAACCATCATCCAAATCTTTTACCATGGACTAGATGAAATCTCTCAAGGCATCCTTGATGCTGGAGGAATTTTTCTCTATAAGACTCCCAACGATGCACATCAATTGCTCGAGGATCGAGTACTTCTCAAACTTGATTGATCCAAAGATTCCAAAACCAAACCTCTCCGAAAAACCGTTGCTTTTGTCGAAAATACCGACACCTCAAAACTCATGGAGAAGATGGAAGCGTTAACCTCAAAAATCAACTCGCAATATAAAGATATCAAAGATGAAATGAAAGAAATGCGAGACGGATGCAACAATTGTGGAGGAAATCACCCATCGTTCGAGTGCGACGATAAACCTATGGGTGGACCAAAGGAAGGAGAAGCGAATTACGCTCAAGAAGGATACCGTGGAGGAGGATATCGTAGTAATTATTATGGTCGAAATACTGGAAATTGGCAAGATCGCTGACCAAGGGATGACAACCGTGACTCTCAACCACGAACTGACAATCCACCACCACAAAATTCTGACAAAAAGACAGAAGAAACCGAATTCGAAAAAACCATGAGAGAATTCGTGGCTGGTCAAAAATCCGCAAATGATTTTATCAAAAATCAATTTTTCAATCTCAAAGCCAAAGTTGAGCAAGGACAGAAAAATCATCAAGCATCTATCCAAGATCTTGAAAACAAGCTTGGCAGACTTTCTGACCAACATTCCTCTAGACCATCTGGTTCATTGCCAAGTAACACTCAATCCAACCCAAAACCATCAAATGATAAGACGTACCGTCTACCATAAACAAGAAATGAGCATATCAATGTTGTTTTCACAAGAAGTGGTCTCTCGTACGATCAACCACCTAATTCTAATACTCCTGTCACCATTGACAGTGAGGATGAAAATGAGGAACCAAACACAACTCAAACCACCAAAAAGAAAAACATTCCATCCGTCAAGGCGTATACACCAAAAATTCCTTATCCTCAACGCCTTAAGAAAGAAAAGATGGAAGAACGTTATAAAAAGTTCATCGAAATAATCAAAGAGGTTAGACTCAATGTTCCTCTCGTTGATGTCTTAGCCGGAATGCCCAATTACGGGAAATTTCTGAAATAAACTTCTTAATAACAAAAGCAAGCTTGAGCAAATATCAGCAGCTTTTATTAACGAAGAATGCTCAGCTATAGTTCAAAACAAAATCCCACCAAAGCTCAGAGATCCTGGGAGCTTTCTTATTCCATGTACTTTCGGGAATAATGTTAAATGCGATGCTTTGGCCGATCTTGGAGAAAGTATCAATTTGATGCCTTATTCACTCTATTCCAAGTTGTGCAACAACAGCCTGCGACCAACAAAAATGAGCATCCGATTGGCAAATCATTCCTATCAATATCCTGGGAATCGCCGAGAATATGCTTGTTCAAGTCGGTAAATTCATTTTTCCAGTAGACTTTGTGATCTTGGAATTGGAAGAAGATAGTAAAGTTCCACTCATTCTAGGAAGACCTTTCCTAAATACCGCCGATGCAATCATCAAAGTGAAAGGAAAAGAACTCAACCTTGGAGTTAGGGAAGATCGAATCACTTTTCTAATCGATAAAGCAATGCGCTACCCACATTCCAGTGATGACACTTGTTTTAACGTCGATATTATTGATGAAGTCACTGATGAGGAATTAGATGCATTACTGAACGAATCCGATCCATTCATGACTACTTCTGAAAAAATCAATGAAACAGATTTTGATAAAGAATTTGATGATTTCATGAAAGTAGAATTCGAAGGAGAGAACTCAGAAGAAGAAATGGAGGAAGAGGAAGAAAATTTCGAAGAAATAACTTTCAATGACGAGACGCGAATTAAATCCTCTATCGAAGAACCACCCACAGATCTCGAACTCAAACCTCTCCCAGATCATCTTGAATATGCTTATTTGGAGGAAAACTCTCTTCTTCCAGTAGTCATATCTTCATTGCTCAAGGATAATGAGAAAGAAAGTTTAGTTTCTGTCCTCAAAAATCACAAACAATCTTTTGCTTGGAAAACATTCGACATTCTAGGAATTAGTCCCAATTTTTGCGAACACAAAATCAATTTTGAATAAGGGATTAAACCTATGGTAGAACGTCAACGTCGACTCAATCCCAACATGAAAGAAGTTGTTAAAAAGGAAATCATAAAACTTCTCGATGCTGGAATCATTTACCCAATTGAGGATAGCCCTTGGATAAGCCCTGTACACTGTTTTCCCAAGAAAGGAGGAATGATGGTTGTAACTAATGAGTGAAATGAACTAGTTCCAACTAGAACTGTCACTGGTTGGCGCGTTTGTATTGACTATCGTAAGTTAAACAAAGCCACCAGAAAAGATCACTTTCCGCTCCCATTCATGGATCAAATGCTTGAAAGACTAGCAGGAAATAAATTATTTTGTTTCCTCGACGGATTTTCAGGATATTTCCAAATTCCCATCGATCCTAACGATCAAGAAAAGACCACTTTTACTTGTCCTTTTGGAACCTACGCATAACGGCGTATGCCTTTTGGTCTTTGCAATGCACCTGCGACTTTTCAGAGGTGTATGATCGCCATATTTCAAGACATGCTAGAAACCTCTGTGGAAGTTTTCATGGATGATTTTTCAGTCTTTGGAGACTCATTTGAAGCTTGTCTTTCTAATCTCGATAAAATGCTCGAAAGATGCGAAGCTGCACATCTTGTTCTCAACTAGGAGAAATGCCACTTTATGGTAACCGAAGGAATTGTGCTTGGCCACAAAATCTCCAGTGCCGGAATGGAAGTAGACAAGGCAAAGGTCGATGTAATTTCAAAACTTCCACCACCAACTAACGTCAAAGCCGTTAGAAGTTTTTTAGGACATGCTTGTTTTTACCGCCGATTCATCAAAGATTTTTCCAAAATATCTCATCCAATGACGAAACTTCTTGAGAAATAATCTATCTTTGACTTCAATGCTGATTGCATAAAAGCTTTCGAAACATTGAAATCTCAACTTACTAGTGCTCCGATCATGGTCTCACCTAATTGGTCATTACCCTTCGAACTTATGTGCGACGCAAGCGATTTCGTTGTTGGAGCTGTCTTAGGTCAACGTGAAGGAAAACACTTTCGGCCTATATATTTTGCTAGCAAGACACTGAATAGTGCCCAACAAAATTATACCGTCACCGAAAAAGAATTACTGGCCGTCGTTTTTGCATTCGACAAATTTCGATCATACCTCGTGCTCTCAAAAACAGTCGTTTTTACCGATCATTCCGCGCTCAAGTATCTGTTCACCAAGCAAGACACTAAACCACATCTTATTCGATGGATTTTACTACTCCAAGAATTTGACATCAAAATCAAAGATAAAAAAGGAGCAGAGAATCTTGCTGCTGATCACTTATCTCGCCTCGAAAATCCCAATCTTGAGGAATTAAAAGAAGAAGAAATCGATGATAATTTTCCCGATGAAACTCTCATGACCATCGATGAAACTGACGATCCTTGGTTTTCTGACTTTGCGAATTACCTCGCCGGAGGAATTCTCAGAAAAGGTCTAACTCATGCTCAAAGAAGCAAATTCTTTTCGGAACTCAAATACTACTTTTGGGAAGAGCCATATCTTTTCAAAATGTGTCCCGATGGGATGATCTGAAGATGTGTTTCTGGTTCCGAAACCCGAAAAATTCTCGACGAATGTCATCATGGCCCAACTGGGGGACATTATGGTCCTTCCACCACAGCTAAGAAATTTTTTGATGCTGGATTCTATTGGCCAACAATATTCAAAGAAGCACACACACTTGTTCAAAACTGTGACGCTTGTCAAAGAACCACCAATCTCTCTCGAAGAGATGAAATGCCATTAACCAGCATTCAAGTGTGTGAAATATTTGATATTTAGGGAATAGATTTCATGGGACCTTTCCCTAAATCCCACAAATTCGAATACATTCTCGTTGCTATAGATTACGTGTCCAAATGGGCAGAAGCTGAAGCTTTACAACCAAACGATGCTCGTGTCGTCGTTAATTTCCTCAAAAAGCTTTTCGCTCGTTATGGAATCCCCAAGGCATTAATAAGCGATCGAGGAACTCATTTCTGCAACCAACAAATAGAGAAAACCATGAAAAGATATGGAGTTCATCATCGATTTGCGACAGCCTATCATCCACAAACCAGTGGTCAAGTCGAAAATACAAACAGAGCTCTCAAAAGAATACTAGAAAAAACAGTGAAGGACAATCCTTCAGTGTGGGCAAAGAAACTTGACGATGCTCTGTGGGCATTTCGTACGGCTTATAAGACACCAATTGGCACAACTCCTTACAGACTCTTGTATGGAAAGACTTGTCATTTACCGTTCGAAGTTGAACATCGTGCTTATTGGGCTCTCAGAAATTGTAACACCGATCTCAAAATATCTAGAGAGAAAAGATTCCTGCAATTGCACGAACTCGATGTATTAAGACTCCAAGCTTATGAAAACTCCAAACTGTATAAAGCCAGAACAAAAGCTTATCACTATAAAAAGCTGTGAATTCGAAAAGAATTCAAAGCCGGAGATAAAGTTCTGCATTTTAACATGAAATTCAAATTCAAACCTCCTAAGTTACAACCAAAATGGTTTGGACCATATGTCGTTAAACATGGATATCCATCTGGGTATGTCGAACTCTATAACAAACAAGGTGGAAGTTTCATTGTTAATGGACACCGAATCAAGTTATATTACGACAAGGAGCAAACGAAAGAAGTTTCAGTTGCGACAGTTTCCTGGCGACACCATGAGAATGAATTCGAAACTATCACCTTTGTAGCACCATTTCCAGGAAGAATCCCACAAACTGTTCCTTGGAAACCATCTGCTAAGTTCGTCTGGGACGATATTGAAGCTACTGGTGAAGAATTCATGTACATCCCCGAACTTTTCAAAATGTTCAAAGCTTCCCTTGCGGCTAAATAAATTCGGGAAGACTCGAGTCAGGCTGATGAATCGGTAATAAAACAAGCGCTTCTCTGGAGGCAACCCGTGTGTTTTGTGTTTTGATGTTCACTTCCCAAAGTTTAAACATTCGGTTGAACTTAAGTGTGGAGGAGTGCCATCCTTTTAATAAAACCTTTTGTTTGTTTATAAGATTGTGTGCAGGTGATGATTTCTCAAGTGAAGGCCGGGAGTGAAGGAAGAATTTTAAGCTGATAAACTCGTTGACATATCTGGTTTCATTTCTATTTTCCCTATTTCTATACTTTGAAGTTCGTCTTTCATTGAGGACAATGTCTAACTTAAGTGTGAGGGGTGAATAGGTAAAATTAGAGTTTTCATGCTTAAATTTTAAAATTTTGTTTGCCCTTGTGATCTAGTTGTTTTCACACTTTTAGGGTTATCTATTAGAATAACTGGATCATTTCACTGGTAAAAATTGGTAATATTTGAAACTTCGAGATGTGTTCCGATTACTATTGCAATCCATTCTGGGATCGATAAACATTTGCTAGCACATATTATACCCTTTCCACTAAATTGTGAGGATTTGAGCCTATTTCTTATTAGTATACATCTTTTATGCTTGGATATTTTGTTATGAGTGTGCCGGTGATTTTATTTATTCTAGAACTTGTGCTTGTAAATCATTACCAGACCGCAGTGAGATTGCATTCGTGCGATAGTAAATTCGTGTGATAAAGAGGCACCTTAGGATTTAACCCAAATGGCCTTTCATTTTACATTTAATGATATATTAGCTAGCCTCGTTGGTTAGTTAACCACCCACATGGACCCATTTGTAGTGCTCATTTTTAGCACTAGATACCCCTAGCTACACCTTCTGAGCCATCCCTTTCATTTTTGCTTCACCCAGAAAATACAAAAATATTTTACACTTTAAACCTTAGCCTATCCCTCATCAATGTCTAATGGTTAGTTGCTAGTCGCCTGGAAAGTGAAGATTGTTCAAATAATTATGAGTACCACATCTTATGAGAATGATTGAGCCATGTTGAAAAAAAAAGTATAAGAAAATAATAGCCAATGAGCTATGATCGAAGAATAATTGTCATGGCAAAGCAAAAAGCTATGGAAAGTGGAAAAGAAGAAAGCAAAGCTATAATCGTTTATTTTGTTCGAGGAATGTTTGGTAACTAGTAACTGGGGTATTAGATTTGATTTCATTTTTATTTTTACAACAATTTCATGAACATTCCCATGCCTTATCCATACCCTTAACCCTTAGCCATATCATTATAACCCGAATAAAAGCCCTTTTTAGATGTTTTTACTTGGTGCTCATGCCACCTCGGTGGAGTTTTGTTTCTTGTACAAGCTTATGGTAATAATCTAATCATGACTGAGCAATGAGCGTGATTTATCTTGTTACTCCCCTAAAAATGAGTGATTGAGTGAATTATATTTCGTTCCTTTTTCGTGAGGTGTTTTGAAATGTTAATCATGCAAGAAAATCATTGGATATTGTCAAACATCTTGATTTTTCACCTTTATTAAGCATAATTGATGAATCTTCTCTCGTATTTATACTTGGTTGATTTGCATCACATTCTTCATAATCACGATCTTGTACCAGTGAATGTCTTTTTCCTAGATTTGCTTGAGGGCAAGCAAAGTTTAAGTGTGGGGAAATTTGATAACGCTCAGATTGTGCATGTTTTTAGTAGCGTTATGTGTACTTTTATATCTGTTATTTGGTTATATTTGCGTGATTATAGTACTTAAACGCATCAATAGATGTTTGTCTAGTGTTTATAACCAAGTGCAGGAAAACGGAGGAAAATAAAGAAATGTTCAGCAAAACAAAGATTCCCATTTCAATAAGACTAAATCAGTATCTCAAGGACCTTTGAAGACCTTAGTGATTGAAGAACCGAGTTTTACAAGACATAGTAAAGAAAAGATCAAGTTTCCGTATCTCAGAAGATCCAACCGGATCCGGTTACAACCGTAACTGGATCGGTTGGAAAACGGCCAGAATTAATGTTTTGACCATCGCCAGCCGATCGGTCGCAACCCGCAACCGGATCGATTGGCTAGTTGTTATTGAAGACCAGCCGGATCGGTTGGTTGTATGACCGATCCGGTTGGAGAAGCTGCAGTTGCCAAATCTTCATCACTAAGCTTCCCCTTTGCATCCAAAAGATTCTAGGTCCTTCTCTTGGTGTATTCTAGTCCCTTCCTTACTCCTTGGAGGCCAAGTTCAGCATTTAATACCCTAGGCCTTGGAATTAGTATAAATAGAGGCTAATTGTGAGCATATGAGACACACCTTAAAATACAAATCTCTCTACTCATCAAACAAAGCCTTAAGCTCTCAAAATTCGTCCTTAGAAATCCAGAGAAGTTTGGAGTTCCAGAAGTTCCACAATTGGAGGCCAAAACACCAAGAAGTCTGCCTCAATCCTTTAGGAATCATTACTACACCATTTGTAATATTATTCCAAGCATTGTAAGACTTTTAATCATGTTTTCTAATGTTCAAAGTTCTAAGTTTATGTTCATGTTTGCTATGAGTGGCTAGTTTCTTTATACACTTGCTTAAATAATGTTGATTATCATATGACTAGTTAGTGATTGTGTTAACATGTTTTAATTCAATTTCAAGTTGATTCTAAGATCCAATTGTGCTAAAGTTTCATAGTGACATTTGTTAATCAAGTTTGGCTAATTGATAGTAAACGTTGGGGTCAAAAGAACTAATTGTTATTCAACTAGTCATAATCATTTTATCTATGGATGATTGTTTTTACCCATTATTCTTGATTATACAAAGGAACTAAGGTATGGCTGTAATAGAAACACTTTTTGATTATCAAATTGGATTGGTTGGAAACATCTAAATGGTCGTAAGATTAGTTGTTGAGAATCAATTGTAGCCTTTTGTCTATGATCGGTTACCTTTTGTATTGACCATTTCTTAAGCAATTTGATGAACAAGTGGATGTTTTTGTGTTTAAGTTTATGTAGGTAAACTTATGAAACTTGAATTGATCTTGAATTGATTGGTTAAACATAATGCTTGTTTTTATGAACTAAAATCTTGACGAAGGTTTAACTTATAAGAACAATAGATTAGTCTTCGAACTAATTATCACAACCAACATGTTAAGAGGTTAACACAATCACATTAATCTATGATATGAAACTAGTTTAAGCAAGTGTAGTTTTTAATCATCTGAATTGCATTATATCTATTTGCTTTATTATATGTTTTGGATAGACTCAGTTAATTCAAACTTGTGTTTAGATTCACTCAAATCCCTGCGAACGATCCCGACTTACCTTCATAATCTTGCTATAACGGACGAGTATACTTGCTCGTATGTGTTAGTGGTAATATTGGTAATTCACCTTTTATAAATTTAAAACTTGTACACAACCAGCACATCAGGTATCATTGAACATTTCATCCAAGTTGCGAAGATTCTCGAAAATACCACTCAAACTATCCATATCAAACTTATCTAAACAAAACAAAAACAAATCATCCAAATTATTAGCGTTAGAGTTAGTTACAATCAAAACAAACTATAGAAATACATTCTAAACAAGTAAAGACACTTATTAAAACTAAAAACAAAAGCTAAAACTTGAAATTAAGAAAATAAAAAAAAAATGTTAAGAGAGCTCCAACCGGATCGGTTGGCCCTCCAACCGATTCGGTTGGTGGTATGCCTCAAGATCAATTTCACCCAGCCGAAACGATTACGGGTTTCGACCGATCGGCTAGAGTGAATTTCCAGATTTTTTTTTTATATATTAATAATTAAAAATTAATAAAAGACAATTAACTAAAACTTTAACTCTAATAAATGTGACTACTCATTAACCTATTAACTAAAAACATTAACTAGACTAATTAAGCATAAACAAACATTAACTAGACTTTAATTAACTAATCATTACCGCTACTAAAACATCTAAAACTGAAAATTAACTACATATTAAACTAATCAAGACATGATTAATTAGAAATTAAATAAAACTAAAGATAATATATAACCAAAAATCTAAAAATAATAAAAACAATCATAAGCAAGCATCTAAACTAGCCTAAAAGATAAGAAATAACACGAAATAAGTTAAAAACTAAAACACAAAACACTAGATTATCAAGAAACTAGAAAAAGAAAAATATAAAAGTTTACCGAGAGGACCAACCGGATCGATTGCTTGCGTAGCCGATCGGTTGGTCGAAAAAACCAAACATGTTTTTTTTTTATAAAACACTTGAAACCAAACTCAAATACTATGAAATATACAGAGAGTAACAAATCAAAAACAAATCAAATCCCCGGTAACGGCGCCAAAAACTTGATGTGTTCTACCGTGTGCAAGTTTTAAAATTTATAAACACGATTTATCAGGGTAATTACTTTAACACATACGAGCAAGTATACTCGTTCGTGATAGCAAAGGTGGGTAAGTCGAGGTCGTCCCAAGGGATTTGCGTTTTAATTTGTTAAAGTGTTTGAGACAAAAAAGCTTGTCAAGGCTTCCTTCAAAGTGTTGCTTTTATAAAAATCCAAATTTAAGAAACATATACTTGTGTGGAGTCCATAGTCAATTATAAAGAGTGTTCATGAGAGCTTAGTGTAAACTTGATACGATGCACAAATCATAAGCAAATGATTTCCAATTCATGGTTTATGTTTTGTAAAATCATTTAAGAATAAAAACACATAGGTAATCCTTTCGGTCCTTAGCCCAATGATTATTCTTTAGAAAATCCATTTGTTTGTAAAAGATTCTTATTCAACTTGTTCCTACGACTCTTTCGACCTTTCGTGATGAAATCGTTTCTAGTCTTGTTTTAACAAGTAAATATGATGAGTGTCAATCACCATATCTTCATACTAGTTTGTCACTTAACGTTTTGGAATAAAACAGAAGAGAAATCCTTTCGGTCCTTTATCTTGAAAATGTTTTACCAATAAATCGAACAAGACTAGTAGTTTTTCCAACAAACTCATTAAACAAGATCATTTACATGCATCACATATAAGAACATTCCTCGAATTTCCTACATCCTTACACACAAGTATATTCAAGAATTACTCCATTAAAATCATAACATAACATAAGTAGTAACAATGTAATTCATATAATTTAATAGAATAGAGATTTATGACATAGTTCAATAGAATACCTAAACTTTGGATTATAAGAACTAGAAAATTGTGGAACTATAGCAACCACACACCTCCATTCATCTTAGACTAACTGTACAACTCCAAATAATTATACAATGGTTGAGAATTGGTCTCACCACTCTCCTGGACATTTTACAGCAGAGATAGGACTTTTGGGATGAATAATATGGGTTGGTAGTAGCCTTGGTGCAAACTATTACCCTTTTGGATGTGTCACACTAAACTACTAAGTCTAGGTACATTATATAGCTAGGAACCCTTTACTATCAAGCCAAAAACGTCCTCAATAAGTTAATAACTGGAAATGATCAGACTCCCATGATTAATAGAAGTTAAGGCATCAATAAATGAGTAAAAGTGTAACTGCAGATTCTCCAGCCGGATCGGTTGCGACGCAGCCGATCCGGTTGTGTGTT
Organism: Chrysanthemum seticuspe; assembly: GCA_019973895.1. Taxonomy (NCBI): domain Eukaryota; kingdom Viridiplantae; phylum Streptophyta; class Magnoliopsida; order Asterales; family Asteraceae; genus Chrysanthemum; species Chrysanthemum seticuspe. The sequence goes on from BPTQ01000009.1 coordinate 306,697,396, forward strand.
TGACAAATCCTCAATCGATCCGGTTGCGGGCTCCGACCGATCAGCTGGGAGCCTTCCGTACAGTAAACGTTGACTTTCGTTGATTTTGAAGCTGATTTCGAAGCTGATTTCCAAGATGAGACTTGATATTTATTTGATGTAGATACTTAGAAATCCTTGTGCTTCCAATCATTGAGTCCTTGAGCTTCCACACTTATCTTTCTTCCTCGATAATTATCCAAATGTGCATGAAATCTTAATTTCTTCACCTTTTACGATACCTGGCTACATTCACATACAAATACGCTTCTTTTGCACTTTTGCAACAATTATGTGTAAATATAACCGATTATCATACACAAAACCAACAATAACGCTACTAAAAACATGCTCATTTTAAGCGTTATCAATGACCTATGACCCATTGTCTAGATACGTTGTATAACCCAAAGTGCATCACCCATGGCTCATAACCCATAACCCATAACCCGGTTTACATAACCCGGTTAGGTGAGGGATCCGCCATTTCTTCATTGTTTCTCACCCTTCTTCTTACAACTCTCTTATATATTATCTCACTCTCCTAACCTCTGATCATTTGATCATTCTAGTAGTTTTTCTGTCTTTTGTTTGTGATTCTCATATAGGTCCTTCCCAAAGGCGAGATCACGCTATACTACAAGTCATCCACGCAAAGGGTCATTGATTGATTTGTTCATCCACAAGATTTATGTAGCAAGATATTGTAATTCATACTTCACATATTTGTTGTGTAATAGTTGTTTAAAGGTTTGGTTCTACCTCGTGGAAGAACTCGGTATTTAACTTTGTGTCGGAAAAAGTGTAAGCGACGTTGTGAGGCTTCTCCGCCAAGTTGAAGGAGCTTGTTAACATAGTGCTTGAACTCTCGAGTTGGGAACTCGGGGAGTGGAGTAGGGCAAGGAAGGTGTCCTTGTAGCCGAACTACTATAAATCACTTGTGTCGCAACTTTCTATCCTTTTACTTTACTTTCTTTCTTTACTTTACTTATTGCTTCATACTATTTATCTATCCATACAAATTCACATAAGATCAAATCTAAATCTTTGAAACTTAAATTAAAATCGGTAAAACTATTCAACCCCCTTATAGTTTTCCACAATTGGCATCAAGAGCAAGGTTTACAAAAAATTTAAAGTAAATTATATTTTAAAAACTTTTCGATCACTGTGAGTTTTGAAAATTATAGAGAAGGGCAATCTATGCAACGACCTCCACTACTTGAAACTAATAGTTTTATTTATTGGAAAAATAGATCTGAAACTTATGTGAAATCTAAAGATATTGATCTTTGGTATATTATAGTTGAAGGTGAATTTCAAGCAACGGTAAAAGATGATAAAACCGGAAATGAAGAAAACATTTCTCATGATCGTCTCACCAACGACCAAAAGAAAAATCTTTCCAAAAATAGTGAGGCAAAAATGGTTTTCTATAATGCCTTACCCAAAAAGGAATTTAAAAGAATTTCTATTCATAAAACCGCTAAAGAAATTTGGAATTCATTGGTTGTAACACACCAAGGAAATCAACAAGTTAAAAACAACAAAATTAATTTATTTGTTGAACAACATGAACAATTTTCAATATTAGATGAGGATAGTATTGATAATTTTTTTGCTAACTTTAATACTATTATTACTTCATTACAAGCACTTGATGAGTATTTTTCTAGTCGTAATCATGTCAGGAGATTTCTAAGGTGCTTCCATCAAAGTGGAGATCGAAGGTGACGGCCATTGAAGAATCCAAAGACTTGTCAATCCTCACTCTCAATGAACTCATAGGCAACCTAAAAGTCTATGAGATCGTACTCGCTAAAGACTTCGAGTTCTCAAAGGAAAAGAAAGAGAAACATGAATCTCTCGCTTTAAAGGCCAAGAAGTCTCGAGTGATGAAGAAACCTCATCTTCGGAAAGTGAGGACGAAGAGTATGCAATGGCGGTATGCGACTTCAAAAAGTTCTTTCAAAGAAAAGGAAGATATGTCAAGCAACCTTATGACGACAAGAAAGGGTTGCGAAAAAGCAAAGACGACAAGAAAGTGAAGGATTAACACAAGTTTTTCAAATGCGGGGATCCAAACCACTTCATTAGTGAGTGTCCAAACGTGACGAACAAAAGGCGTTCGTGAGTGGCTTGTGGGGAATGAGTGAGGAAGAGAAGGAAGAAATTTGTCTCATGGCAAAAGACTCCAATGAGGTATGTTTCGACTCTGTATATTATAGTAGTTCATCGCTAGATGATGAATCCTTACATCTTGAATATGATAAGCTTTGCAAAATTAGTCTCAAGGTGATTAACAAAAACAATATTTTGAAAAATAAAAATGAACTTTTAGAAAAGGAAATCCTTGAACTAAAAGATAAATTAAAGAGACTTGAAAAGGGAAAAGAGGTGGATAGTGAATGCAAGCTTTGTGTGGAACTTCAAACATTAGTTGATCATCTTGATTCTAAGATTGCTATATTAAGTACTAAATACCTTGATAAAATACTTGATAGTGTTAAAACGGGTAATAATCAAAATTGTATAGGTATTCAAGAACACATTGCGTCAACTAGCGAGATTAAGGAAACACAATTTGTTAAAGCAATTGAAAAACCAGCTACTGTAGTCATGGATCCAACGGATCCCTTGAAAAAGGATCCGGCTAGTGTAAAATTAGGGATCCGTGGACCTGCAACAGTAACAGTAGAAATAACGCAACCACTTCTTCCAGAACTGATTTTGTTATTGTTAACAAAAAGAAACGAACCCATGTTACTGCTAGAAATGTCAAAAAACCACCTCCCCTAAAACAAAGTCAAAGTTTTATGAAAAACAAAGGTCTATCGTTTTCTGTCGAACACAACTATAAGAAGGCCAAACAATATTTATCCTAGAAGTAACCATCATCAAATGGGATGGAATCCAAACACACAAAATGGTTTTTCATTTCAAAACTATACACCTTGGAATGCTTTTTCACCATTCTCATATACGCCTCATATAAATGAAATGTATAACACCAACGGACCCATGAACAAATGGGGACCAAACTTTTGAGTTAATTGTTTTCTTAGGTGTGCCTAAAGGTTTACTTGGATCCGGACGAATGGATAAAGGATAGCGGGTGCGCAAGGCATATGACTGATAACTTATTTTTGAAAATATGGTGAAGAATGTGGATTCCAAAACAAAATTTATAATGTATCCAAGATTTATTGAAATAATTTTGAAGAAAAGTAAGCTACTCACTGATAAGGTTTTAAAATGTACCTTTTTGAGGGGTCGTTTAAGCCCTTATTTGATCACTTTTGTATCCGTTATTTCTTAATATCGTTCCTTTTCACTTTTTAGGTCTCTGGAAGGCAAACTGCTATAATGGCACTTATTTGGACGAAAAGGCGCGGATATATGAAGAAAATGGCCAAAGTCAAGAATCCAGACACTCAAGCTGCTAAATTACAAGGGGACGGCGTCACTGCTTAATCTGCGACGCCGTCGGAGGAATTTGTGATGACACAGAAGAGAAATTGCTAGTTTTTGGAGGACGGCGTCAGGCTTTAAAAGAGTAGGCCGTCGCATCTCAGACGGCCTAGATTGAATCCAGACGACGTCAAAAGCTAAAGAGGACGGCGTCACAAACATAAGGTGACGCCGTCGCAAGATTAACTTGGCCAAGACGAAACCCTAATGACGGCGACACGACGGCGTCACAAATCATAAGGTGACGCCGTCGCACATGTAATCTTATATATAGAATCTGAATTTTTCAGTTTTAAGAGAGTAGTCTTTTGGGTAAACTTTTGGAGTAAAACCTAAACCGAACCAAGGTCGTATTTTAAGGTTTTAAACCCTATCTTACACCAAGATAAGTTGTTTACTTCATTAATTTAATTATGTCTTCAATTATTTGTGTGTATGCTTGCATGTTCTCCATGTCCGGCTAATTTACTTGTTTGTTTGCTTAGGGAATATGAAACTTAATTATTGAATATTGATTGGTTGTTTCTTATCTTAGTTTATTAATGATCTAGTAATGCGATAGGTCATTCATTGTGTACTTAATGCTTGATTAATCTTTGTGAACCTTAGGTTATAGCACTTTGAGTTGTTGTAAGCTAAACTATCCAAAGAGGCCTTAGAGTTAGAGTTTATCATCCCTAGTGGGTTTTGTAGACGAGACCCTTTGGTAACTTCAAAGAGTAGGGAGAAACGCAAACCCTACAACTTTAGACACACAACGCAACTAGGAATAAGGACGTGACAATTCAACCACCAATAGGAGATAATTAAGGAGTAGTAAACACATCTTTAAACTATCATACGAGCACACAATAATTAGACATAGACTACCACCACCTTAGTTTAGATAATTAGATAATAGTAGAATAATCGGTAGAAATACCAACCCCCCCAAATCCAAACCCTGAGATTCGTACTTTTCCTTTTCTAAAAAAATATAAAAAGATAAAAAATAATCTTCCTCAACCCCAACCTTAAGTAACTTCTCACTAGCATTCCTATTCCCCTAGAGAACGATATCAATTCCCGTGGCTTACCCTAATACTACACTACAACGATTAGGTTCACTGCCTAGGGTGTTGAAAAACTTGCTCGACGAAAAGGAAGTTCCTTTGACCCCGAACGCGAAGTGTAAGCGTATCAAGTTTTTGGCGCCGCTGCCGGGGAATAGAATAGCTAGTTAGTAGTCCACCTCGTTTAGGTTTCTTTGCTTGATTCCTATCAAGTAAACTTTTTGTTTTTTTTTTTTTTTCATTTTTTAGCTTTCTTTAGTCTATCCCCCTTCTTCGTGACCTTTGTTCGTAACCCCATCACTTTTCAATATGGAAGGTGATAACCCCCCTACCAACCCCCTTAGGCAACTTAAAACCCGCAGTTCCACAAAAATCCTTCTTGAACCATTTGCAGAACCCGAAAGGGAGCTCAACAGGCGAAGAAAGGCTCTCCATGATTCGGAACCTCAAGGCACTTCCATCAACTTTGATGATGTCACAACTGACGAGGAGTCATCTCATTCCCCACAATCCCCTGAGACCATCAACGTTGACAATATGAGCCAACATGGCGAGGAAATTCTCGCCACTCCGGTGAATAGACCTGTCAATCCCCCTAAAGCAAAATCACTCAGGGAATACTCTTCCCCTTCTGCATCTGGATTCACTAGCGCCATTGTCTACCATTCTGAACAAGTCAATGAGGTATTGCATGCCTCCGACATTTAGCTTATCCAAATTGCATGCCAATTCCATGGGTCTCCCAACGAAAACCCAATCCACCACATCAAACAATTTTTAAAAATTGTTGATGCTAGACTCAGGTTTTTCCCATTTTCTCTTCAGGGACAGGCTAAGGAGTGGCTTGATAAGCTTCCTCCCAATTCTATTCTCACATGGGAACAACTCACAGCCAAGTTCACCAAGAAGTTTTTCCCCCCTGGAAGAACTGCATTAATTAGGAGCAAAATTCTACACTTCCATCAAACAGATGGAGAATCTATCATTAACTCCTGGAATCGCTACACAGACCTTATTCAACAGGCCCCACACCCTGGCATCGATCTTTGGTTGCTTGTTCAAATCTTCTACGATAATATTTCCCATAAGGATCAAAAGAGTATCGACTCCCCCACTGGCGGGAGGATTTCCAATATCACTGCGGAAGAAGGGTGGAACCGCATTGAGGAATACGTTCAGTACCAAGACAACCATTGGAATGAGCCATTAAACATAATAAGTATCTCTACTTTCTTGAATGAAGATTCATCATCAGTCGATGATCGGATTAGGAAAGCTCAAGAAAAGCTTGCATACCTCACAAAATTTCCAGAACCGAAAACGTTATTCAACCCATACCTCATATGCGACATCTGTGGAGGGCCACACGAGGGTGATGAATGTGATGACACACGCCAAGAGAGCGTCTTCCTTTCCAGTCATGATATTTATGATGACCCTTCACTCCTCACATTCTATCAAAACGATGAATGCGACCCTTAGGGCAATCTTAAATGGAAGACTGAATGAAAAGGGGGGTCCGAATACACCATCCATGACGCCTTTGAAGAAGAACTCGGGCAGTTCACCATAGAAGTAACCACACTCTTAAAAGGCCTTGAGGAGTTTATTCAAGAGCAGCAAATTGAATTAGAGAGTCAATTCACTAATCTCCAAAAAATAAGTGAACCTGGCCCATCCCATCACGATCCAGCCCGCGCTATAACTACTCGATCAGGAGTTACCACCAAGGATCCCCCGCATCCCGATCAGAATCCCACCACCAGGGAACCTGTACCAGGAAATGAAGCAATTCCCGAACCTTCTTCAATCCATCACGATCCTCTTCCACAAGCACCCGCGCCTGCCCAGCGACCCACTCTCGCACGGATTCCATATCCCTCTCGTTTGAAGAATCAAAAGGCAGAAGAAGACAATGAGAGAATACTGTCTTATTTAAAATGAGCCTCCGTCAACATACCACTTCTTGACGTATTCTATCACATTCCTAAACATAGCAGATACTTCAAGAGGTTAATATCTAATCGAAAGAGACTTGAAGGGCTGATATCATTAGGAGAAGAATGCTCGGCTGTCATCCAGAGAGGCTTGCCCAAGAAAAAGGAAGATCCAGGCAGTTTCACCATCCCTTGTTCGATAGGGGTTCTCTCTATGAAAAATGCTTTAGCGGATCTTGGAGCTAGCATTAACCTGATGCCTCACTCTCTATTCCTCAAACTTAGATATTCAGGGCTGAAACCAACCAGGATGAGTATTCAATTAGCTGATCGATCAATCAAATATCCCATTGGGGTTTGTGAGAATGTTCTTGTTAGGGTAGGAGAATTTAAGTTCCCGGTTGACTTTGTGATTTTAGAGATGGAAGAAGATAACTCCGTCCCAATAATCCTGGGAAGACCTTTCTTGGCTACAGCCCGTGCCATTATTGATGTTCATGATGGTAAACTCACTTTACGAGTGGGATCCGAGAGCTTAAACTTCGACATCAAGGATTCTATTAGTCACTCATCCCCCCTCGATCACCCGATCTATTTTGTTGACGAAGTTGATGAATTTGTTGATGACATAGATGACTGCGTTGATGAGTATCTATTAAACTAGTTCATTAATAATGACAACAACACAATGGATGACAACGAAGAGACTAAGATGGTTGGAGCTGTTTCCTTTTACCCACGTAAGGAGGAAATTGAACCCCTTGAGCTACAAAAGCCAGAAAACAAGCTGAAACCATCAATCATTATGTAAGATGACTACAAACCAACCGTTCAACCACAGAGGAGGGTCAACCCTAACATTAAGGAGGTAGTAAAGAAAGAAGTCATCAAGCTCCTCGATGCCGGCCTTATCTACCCCATTTCGGATAGCCCATGGGTCAGCCCAGTCCAGGTGGTTCCAAAAAAGGGAGGGATGACGGTTGTAAAGAATGAAAAGGGTGATTTAGTGCCACAAAGAACGGTTACTGGGTGGCGCATGTGTATCAACTACAGAAAGCTAAATGATGCCACCCGGAAAGACCATTTCCCTCTGCCATTCATTGACCAAATGCTCGAAAGGTTGGACGGGCATGAATACTACTGCTTCCTTGATGGTTTTTCAGGATATTTTCAAATTCCCATTGCTCCTGAAGATCAGGAAAAAACTACGTTCACATGTCCATACGGGACGTTTGCCTACAAGCGAATGCCTTTCGAATTATGTAACGCACCCGCCACCTTTCAGCGATGTATGATGGCCATATTCCATGAACTAATTGAGGACAGCATGGAAGTCTTCATGGATGATTTCTCGGTATTTGGAAACTCTTTTGACCTTTGCCTCTCCAACCTTAGGAAAATGTTGAAACGATCCGAAGAAACTAATTTGGTCCTGAATTGGGAAAAATGTCATTTCATGGTGAAAGAAGGAATTGTCTTAGGACATAAAGTCTCTGGAAATGGAATTGAGGTCGATAGAGCGAAAATCGAAGCGATATCCAAACTCCCCTACCCTACCACCGTGAAAGCCATTCGCAGCTTTCTAGGTCATGCGGGTTTTTATCAAAGGTTTATTAGAGACTTCTCGAAAATTGCCCGGCCAATGAGCTAGCTTCTTGTTAAGGATGCCCCTTTTGATTTTTCTGAAGAATGCAATGAAGCATTCAACCGATTAAAGGAAGATCTTACGCAGGTACCTATAATGGTCACCCCAGATTGGTCTCAGCCATTCGAAATTATGTGCGATGCTAGTGATTATGTTGTAGGCGCCGTACTCGGCCAAAGGAAAGAGAAGCATTTTCAACCAATCTACTATGCTAGCAAAACCATGAATGTCGCACAAGAAAATTACACAACTACTGAAAAAGAGCTTTTAGCTGTGGTTTTCACCTTTGACAAGTTCAGGAAATATCTCGTCCTATCCAAGATTGTCGTCTTCACTGATCACTCCGCCTTACGCTACTTGTTTTCCAAGCAAGATGCGAAACCCCGACTAATTAGGTGGATTCTATTACTTCAAGAATTCGACATTGAAATTCGAGATAAAAAGGGAGCTGAAAATCTTGCTGCTGATCATTTATCACGCCTAGAAAACCCTGATTTTGAGAAATTCGATCATACCGAGATTCGTGACTCTTTTCCCGAAGAACGACTAATGGCCATTAAGGAAATTGAGCCATGGTATGCGGATTATGCTAACTATCTGTCCAGCAGGGTTTTACCAAATCACATGACCAAGCAGGATAAAAGGAAATTCTTCACTACGCTAAAACACTACTTTTGGGATGAGCCCTTCCTATTCCGCATATGTCCCGATCAGATCATTCGACGTTGCGTGGCCGGAAGAGAGATTGATCGAGTTCTAAAAGAATGCCATGCGGGACCATCTGAGGGACATCACGGTATAAATGTCACAGCACGAAAGGTTTTTGATGCCGGATTCTACTGGCCTATTATTTTCCGAGACGTCAAGAGATTAGTTCAAACATGTGATGCATGCCAACGATCGGGAAACATCTCTCGAAGGGATGAATTACCTCAGAATTATATCCAAGTCTGCGAAATATTTGATGTTTGGGGTATAGACTTCATGGGACCCTTTCCATCATCCGGAGGAAACGAATACATCCTCGTAGCTATTGATTATGTATCCAAATGGGTAGAGGCTCAAGCCCTTAGGACTAATGATTCGAGGGTAGTTATTCATTTCCTTAAAAAACTCTTTGCGCGATTCGGGATTCCCAAGGCATTGATCAGCGATAGAGGAACCCACTTCTGCAATGCTCAAATGGAGAAGGTAATGAAGAAGTATGGCGTTCCACATAGATTTTCTACTGCATATCATCCTCAGACAAATGGACAGGTAGAAAACACAAATAGGGCAATAAAGCGGATACTTTAAAAACAGTCCACCAAAATAGAAAAGATTGGGCATTCAAACTGGATGAGGCACTCTGGGCGTTCAGAACAGCTTACAAAACGCCCATTGGAACAACTCCTTTTCGCTTAGTGTATGGGAAAGCGTGCCACCTCCCTATTGAGCTTGAGCAAAAAGCATATTAGGCACTTAAAGCCTGTAACATGGATTATTTGGAAGCAGGGTCAAATCGGTTCTTACAGCTTCAAGAATTGGATGAACTAAGGCTGGAAGAATATGAAACGTCGATCACATACAAAGAAAAGGCAAAAAAATGGCATGATCAACGAATTAAGAGTCCTAAAGAGTTTTTGGAAGGAGATAAGGTGCTTCTATATAATTCAAGACTGAGATTATTTCCGGGAAAACTTAAATCAAGATGGTATGGACCTTTTTCGGTTAAAACCCAGATGAGCAATGGAGCAGTGGTACTACTAGACCACGATGGAAGGGAGTTTATAGTAAATGGACAACGTGTGAAACATTATCAAATGGATAATAATGAAATGGTAAACGACGAAGATATTGTATTGGAAGAAGGTGGCGGTAATGAAGTAACGTAGGAGCACGACTACGAGTCTAGCTACAACACTCTTAAATAAAGAAAAGCGCTTCGTGGGAGGCAACCCATGCTTAATTGTTTGCTTGTTAGTGTCATATATCTTTTATTGATTGTTTATTCTCATGTTTAAATTTGTAAAAATGCTTTATTTTGTTTTTAACCTCGTCTTAATTGCATATAAAGGTATTTTACATAAAGGATAAGTGTAGGGAGGATTACACACGTTTTCATAAGAAACGTGAACATGAGAATAACAATTAATTAAAAGATATATTTGTGTGTTTGTTCGAGTCAAATGCTTGTATCGAGTCATAATGGATGTTTTGCAGAAATTTTTCCAGATTTTAAAGATGTAAATTTTCCAGAATTTTTCCAGAAAATCGCAGACCAGTTTTTGTCAGGATAACCTGACGGCGTCAGGAAGGAGTTAAAGCATCAGATTACTTTTTCTCATTTTCTGAGCTTCTTATAAATTTTTGGAATTTTCCAGGTCTTAATTTTCTTAGAAATTCTGTAAACATCCATTCCACAAGCATTATATCTTAGTTTAAATCCAGTCTTATATATTATTACCGCCGATTTTACGCGAAGGTTTCGTTTGTTTTCTTCAAGTGTGCAGGTTTTGTTTCTCAAGAAGAAGTTACATAAGATTGAGGAGCTTTTCACGCATACATTCTTCTTGGAAAGGATTTAACCACTGCTTCACACACGGATCCTACCGAGCTAATCAGGGGAGTACTAGTTTCTTTCGTTTTTGACTACCTTCTTTTATCATAACTTTGATACTTTCGGGGAACATTGGGGACAATGTTCAGTTTAAGTGTAGGGAGGGAAAATAAAACGGGAACTTTGAAACTATGCTTATCCTTGATTATTTGCTTTGTCTAATTGCATTTGCGTAATAAACCATGAGAAAATGTCGGTTAGGGTAATTTTGGCACCAAATTTAAAATTTTTCATGACATATAGGAGTGGGCCATTAGTCTTAACAAAAGCGTCTCACGGATAGGAAGTTATATGACTAGCACAAAACCCTTTACCACTTAAATTCCACCAAAAATGTGAGGACCGCCCTTAGATTAGTAGGAATTGAAGCATTCATCTTCAATGCTTAGAGTGTGAACCGGTAGTATATTAGATTCTAGAACTTGTTTTGTGATGCATTCCGAGATCGCTAGTGAGACTACACTTGTGTAGTTAGGAATAACTAAATGATAAGAGGCATTAGGATAACCCTTGTTTGATACCCGTAATATAATTACTTCTTCCACATCGGTTGAGTAATTCCCCCACACCTTTGCGTTGTACTCATCTTTAGTACACGATACCCCTAGTTAACCCCTCAGAGCCTATCGTTTTCGCGGTCCTCGTGATGTTTCGGTTTTTCCAGAATATCAATGAAGAGCATTGTTTACACCCCACCCCCAAATGTACACCCAAATCGCCTTAGCCTACCTTGTATGCAGTCACTTTTAGTGCATTATTGTTATCACCCTAAACCCTTAGTTCAATTATCTAATTACTTGCATGAGTTGCTAAGTTGAGTCATATCTTTTGTACATAGTTTTGGGACGATTGGGACTCATGGGAAAAGTTAAAGTTTAAAATGACTAAAAGGGAACGCCAATTCCCTTATCTGCGTAATAACGTACTCCAAGTGTTTTGATCTTTTCAATTCGGGTCATATTAGTGTTACAGTAATAAAAACTCAAGTGTAGGGATGTGCTATAAATCCCTATTATTTTGATGTTATCGTAGAGGATGGTAGAGTAAAAGTGAATAAAAAAAAACGAAAAAAAATAGAAAAAGAGAAAAAGAAAAAAAATAGTGTAAAAAAATAAAATAAAAAAAAAAAAAAAAAAAAAAAAACAACATACGGGCTACCATCCTACATCTATCTTTAAATTTATGTTCGTTTATTTCAGTTATCTAGAGTTTAGAGTGTCGAGTCTTGGCTTAGCAACGCCATTCTTCGTATGCATGTAACATTGAGATTTTTGACTTGCCACCACTAAAATAGCCTATCCCACCAAACCCTTTGTTTCCCTACCGTAAGCCTAACGTTACAACCCTTTAAAGACCTCTTTGATAGTCTTTCCTAGGTGCTTATGCCAAAGCGATGGAGGGTTGATCTATTCTCAAGCCTATGGTAATCTATGTACTAGGACCGGATTAATGAGTATTTATCTTCCATTTCCAATTTGCTATATTTCATATACACCCGAGAGATGTGAGTAACCAAACACCCCATGTGAGGTGCTAGTATGTAATTTCCGTGCTTGTTATGACTTTTGCGGGGCTTATATGTGTTGTGGACTGTTTTAAACCAATGCTTCATGACCCCTAACTTATAAATTAATTGGCTAAAAGCACATTTGCTTGAGGACAAGCAAATATCAAGTGTAGGGATATTTGATAAGGTTTTAAAATGTACCTTTTTGAGGGGTCGTTTAAGCCCTTATTTGATCACTTTTGTATCCACTATTGCTTAATATCGTTCCTTTTCACTTTTTAGGTCTCTGGAAGGCAAACTGCTGTAATGGCACTTATTTGGATGAAAAGGCGCGGATATATGAATAAAATGGCCAAAGTCAAGAATCGAGACACTCAAGCTGCTAAATTACAAGGGGACGGCGTCACTGCTTAATCTGCGACGCCGTTTGAGGAATTTGTGACGACACAGAAGAGAAATTGCTAGTTTTTGGAGGACGGCGTCAGGCTTTAAAAGAGTAGGCCGTCGCATCTCAGACGGCCTAGATTCAATCCAGACGACGTCAGAAGCTAAAGAGGACGGCGTCACAAGCATAAGGTGACGCCGTCGCAAGATTAACTTGGCTAAGACGAAACCCTAATGACGGCGACACGACGGCGTCACAAATCATAAGGTGATGCCGTCGCACATGTAATCTTATATATAGAATCCGAATTTTTCAGTTTTAAGAGAGTAGTCTTTTGGGTAAACTTTTGGAGTAAAACCTAAACCGAACCAAGGTCGTATTTTAGGGTTTTAAACCCTATCTTACACCAACATAAGTTGTTTACTTCATTAATTTAATTATGTCTTCAATTATTTGTGTGTATGCTTGCATGTTCTCCATGTCCGGCTAATTTACTTGTGTGTTTGCTTATGGAATAGGAAACTTAATTATTGAATATTGATTGGTTGTTTCTTATCTTAGTTAATTAATGATCTAGTAATGCGATAGGTCATTCGTTGTGTACTTAATGCTTGATTAATCTTTATGAACCTTAGGTTATAGCACTTTGAGTTGTTGTAAGCTAAACTATCCAAAGAGGCCTTAGAGTTAGAGTTTATCATCCCTAGTGGGTTTTGTAGACGAGACCCTTTGGTAACTTCAAAGAGTAGGGAGAAACGCATACCCTACAACTTTAGACACACAACGCAACTAGGAATAAGGACGTGACAATTCAACCACCAATAGGAGATAATTAAGGAGTAGTAAAACCTAAGTAAACACATCTTTAAACTATCATACGAGCACACAATAATTAGACATAGACTACCACCACCTTAGTTTAGATAATTAGATAATAGTAGAGTAATCGGTAGAAATACCAACCCCCCAAATCCAAACCCCGAGATTCGTACTTTTCCTTTTCTAAAAAAATATAAAAAGATAAAAAATAATCTTCCTCAACCCCAACCTTAGCGTAGTAACTTCTCACTGGCATTCCTATTCCCCTAGAGAACGATATCAATTCCCGTGGCTTACCCAAATACTACACTACAACGATTAGGTTCACTGCCTAGGGTGTTGAAAAACTTGCTCGACGAAAAGGAAGTTCCTTTGACCCCGAACGCGCTATGTAAGCGTATCACTCACCCATGAAGAAACTTTTCCAACACCTTGTTTGCAAAAAAAACTTTTTGCAAATATGTCTATGGCATCAAGGTTGGTCAATGGGGAGGTAGTTCCTTTGTTTCCCAATATGATTGTGCAGGTACAGGGTGAAGGATCAGCAATCCCAGCTAAGTCCCAACACACACCCATTGTTGTTCCAGATGTCACTTATACACCACCTGTAACACACACCTATAGGAGAAAATACATACAGGGTACTATGGCCTCTCATCCTAGTATTCCTACTCAGACCCCTAGAGTTAATAAGACTGCCTCTAGCAGAGTGGAAGGGGCTACCACTACTGTGTTTAGCTTAGATGCAGCATAGGGTAGTGGTAACATTAATAAGACCCCAACTATGGCAACATCAGATGTTTCTAGTCCTAACAAACTAGATACAACAGATGGAAACCCAAGCGAACTGGATACTATGGGTGGATTTTGTGTTCCTCCTAGTCCAACTAGGGAGAATACTGAGTCTATGCCTCATGATGCACCTCTCCCAGAAGGTAACACATCTGGAAGTGCTGAGGGCACCCAATCACTAAGGAATTGACAAAATTATGTACCCAGTTGACAGCCAAGGTGGAGGTTTTGGAGCAAGATTTGAAAGCTACAAAGAAGTTATATGCAACAGTCTACTCTACCCTGGTCAAGAAGGTGAAAAGGTTAAAGCTCAAAGTTAAAGCATTGCAAGCTCCCAGAAAGACTAACATTGTGGATTCCACCAGTTCAGATGATCCAGAAGATATTGGAGAATTTTACACATAGGGGAGGAAAACAGATGCTGAAACTTAGGGGAGGACATTGCGCTTTGAAAGTGGTGATCAATTTCAAGATCAAGACATGGGTGATGATGTTCAAGTAACTGAAGAAGTGGATCTTTATGAAGAAAGTTGATCTGGAAGCTCCAACTGAAGTAGTTGAAATTCAAACGGATGTCACAGATACTGCTACCAGTACAAAGAAGGCAGTAGAAACTATTAGTGGAAGAGAAGGTACTGCCAGTTCAGAAAAAGGTACTGCTAGGGTTGACAAAGGAAAAGGCATCGTGCTTGAAGATGAACATGTTCAAAAGAAGAAAAAGATTACTACACAGATGGTTTTTTATGATGATTATGCAAAAGAAGTGCAAGAACAGGAGGTAGTAAGATTTCTTGAAGATAAAAAGTTGAAAAAGTCTATTGAACTATTTGTTAAAGAATGCATTAGATTACTTTCTCAAGTGTTGCAAGAAGAAGAAGCTGCAGCAGTTCCAGAGGAAGAGAAAGAAGAAGCTATTCAAGACTTACTAAACAAGATGAGAGAAAAGCAGAGAACAAAGAAAAGAGTCAATACCCAAACAAAAGGACAATTAATGAGAAACATGAAGATCTATTTTAAACATCAAGATTACAAGAAGGATATTCAGCTGAAGGGTAATACTTTTGATAAGATACAAGAAATGTATACTAGTGCTTATAGAAGATTGCAATATTTTAGACCTATTGGAACAGAAGAACCAACAGTTAGAACAAAAAGAGTTGGTTTAATACTGGAGTTTGAGGTCTCTAAGAAGCAGAAGATAGATGGAAGTTCATATGCAACAGAGAAAGATTTAGAGGATAAAACATTGAAAGATTTAATAATCATACAACCTGATGAGGGCATGCATGTAGAAGCTTTACAGACCAAGCATCCAATAATTGACTAGGAGATTTATAGTGACAGATTTGGAAGAGCTTCGAAGATCATCAGAGTTGGTGACATTATGGAGATGTACAAGACATTTACAGATATGTGCAAATCATTTCATAGAGATGATCTGGTAAGATTATAGGAGCTGGTATAGCAGGATCTAAATCATAAAGAATATCCTGATGAAAAGGAGCAGGAGCTTTGGGTAGAGCTGGAAAGATTGTTTGAGCCTGATCCTTTTGACAGACTTTGGAGTCAAGATTCTGTAGTTCTAGAAACTACTTGGATTCTATATGTATCATCTGGTGTACATCATGTTTATACAAGCATACATGATTGGTTTATGCAAGTGGAGAAGGAGTATCCACTTAGAATGAAGACAATGATAGCAATCTTATCTTCAAGGTTGAAGACTGAAGAAGATAATGAAACGGCAAGAAATTTTGTGAACAAGATCTTCATTCAAGCTCAGAGACCAAGCAAACCAAGCAAGTAGATGTTTGCAAAATTCCCCAATATCATGAAGAACAAGACTTATTCAAGAAACTTGCTGATTTTCAAAGAAATCATAAGTTTAGGGGAGGATTGTTGGTAATTTAGCAAAGACAGTTTGTACTACCAAGGTTAAGTGTTAGTACTGTTATACTTAATTGTTGGACTGCGAGAAGAATATACAAGCAGTACAAACTGCCAGTACAAATAGTTAGTACTGCTTATGTGATATTATATAGTCGGTTAGATAAAAATAGAAAATATTATATAAGATGTATCTTGTATAGAAAGTTAGTGTAAACCTAACAGGACTCCTTAGCCTATAGAAGGGGGTCCTAGGTTAAATTTAGAGTACGAGTTATTCCAGAGTCGATCACTTCAAGGTTTTGTAACCCTAATACTTTTGAGTATTCGTATTAATATATTGAAGTGTTTTGTGTGAATAAAATTGTGAAGTATTCTCTTTGTCATTAAACATTAAATTCCGCATAGTGTTTAAACTTTGTTACAAGAAATCTTGCTATACATTGTTCGTGTTAGATTTATCTAGTTCAATCAATTTGATCAATTGCTCAACTGGGATCAACACTTTATTTTAACCCAATCATCAAATCCTAACTTATCTAACCACGGTAGATCAGTTCTCTCATTGTCGTTAGTTGAGGTCCACAAAAATTCGTCATCCCCAACTCTAGCTATGCTACTCCCCCCGTTACAGTCTTCGTTAAACGGGTTACAAGAAGCCTAAAATATTCCACCAACAGTTTTTATCTTTTCACACCAATGCTTCCGAACCGCATTGTCGTTGGTATCGCTTGAGTAGTCATCTTTACATGAGATATCATCCTTGATTGATTTTTCATCAACGAGCTCATTATGTTGAAGGTGATGTTCTTCATAGTCGAGCTTGAGTTTCCTTATTAGACCTGCATTAATAATAGCATCCCCAAATCTTATCATATACCAATCATGGAAAGATAGATTCCCGAACTTGATATCGTGTTTTTCAATCTCATGGGGGCATGTCCATTCTTCAACTTTCATATCTTCACCCCCATTATAATACTCGCGAAATGGATTACATGTGGGCCATGCTTGCATAGATTCACCTTGAACGATCATTACCGGATTGCTGTAGTGTTTACTAGGAGGTTCCTCTATATCCTCGATTGAGAAGCTCATCTTACTTTCTTCATCGTTTGTTGACAACCACATGTACTTGTTATTTTTCACCCTTTCTTTGTCATCACCTCCATCGCAAATGTCATTATAAGGGTTACACGAAGCCCAAAGGTCATACCATTTATCATTATCTACTAGTATTGCCTTGCACCAGTGGTACTTCTTCTTGGATGGGGATTTCGGGACCATGTTCGGATTACCGAGCCAAGTGTCAATGACTTTGGATCCTGATTCATCAAATTCAAGGAATTCATCGGGCCAGGTATTCAAGTTACACCGTAATTCAAAGGGGAGTTACGGCGCAACTGGCTTCTGTCAAAACTTCCAGCTTCATTTTCCTGCAAAATGCTAGAACTATTGTTAGATTTATCTTTTTCAGAAAAAATAGCCTTGCATGCTGATGCAGGTTTTACTGAGCAGGTTTTAATATTTATAAAGTCTCGTTATACCTATGGTCTACCCTAGTGCACTTACGGGCAGTGTACCCGGTCGTGTGTAGTGTAGCAATCATTAAAGCCGATGGTCGTCCCAAGAGCTATGTGTGTTGGATTATTACTAAGTGTCACAGATTTAATAATGGTTTCGATAAGGAATTAATGATTTAAACTACTAAAGTAGAATGAAGCAAATAAAAGGAAGATAAAAGGTAAAGGTAAATCAATAGAGGAGAGTGGTGCTAACCTAGTTAATCCTCCTAGCTAGTTATGTATATGCCTACTTACTTCCAATTACTTCAGGTGGGGTCAAAGTCGAGAGGACAGCATTTTGTCAATTCGCCCCAACCCATCAACAAAGATGCCACCACAGGAGAAGTCAGGTGTCCCCTCATAAGTCATGTTGTTCCTGGTCCCCTAAGCCAAGTCATTAAGTACCGCTACATGCTAGATTTAGAATAGTGAGTGTCTGGGCGTTAGCAACTTAAACACTCACCCCCTAATTCTTAAGTTCATCCAAACGGTAGGTGATCAGTTGGTCAAATCGCACAAGTAGAAAGGGTCGTCAGTTGGTCATATCTTACCCTTCCCATCTCAGTCCGCTCACCTAGGGTCAGTTGGTCATATCTCCTAGGCAATTGGCCTCTACTGCCATTCAAAACTACCGAACCAAGGATGGCTACCAATAACCTATGCATGCATACACTTAGAAATAATTGTACGGAAGTAACGTAAACGCAAACAAAACAATTAAGTAATCATTACTAGGCTAGCACCAAGAGGTGCTTAGCCGCTCATATTAATCATACAAACCAATTCAATATTCAAAAGTACAAATTACATGAATTGAAAGTAAAGAAAATATAAAATGCTAATGTTTATCGTAGGGGAGTGATTTCTCCCTTGGAGATAGCTCTGTATGCTCCTCTAGACCTGCCTTTAGCTTTTTCAACGTTCTCTGGTTGTTGTGTGTGGAATGGGATGATTATAAATGCTAGAATTCGTGGGGTATTTATAGGCCAGATCTGGGTTACGGCGTAACTATAACAAGATTTACGCCGTAACCTTCAACTCCTTCGTATTTTGCACTAGATCTGCTAGTTACGGCGTAACATAATAAGTGGTTATGCCGTAGTCTTCAATAAACTTGGTTACGCCGTAGTTGATGAAATAGTTACGGCGTAAGTATCAACGGCGTGGAACATCATTTAACCTAATATAGTTAGATAATTCTACTCCCGTCCCCCCACTTGAATTTTATAAAGTCCCTTTTGAACTAAGCATTAAATAAAGGTAAAGAGAAAAGTAAAATTAGAGCGAGAACTTCCCTAAAATTTGCTCCAAAAAGAAAGAAGGCCCACGAAAAAGAGACGTGCCTTCGTATAAGCATCATAAACAAACTTCAATCTCTAAAATCACACTACCAACAAGCATAATTCTAAAAAGAAAAAATGAAAAATGAAAAACAAACCTAACTCACTTTTGTAGGAATCACAGTTGCATTTAGCATATACAACAAGCCTTTTAAACCACTTGGTGTCCCAAGTGGACGAGTGAAGTCTCGTGAGGGTTTACAGGGAACACACCCATAAAGTTCATTTAAAATACTAATACAAGGTTATTGTGTATTAAAATGAAAGAATTAAAGCAGAGCAAGGTTACGTCGTAACTCTTTTGAGGAAGTTCCGCCGTAACTTGCAAAACCTGGCATAAGCTGCAAAGCGAGTGGTTACGGCGTAACCACAGAGATGGTATTACGCCGTAATTAGTAATGCGTCAGGAATTCTGCTACAAAAAGTTGGTTACGGCGTAATCACATAGATGAGTTACGCCGTAACTCTGGTCAGATCAGCAAACTGCAGCAACAATTACTTCCTCGTTTCCTGCAAAAATGGTTAGAAAACACACAAAACCCTATAGAAAGGGAAATAAAATAAAAGAAAGGGATAATTCGGGTTGTCTCCCGAAAGAGCAATTTTCTTTATTTACGAGTCTTTAAGTTAGACTCAGAGTCGCGGGGCTACCAGTGCTTGTTAGTCATTTCATGGATATGGCAATCTCCATGTTGGATCCAACTTACCAAATTCTCATCCCGTGTGTAGTCATCCCCTAATTCTAAACAGCCCGAGTAGAAACTCTTGATTTTCTGGTAAGGGTGGTCAATACCTTTTTCTTTATCTTCCTCATTGATATTGAGCAGTGGTTGGGCTTGGCTTAACTGCCTCTTGGTCCAATTTTTAAAGTTCTTGATTGTTTTCTGCATTTTGAAAATAGTCTTATCATCATTTATCTTCAGCCATACTAACCCTTCGTTTTCATTTTTATCTAACCCCGACATTTCCTGAAAAGGCTTTCCTAAAATTACTCTCGTAACTCCATCTTCCACAAATTCACTTACGTCGTCTAAAAACAAAAAGTCCACCAAAAATGGATGAGTTCCAACGAAGACATGGATGTTAGTTGCAAACCCAAGAAATTTATTTCCCTTATATTCTAATTCTTTCTTCATAACTCGGTTGTATCATTCTTTCGACATGATGTTGACTGGGGAAGTAGTGTCAGTAAATGGGTGGAAGTCGATGAACCCGATTTTGCATGAGATCTTGAGATAATAGGGGTTTCTATGATGTATGCGGGTTCCTACCTTATGAAATCTAGGTTGATTGGTTTGAAAAAAAGCCTTAACAGAGTTATCTTGCCAATGGGACATTTCGACGTCACTTGAGAGGTCTTCAGCACTGATTCCTAAACTATCCTCTTCCTCAAAGTTGACGAAAACATCAAAATCTCCCCCGAATCAACCTTGCCAGGATCCGGGGAGTCGCTAAGAAATTCTTCTAAAGCATCACCAAAACTGCCTACTGGGTCAATTGCACATACCTTTTCCAGGGTAGACAAGTGTTCATTAGGTCCGAACATTGCAATTTCTCCATTAGCTTCAAGAGTTAACTTTCCAGCAAAGACATCCACCTTAGTATGGGCAGTGGCAAGCATAGGCCTACCTAAAATGACAGGGATTCCGTTGTCTTCCGGAATGTCAAGAATCACAAAATCTACTGAGAAAATGAATTTCTTAATTTTCACCAACACATTTTCAACGATGCCCAACGGCGATTACATAGATCGATCCGCCATTTGAATTTTCATCTTGGCCGGCTTTAAGTTACTAATCCCCATACGCAAAAACATCAAACGAGGCATTATGCTAATACTTGCTCTAAGATCAGCTAGGGCATTACACATGTTTAGACTCCCGATCAAGCAAGGGAGAGTGAAACATCCTGGATCTTTTACCTTTTGTGGTAGCTCGTTCCTCAAAACCGCTGAACATCTTTTGTTGAGGTGAATTGTCTCATCAATGCTTAATTCCTGCGCAATATCATCATGACTAGTATTAATAGAATTATTCATAGGTAAGCTTACCGGTAAATTTTGGTCCAGAAGTGACTGTCTTTCCATGCTGATTCGTCGCTTAACTTTTTCTGAAAAGGTCATAGGTTCTTCAAGGATAGTTTCTACAGTGTGGACAACTTCCTCCTCCCGAGCTGCTAGGTAATCAGAGATGGCTTCTGAACATGAGCTAACACTCTTCTTCAATCTCTTAATCCTATCATCGTGAATCTTGAGAGAAGAGACTGTATTATCCACGAATGTTTTCATCAAATTTTCAATCCTATCATCTCGTTCTCTTGATTCCTTGATGTGGTCAAGAATATTTTTCTAAAGATCGCTCCCCATTTTGGTCCCAAACACGCTCTTAACCCTTTCAACCCTGCATGCTTTAGCTTCTCTTTCTAACCTTTGTTTTTCAAAAATTTCCCCATAATTGTATTTTTGTTTTGTTATCGTCTTCATTACCTTATGATCGAAATTGTCTCTCGGTCCGTACCCAGTATCCATATGCCACTTGTAGCAATGTTCAGAAATTCGTTGAATACATTCCAGGGCTTGGTCAGGAGTCATGCTAGGAATAGGTCTCAGGGAATCAAGAAGTTCTCGTGTTAGCATATTAATCCTGTAGGACCTTAAATCTATCAACCTTATCACTTTACCAAGCAAACCACGCATGACGTAACCCACGTTAAGAGTAGAACACGTTAAACACAAACACACTATGCGTAAATAAAGAAGGAAAGATTAAGAAAGGAAAGATGATGACTTGAATGATATATGAATCGTGTATGTTATGCGTATGAACAAGATAGAGAGATGAAAACAATAAGATGTTATATTGCTCCTAAAGAAAACACACACACACACTCAAGCACACCCCTCAAATGAGAATTTGATGGGTTTATATAGTACAATACATAAACGCCCTAATGGGCTTTGGCTTGGGCCTCGTGGACTTGGATTGGATAACACATGAAGAAAGGCTAGCTTAACTTAACTTATAGCCAATTAGCTTAGCCCAATCCACGAGCCCGTTGACTATTCTAGCACGATATCTAACACACGTTACAAAGTTCCTAAATGTGAATGACCATCACTTCTAATATAAACTATTAAGGCTAACAATCTCCCCCTAAGGGGTGGTCATTCAAAAGATGCTCCACTTAAATAGGTCTTTACTTTTCTCGAGCTTGAACTTTGTGTGTAGATATAGAATAATCTTAATTATTTGTTCCTTCATGCTTTGTGATCAGTTAATGTGGTTGTCTGCCATTGTCAACTTCATTGGTTAGGTGTCTCTACACCTTTTTCCACCACGCTCACACTTCTATTTGACTTTTAGTTACCAATGATGTAGTTCTCGAGTCTTTAAACTTTGTAGATTCTTTGACATTGACGAAGGATCATCTTTGTGTTGCCTTTGATTTTGATGAGAACTTTCATGTGTTGTTGGTATGAGCATGTGGAGAATCTGCACGATCAATCCGCTCCAGAGCTTCCATAAGAAGATAACATAAAAACAGGTTAGAAATAAGCGGATTCCGGCACTTACAAGTTTGAATTTTGAGGGTGTTAACAGCATAGTATGAAAACACATCTCTAATTCTTACAAAGGCCGTCCCTGAACTGGAGTCCCACAAGTGAGATAACACGATATACCGAAGTACATCTACAGTTCAGATGAGTCGCTGAAGTACACCGAAGCATCACTCCATGACTGTAGACCGTTTGAGACACACTAAGCGTAATCCACGGGGAGTTACCGAAGTGACCTGCTGTCAGGGCTGCTTGATGGTGACCCTGGCAGGAGTTTCCATTCAATCACTGAAGATCACAGATGTGAAACTTCTCATAAATGTTCTGGCAGATTGCTAAGATCTGCGTAGGACTCTTAGAATATATCACTTGTGCTCTTATTGATGAACAACAAGCAATGTCATGTCAAGTGTTTCTATGAGATCTTTTTGATGAATCTCGTGGCTCTAGACTCAATTAGTGCATTTTGGTTTCCTAAGCGAAGACTAGGGAGAGGGTCTCCTTCTTCAATACCAACAATCTCTAAGAGAAAGTCGATAGATTATGTAGGGTTCCCAGTGAGAATGAAACAAATACTTTTAAGAGGAATTGAGTGGCTGGAAGGTTTAGTGCAGTGCGTCACTGGGTCCATGACGTCTTTGTCTTCAATACCAGTGTCATCTAAGTGACAACCAGTAGCAGATGAATTGAACCCGGTTTCTACCCTAAGGTTGATTATGGAGGGCTATTTCTTTTAACCCTTTTTCATTATATTTCTTTTTAATTCTTCAACCCCTTCTTTCTCCTTTCTCACATTACTCCTTTTTCAATCATACCTAAGGACTTCTAATACTAACTATTGGTGGTGTCCTTGGGTAGATCCCTCCGGCTCTGGCGGATCATAGGACGGATTTCCTATCCTTAGTCACCTTATAACTCCATGATTGTCCTATTGTTGCCATAAAACCATTTTTCTTGAAAATCTCTCAAAGTGTTTATGATGGAAAACATGTTTGGAACACTCTGAGAGTTTTATATTTTCAGAAACACTCCCCCTTCACATGTGCTTATAAGTTTTGACAGAAATCTGCACATAGAGGGTAGAGATTGCACTTTTTGAATTGATCAACTTTAAATGAACTAGACCGATTCGAGACACGTTTACATCACTAGAGAACTAGCTTGAAATTATTACCCGTCCTGGTCAAGTCCAAAGAAGGTTTCTCGAGATGGTACATGATTCCTCGTCAATTCAATGGTTTCAACTGAGTCGAGCTCTTTTGAGATTCAAACAACGATCATTAAAATTTTTGATCACATTTTAATCACGTCTCCTCCCCCTCAAAAATAGCATATTTTTGATATTTTTGATATCAACGGATTAAACAACATTTTAGAATCTTTTTGGGGAGACAAACGGATTTGTTTTAAGCATGAATTCGGAACATTTTTGTTTTATACTCCCCCTTTAATAAAGCATAAGCAATTAAAGGGTTTTAGAAGGAGTTATCTTGAACACAAAGTATTTTGAAAGATTTTGAAAATCTTTTTGAACAATCTTGAAAAAAGTGCTCAAGATGATGATGATTTCTCACCGATTTAAATGTAGTGCACTGAAGCGTACACTTGATTTTTCTTTAAAAAACACGAGTTTTGATTTGAAATAATCAAAAGTCATCATTTTAGTCCGGGTTTCGTACTGAAGTATACGAAAGCCATTTTTGAAGAAATTTTGAGAAACGACATGTTTTAGAAAAACATTTAAATGACTCTCGTTCAAGCATCTGTACATGCCCGTATCATTGTTGAATGACATTTCTAGAAACGTACAAAATATCGATTATACAAGAGACATGTCGTGAGAAGAATATTTTTGTATTTTTGATTTTCTATTGTTTTTGTATTTTTGAAAGTTTTATATTTTTATATTTTGCTTTTGTTGGTTTTTCAAATTTTGTATTTTGTTTTTCAAAAATATTTACAGCGAAGCTTTTTGGAAATTCATTTTCAAGAAGATTCGAGAAGACGTTCTAACTCCTCAGGGGTTAGGCTTCGCATTCCAATTCGTCAAACTAAATCGTCAAACCTTTCTTTTGGAAGGGCTTTAGTAAATATATCGGCGAGTTGGTAATCTGTCTTCATGAAAAATAATTCAACAATACCTTCTTCCACATGTTCTTTTATGAAGTGATAGCAGAATCTGATATGCTTAGTCTTTGAGTGATGAACAGGATTGCATGATATGGCTATGGCACTTTTCGAGTCACAATACATAGGTATTTTATCGAAAGTAAAGCCATAATCTGTGAGTTGTGTTCTCATCCATAGAACTTGAGCACAACACGCAGATAGACACACATACTCAGCTTCAGCGGTTGAAAGTGCAGTGAAATCTTGTTTCTTTGAAGACCAGCTTACTAACTTTTCACCCAAAAATTGTGCTCCTCCTGATGTACTTTTTGCTGTAACTTGGTCACCTGCGTGGTCCGCATCTGAAAAGGAAATTAGATCAAATTCGGATTCCTTTGGATACCAAAGTCCCATGTGAATGGATGTCTTTAGGTACCGAAAGATCCTTTTAACCTCTTTGAGGTGCAGTTCGGTAGGCTTTGCCTAAAACCGTGCTAATAAGCAAATAGCAAAATGAATATCGGGTCGACTAGCAGTGAGGTACATGAGAGAACCAATCATGCTCCGATATTTCTTCGGATCAATAGGTTTCCCAAACAAATCGGCTCCAATTTTTGGTGAAGTTACCATTGGTGTTCCGACCGAGTCACAATTATCCATACCATGATTTTTCAAAATCTCAGTTGTATATTTAGCTTGATTAATAAAAATTCCACGTGGGGACTGATGTATTTGTAAACCAAGAAAAAACTTTAGTTCCCCCATCATTGACATTTCAAATTTGCTTTTCATGAGATTTTCAAAATGTTTTGAAAGATTCGGATTAGTGGACCCAAAAATGATGTCGTCCACGTAAATCTAAACAATCAAAATTTCGTTTTTGCATTTTTGTGTAAACAAGGTAGGATCAACCGTTCCTTTGGTGAAATTGTTTAGGATAAGGAAAGAGGACAGTTCGTTATACCATGCTCTCGGAGCTTGCTTTAATCCATAGATTGCCTTTTTGAGTTTGTAGACGTAGTCTGGATGTTCCATATCTACGAAGCCTTCTGGCTGACTCACGTACACTTCTTCTTTCAGAGTTCCATTCAAGAACGCGGTCTTAATGTCCATATGATAAACCATGATGTTTTTGTGAGCTGCATAGGCTAAGAAAATCCTGACTGCTTCAAGTCTAGCTACCGGCGCGAATGACTCTTCAAAGTCTATCCCTTCTTCCTGTCTGTATCCTTTGGCCACAAGACGAGCTTTATTGCGAATGATAGTCATTTCTTCATCCCGTTTGTTCTTCCATAACCATTTAAGATCAATGACGCGAACGTCAATGGGTCTTGGAACCATATCCCAAGAGTCATGTAGACGGTATTGGAGAAGTTCCTCCTGCATTGCTTCTATCCATGCGGGTTCTGCCATTGCCTCGCGAATTTTCTTTGGCTCTATATTGCTAATTGAGCAAAGGTAAATGCATAAGTCGCAATCGGTGGCAAGTTGGCGTCTCGTCTGAATTGGCCTTGACGATTCACCAATAACTTGCTCAATTGGATGGTCATTTGTCCACTTTAGAGTAGAAGGATACCGTAGATTATACGAGTGCGAGTTATATGGTTCTCGTAAGCTTGAAGATGATTCAGCTGATTCCGTAGCTAACGGGTTTTCAAATAAGTTGTCATCTAACGTTGCATCGTTCTGGTTTTGGTTTTGCTCATCACTGTAGTAGATGTAGATGGAGTTGGTGCGTTGGTTTCGACCATTGTAGATGCATCTTCTGTTGGTGGTGGTGGATGATTTTGAGCAGGTGCAGCGGAATGATGGTTTGATGCATTTGTCGAAGTTCCACCATAGTATTCATCGAACATTAACTCGAAGAAATTTTCCCATTCTTGTTCTCTAGGATTGTCAAACGAAGTTGATTGAGCTCTTTGAGGTACGAGTCCTGAACTGATGTGTCCAGAAGTCTGCGGGTTTATTGCGGGTTCTAACGCAAGTCTCTCAGAAGCCATTTGTGAAAGTTCATCAAAATTCACGTTCATCGTCTCCATGATCCTCCTAGTTCTTCTGTTATACGCCCTGAATGCCCTCGAGCTATCTGAATATCCAATGAATATTCCAATATCACCTTTAGCTTTCAGTTTCCCTAGATCTTCTCTGTCGTTTTTCGGATAGCACAAAGCGCCAAACACGTGAAAGTAAGAGATATCAGGTTTTCTGTTTTTCACAATTTCATATGGGGTTTTATTGAATCTTGGATGGATTAGGGATCGGTTCTGAGAGAAACAAGCAGTGGCAAAAGCATCAGCCCATAGAAATAACGGTGCACTGGAATAAATTAGCATTGTGCGAGCAGCCTCCACAAGAGTTTTTGATTTCTTCTTTCAACTACCCCATTCTGTTGTGGAGTTCTAACAACTGATGTCTGATGTGTGATTCCAACATCTTCAAAATAAGTTCTTAACTCCTGATTAGTGAATTCTGTGCCATTTTCTGTTCTTACAACCCTTACAGGAGATTGAAGAAGTACTTGGATACGCTTCAGAAAGGTGATGATGATGCCTGGTGCTTCGTCTTTTGATCTCAAAAACCTAACCCATGTATATGTTGAATAATCATCGACGATAACAAGAATATACTTTTTCCCGTTAATGCTTTCAACTCTCATTGGGCCACATAAGTCCATGTGCAACATATACAACTTTGCTTCCGAACTAGGTACGGGTTTGGGTTTATATGATGCTCTTTTGCTTTTTCCTTGTTCGCATGATGGACATAAGTGATCCTTGGTGTATTTGAACTTTGGAAGTCCATTGACGATGTTGTCTTTGGCCAGTTTGTTGATGGTGTCGAAATTGAGATGGGATAACCATCTGTGCCACAACCAGGACTTTGTTCCAGATGCTCGTGTCATAAGACATATTGGTGATGAAGAGGCCATTTGGTTAATGTCGATAGCATACAAGTTTGTATCACGATTCCCAGATAAGAGATTAGTGCCATCCAAGTTTCTAACGAAGCAAGCATTTTTCCTAAAAGCAACCTCTAAATCTGCATCACAGAACTGCCCGACTGAAAACAAATTATGTCCCAACCCTTCGACATAGTAAACCCGAGTGATCAGATAATTTCCAAACGGTAGATCTCCATAACCCATGATAGCTGCTACATGATCATTTCCGAAACGTACGATTCCTATGAATTTCCAGATGAAATTGATCAGCAGCTTCAGTTTCCCGGTCATGTGCTTGGAGCAACCCGAGTCAACGATCCAAAGACATATTTCAATAACCTGCCAATAACAGAAGAAGAAGATTTTGGAAACTATTTTGATTTTGGTTCCTTTGGGTTAGAGGTAAAATCCTGATCACACTCATAGAAGTTATCTATTGGTAAGACAGGTTCATCACTCATTCTACCATTCTGGAGTGTGAAAGTTCTACCCGTGGGTTTCCAAATGTCATCCCTATAGTAAACATTATGCTCCCTATCAGTAGTGTAAAGCCTAAGTCTCATTCGTTTAGCATAAGTTCTTTTGGGAACACTCCTCTTAACAGGCTTAACAATCTCATTCTTAGAAACACAATCATCATGAACATTAATTAAAGATTTCTTGCAAGTTAAACAAAGAGATTCAACACATTCATTAGACTTAGCAAGTTTCATAGGTTCATTACATTCAGATGAAATGTCTTTCTTATTACAAAGTAGTAAACTCCTAGGGTGTTCTTCTACTTTCTTCTTTTTATTCAAGCGACTACTCTTAGAGGCAAGTGAGACTCAATTTTTCCTTGTATTGCTCTTTGGCTTTAGTCTGCTGCTCCTAGAGGTGCTTTCTAGTCCTGTAGAAGGTAAGGCACACTCATTAGGATTAACATTTTTATCTAGAGAAGTGGTTTCAGCTTTCCTAGTCTCTTTAGAGTGCTTTTCTAAACTTATGTCGTTTGTTCCATATGCATTAGATGTGGAGGCAGACGCATTAGTGGTACTCATCTTAAAAAGGCCAGGTGCTAAAACTTTTGGTTTCTCAATAACCGCTTTTCCTTTTTCAACATTTTGTTTAGGCAAGGCAGGTGGAGTGACTGCTTTTGATAAATCATTTTTCTCATTGACTTTTGGAGGAGGCATTGAAACAGACATTTTTGGTTTTAAAACCGGTTTGGGAACATTTGCTTTCTCCGCAGTCAATGGTTTTGTAATCTTACTATACACTGCCTTTCCTTTTTGACATTCCAGCTGAGCCCTCAAAAGATCATTTTTCGCTTTCATGTCATTGTAGGCACGCTCATACGACAGTTTGTCATACTTGCATTCCTCAGTTTTTCGATCAAGTTGTTTAAAATATGAGACATTTTCTTTTTCAAGTTTCTCAAGTGCTTTTTCATATTTTCAAACAATTTTGGAGGTCTCAGACTGGAGTCTTTCATGATCTTCAACATAATATGTTTGTAAAATAATGGACATAATATCAGTAGTCAGAACATCTTCGAAGAGAGAGTCATTTAAATTTTCCAAAAATTTGATGTGTTCGACACAGTCATTAGCTTGCTTTACCAGGGATTTATGGTCCTTAACAAAGTCAGTTGTTTCTTTCAAAAACGCTTGTTCAAAATGAATTACCCTTGAGTTGATGTTATTCAGCTGAGGGGCAATTTGAGTTTCAAAAAAATTTCTTTGTTCGATGTCAAAACTAGAGAACCAGTTGTTAGGTGTAATATTGGTTTTAGTTTTAACAGTGTCTTGAAGATCCGCAATTCTAGTTCTCACATTTTCTAAAATACTTTTCG
This sequence comes from Chrysanthemum seticuspe, assembly GCA_019973895.1. NCBI lineage: Eukaryota > Viridiplantae > Streptophyta > Magnoliopsida > Asterales > Asteraceae > Chrysanthemum > Chrysanthemum seticuspe. The sequence goes on from BPTQ01000009.1 coordinate 306,726,853, forward strand.
CATCACTTGTGTTAAAAGGATTGTTTGAAGACATTTGTTCAATGTTCGAAAGAGAGTTTGAGACAACAACTGGTTTTGAAACAGATTTTGAAACAGGTGTTGACTCTTTGTTTGAAACACTTGGTGTGATGGAAAACTTTGACTTTACTTTTTGATTAACAAAAGTAATTCCGTTAATTTTGTTCCATTTGTTATAATCAATTGGTTTGATTTCCGTATTTTTTTTGTTTCATTTTTGATCTACTCTCCTCGGATAGTTCTAACGTTTCAAGAGAATCACGAACAATAATGGGTTCATGTAAAACATTTCCATTGTTTAACACATTCTGAGGTTTCTGAGCTTTCTTGAGGAACGAAGAAGGGTCGTTCCCAAGTGCCATTCTATGATTAGTATGAAAACGCGGATTTACTTGGTTAGAAAGCATCTTGATTGTTTGAGCAGAATGACCCGTTTTAAGAAGCAAATTTTCCAAATTTGGATTTTTTCATTTTTATCAAGAATTTCATCAAAAAGAGAATCTTCTCGTTTTGAAAAATCAGTAATCCACTGCTTCTTCTCTTTTTCAAGATTAGAGAACATTTCTTTTTGTTTAGAAAGTTGGTCATTTAAATCAGAAATTTCCTTATTTAAAGATTTAATTTTCAAGTTCAAATTCACATCAAGTGTGTTATACTTGATTTGCAATAGTTGTTCTTTAGAAACCAAATTTAGATAACCAATTTCTAATTCTGATTCTTTGTTTTTATGAAATTCAAAGGCTTTTGCGTTCTCCTTGTAACTCTCAAGCTCAGCGGTCAATTTAGCATTCGCGGCCTTAACTTCGCGATTGTCCGTTCTAACTTTCTCGATTTCAATGCCACAGTTATTGATTAATGATTCAAAATAAGCACGTGTTTCCTCATCAGTCTCAGTATTTTGTGCCACACAGTCTCCACTAGGATCCACATCTGGATTCTCAGAGTTAGTATTGCTACAACTTGGATTGTCCAGGTATGTATCATAAGTAGGTGCTGATGTCACAGAATGTTGTTCGTCATGAGTAAACACATCAAATATAACACTGTTATAGCATGGATCAGTGATTGGTACCTTAGATATTGCATTGGCGTCATAGACAGGAGGTGCGTCAGAATCAGTGTCGTACTTAGTCTCCTGAAGATTTGCCATGAAGATGCAGTTCGCATTGATTTCCTCGAGGTCTTCCAAATCATCTATAATAGCCATAAAGTCATGTTCCTCAGCACTCAATTGAAGTCCAGATTGTTCCTTTTGTACCAACATGATAGCTTTCTGAAGATTCGCAAGATCCTTCTTTTTCGGCTTAGATGGACAATTCCTTGCCATGTGACCCACTCCTTGACAGTTATAACACATAACTTGATTACCCTGATTCACATTTCCATAATTCCCAACGACTGGAGCTGCAACATTCCCATTCTGATTACCCACTGTTCTATTCCCAACATTCTGTCCCATCTGATTACCCTGATTCGGAACCGCCTGATTACCCATGCGAAATCCAGTAGCATATCCATGCTGATTCCCAATAACTCCAACCATTTTTCCTTGATGACCCATGTTCACACCCGGCTGTGCAATTTGCCTGTTGCGAGTGTTTGATGAAATCCTTTGGTTGTTGTTAGTTGGTGCGGAATAGCGACCTCTGAATACTTTACCCAAGAATGCAAATGCTTGTGACAAAGCTTCTTCTGGTTCCATTTCAAGATCAGTGATTCCGTGTTCCTGGTAACGTTGTTGTTCAGTTGGATAGTTTTGTTGTTGAGGGATGTATTGCTGCATGTTGTTGTTAATGGAAGATGATGAAGCTTGTTGTGGTGTATTCACTAGAGGTTGAGTCTTTGCAATGAGTGCCAATGGATCATGATTCTTTGCTAATCTTTCTTTGCTGACTTCATTCACTTCATTTTGGTTTTGTTTCAGAAAATCGTTGAGTTGATCAAAGTTCACTTGATGTAAGTCTTTTGTTTGGTTGACAATGGTGACATATCGTCCCCATTCTTCTGGTAGATTGTTCAGGAACTTGATGTTGCTCACGATAGTTCTGGGTGTCAACTTGTTTCTGATCAGCTCATTCATTAAAGTGCAGAACCTTCCATAGTAGGATTCAATGGATTCTCCTGGAGTAGATGTAAACTTCTCCCAAGCAGTTAGCAGCTTGTTCTCTGTATCTTGTTGACCAATTTCAGTTCCATGACAAAGTCGTCTAACACGTTCCCACATATCAAAAGCAGTTTCACAACTGTCTACAGCAGCAAAGATGTCTCTTGGTAACCCCAGTTGGACAATATGAATTGCCATATCATCTGCTTCGACTTGTTTCTGATCCTCTTCAGAGTATTCCGATTCTTTTTGAAGACGAAAAAATGGTGGGACGGGAGGTGTTGCATCAGCATTTCCAGGGTCTTGGACTTGTCGAGGCCTGAATGGTCCATTCTGAATTGATTGAATCATCAATTTTCCATTAGGTTTTGTCTTGATGTAACGAAGCATTCGACTTGTCCATTGAAGATAACCACCTTTTTCCAACATAGGAGGTCGGTTTTCGGCACCGGCTGCATGAATGTCTTGTTGAGTTGCCATTGATGAAGGTATGATATAATAAAGTTGATGTAGGATCGATTCAACGATAAAGGAGTTGTGTTTGATGAAGATTATGCTCGGTTGTTGTAGTGAAAGTTTGGTCTAAAAACTTAAAAACCTCAATAACTTCTTCTCGGAGCGTTTTTAGGACTTGAAGGTTGACCCGTTCATTCGGCGATCTATTCTCCTCGTTCTCACGGTCGTTTTGATGGGTAGATCGCTGAAAACGGAGTTACGGTTCAAAAGTTATAGCCGTTTGAAGTTTTGCACAAAATCTTACTCGTAAAACTTGAAACTTAGGCGTAAGAGTTGAATCTTAAGCGTAGAAAGTGACCTTACGCGTAAAATTAATTCTTATGCGTAACAATATCCTTACGCATAAGATGTTAGTCTTAGGCGTAAAAAATAGTTTACTCGTAAGTATTAATGCTTAGGCGTAAAACACAGTCTTAGGCGTAAGATAGAAATCTTATGCGTAAAAACAATCTTAAGCGTAAAACACAAATCGCATTCTAACTTTCCAAGCTAGTGAGATTTCCCAAGTCGAAGTGTTCCACACACTTATCCAAGTGAGGGAAGCACTGAGTAACCTTTAATGCTCGAAGATTCGTAACCAAGTGCTTATGCGCAAAAACCAAATCTTACGCGTAAAAAATTCCCAGCGATTCAAACAATTTCTCTTGCACAAACAGCCTTAAAAACACTCAAATAACACAAAAGTTTTGACCTTAATCACCCAAAGTGCTTAAATAGCTTATACGTAGAAACGTACAACCCAATACACACGAGTTTAAAACTGATGAAGAACACGTAAAGTTTCGAACTTTTTTCCAAAATTAGACTCTTTAACACTATAAAAATCTTAAACCATAAGAATCTTGAAGATTTTAGTGCAAAAAGTAAAGCTTTAAACAAGAAAACTTAGAGAACGAGTCTACGCATAACCACTACACAAAAAACTTCAACCAAACACTCCTAAACCATTGTTAGGCGATTGATACCAATTGTAGGACCTTAAATCTATCAACCTTATCACTTTACCAAGCAAACCACACATGACGTAACCCACGTTAAGAGTAGAACACGTTAAACACAAACACACTATGCGTAAATAAAGAAGGAAATATTAAGAAAGGAAATATGGTTACTTGAATGATATATGAATCGTGTATGTTATGCGTATGAACAAGATAGAGAGATGAAAACAATAAGATGTTATATTGATCCTAAATAAAACACACACACACACACACACACTCAAGCACACCCCTCAAATGAGAATTTGAAGGGTTTATATAGTACAATACATAAACGCCCTAATGGGCTTTGTCTTGGGCCTCGTGGACTTGGATTGGATAAGACATGAAGAAAGGCTAGCTTAACTTAACTTATAGCCAATTAGCTTAGCCCAATCCACGAGCCCGTTGACTTATCTAGCACGATATCTGACACACGTTACAAAGTTCCTAAATGTGAATGACCATCACTTCTAATATAAACTACTAAGGCTAACAAATCCCACGATAGAAGACGTAGATGATCTGATGTTTTTTTAAATCATGGGTGGGGCATAGATAGAGTAGCTCATTAAATCTTTCCCATGCTTGGTAAAGCGTTTCTTCTCCAACCTGAATGAATTGATAGATTTTCCCAAGAAGCTTGGCCATTTTTTAAGGAGGGCAAAATTGCTGGACGAACTCTTTTCTTAGTTTATCCCATGCTCCTTTACAACCGTTAGGGAGTTTGTTATATGATTAGTGTCGAAACGTCAAGCTTACTCACACAAACTAGCCACTTGTGAATGACTAGCCGTAAGAAACTTAAAACGGCTCGGACACTGATTCTTTGATAATGAAGGCTTAAGGGTTATGTTTGTGGATAAAACCTCAATATCGATATCAAAAATAATCACGAAGATAGATTCAAATTCTCTTAGGAAAAAGAATAATAAATCAAATCCCGTGTGTGATCGTGAGTACGGATTAGACAACCCGAATCATTTTCCTAACGAGGCGTGAATTGCCAACGTCGTTCTTGGTTTGGAATTTAATGCTCGATGTTTTAGATTAATGATTTGATTATTAACTACGGGAATGGGGAAAGTAATTAAGGAAATCTAAACTACGGGAAATCCTAAGTGCGATTAAACTAAAACGTAATTAATAAAACGCAATTAAAATGCAACTACGTCTAAATGATACCCTAAAAATGCCTAAAATTACTTTTACTCTAAAAATGTAATGTAAAAACTAATTTAGAATTAAAACTATTTTATTGGATTTTTCTTGATTTTTTTGGAATTAAAAACTAATTTTTAACTATTTAAACTAAATTAAGATTCTAAAATTTATAAAATTCAAAGAGAAAAATATGAAACTATTTTCTAAAAATCACAAATAACTCAAAAGACTTTTTAAAACTATTTTTGTATTTTTCAGATCAATTTTCTATTTTCTACAAATTTAAAACTATTTTAACCTAATTAAATTTGTGAAAAATACCAAATAAAAGTGGAAAAATAAGGAAAAATATTTTTTATGCTTTTTATATTTTTCTTAAACTGAGAAAATTGAAAAATTATTTTTTAGAACTTTTTCTCAATTACTTGCAATAAAAGCTACTTTAAAATACCTAAAAACTGATTTTAATTGAGAAAAATAGTAAAAAGTGACCAAAAATTGTGAAAATCTCAGGAAAATTCTAAAATGATATTATAAATCTATGAAAAATAAGAAACAAGCAGCTTATGTGTTAAATATTAGAGCTATAGTGTAACTGTTACTAGAATAAGCTACCAAAAATAAGCCAAACAATGAAATAAGCTACAAAATAGTGACAGAAGTTAATGAGTGCTAAAATAAGCTAAAAGCAGCTAACTAAACCTACTCCTAACAATCTACAAGCTCAGATCAATGATTTAAGCAAACTGCCTAAATTAGCAAAACAGCTAATGACCCCTTAGGTCTGAGCTTGTGCACAAGCTTATTGATAAGCTCAAAGTGAAAATCAGTTATGCAGACCTTAAGTCCACCTGACAAGCTACAATTAAGCCAAGTCTCAAGCTCAAACTCACTGATTTGAAAACAATGCAACAGCTGCAAGTTTCCTGTTTCACACTCAGTTATTACTGAGTGTGAACAGGGGAGAAGGTGCTTATTTAAGCAGCTGATTTGGAGGTTAAAATGAATAGACCAGATTTGACAAAAAGCAATTATCAGTACTAGACCAAGTGAAGTTGTGATTTCTAAAGTTTGAAATGCTGAAACTCAGAAATGATTCATAGATTGACTTATAAAGTTTGGTGAAAATCTGAATAACTCACTTTTGACTTTTGAAGAACACTTTTGTAACTTTGACTTTAATAAGTTTTGATCCAAAATATTTGACTGAATATGATGAATTTAGACTACTGATGATGACAAAGTGCTAGATCTACTTGTTTTAAAACCAATTTGCAACTATTTTACCAACTGAATTTAACAGATGTGCAAATATGATCAACTACAAAGTGATTTTGATTAAATGAGTAATACTGCTATAACACAAACCTAAAATGACTATCAAATACCTATATAAGCATGAATAAACTACTCATAACTATACTGCTATCCTCTATCATAGATTAATAAGCTATTCCAAACACTGTTATAACTACTGATTTGAGAACTACTTAACAGATCTAGACTAGATTATACTAAACAAACATAACACACAAATTACTAACTACAAATTATGTCACACCCCCAAATTACCTGTTTTGCAGCGGAATGGAATTCCTGGGGATTGACTGTCATAGCATCACAATCACAGTTATATTGAACGACCTAAAGTGTCGTTTGGAAAATACATCGTTTGGTTTAATAAAATAATCAGAGTTTACAAAGTAGGTCCCAAATGTAAATCAACTTGTGCGGAAATAAGTTTGTTACAATTCAAACGATGTTTTAAAGTACGTAAAACCCAAGTGAGACGCGTCGTCACCACGACTCCATGATGTGTCCAAATGCATGCCATGAAGTGAATGCCTTAGAAACCTGAGATAAAAACATGCTAAAAGTGTCAACACAAAGGTTGAGTGAGTTCATAGAGTTTGTTTTGAAATGTAAAGCCTTTCAAAAATCGTTTATGCAGCAAAGGCATCGTAAATCCACTCAGTTCCAAGTTCCGCCCATACAAAACTTGCAACCTGTGTATTCACAACCCATTGCCAGAATGTATATAGTTTATGTCCAAGTCCACATCGTCAAATGAATTCATAAAATAGTGCATGGCTCAATGTATCGAAATCGTTTATGCAGCAAAGGCATTGTAAATCCACTCAGTTCCAAGTTCCGCCCATACAAAACTTGCAACCTGTGTATTCACAACCCATTGCCAGAATATGTAGAATTTAGGTTCAAATGAATATGAGTGTGGGTCAAATCGTTCCAAGACCGTTAGTCCATGAATATACCAAGACCATTAGCTCAATGAATATACCAAGACCGTTAGACCAATGAATATACCAAGACCATTAGCTCAATGAATATACCAAGACCGTTAGACCAATGAATATGATATGGAATTTCTAAGTGTGGCAAAACTGTTACTACGCATGACTAAGCATTCAGTTCAGTTAAACATGTAGTTTCAAATAATCATGATAGTTATGAAAATAATTGAGCATGTATCTCCCCCAAAACATTTATGAAAACAAGTAAAAGCAGGGGCTATGAAAACTCACTTGGTGGAATGATGCGAAGACAAAAGTGAGTACACCGAGATGTAATGTGATACGTTAATCTTGACCTATTGTGAAGGATATGATACGTAATGAGTTGCAATGTAATGTTATGCATGCATTTCGTATGTTATTTATACCATTTACGGGTTTTGAAAATATTACTCGTCGTCGAAAAATACTCTTTTGACGTCTTGACCCTTCAAAAATGACTTTACATGGTTTTACGTCAAAATGTCATCCTACAATGGTTTTAAAATGATTTTTGGTGAAATTAACACTTTTCGTCGCAAAACAATGTCGTCGGAAAAAAAATCATGAAATCAACAAAAATGACTCCGGAAAAGTAGTCGTAAAACGGTGTACGTTGATCGTTAGAGAACGAACTCGACGGTTTTGGAAAGTTTGTATTGGTATCTAAAAGTTTCAGTTCAGGAGTTTTCGTCCAAAAGGTCTCGATCATAAAGATATTAAGGGCTAAAGATGGTGGTTTTTGCTAGTTGCGTGCAGAAAATAAGTTTCGGCCAACTTTGAACATCCGCAAATAATTCACTATGACTCCGCTTGACAAACGGGTTTTTGTTTTGAAAAATATGGCCGGCGAACTTGATTTTACTAGAAGACATTTCGTTCTAAAAAGTTTTGCATCATGGTTAAAAACTGCCGCAAACATAGCCCTTACAGCTAATAGAATACTTGTGACGTAAAAATATTATAGTTTTTCAGAAAATAATATTTACGGCAACTTTATGAAAACGTGCATATATTCGTCGTTTCAAATCCGTTTTCTACGTAAAATATGTCCTTAGCTTCGTATCGAAGTAAACTAATATATTCTTGACAAGTCGGAATAATTTGTGAAGCTTAAGGCTCGTTTTTGACCCGAAATATGTAAAAACAGCAAGCTGAGTTTTTCAGAAAAATATACGTTTCGTCGTAAAACTTTAAAAATTCACCACGGCTTCGTTATAACTCCGTTTTTATCCGTTCAAAAGGCCACGGATTCGTTTTAAAGTATATTTTCTAAATATCAAGGCCAAAGTTTCGTACCATCAGCAGGTTTTTCCAGAAATTCGAAATAAGGACAGAACATAAATATATAGTTATCGAAAATAGTTTTTCTCGGACAAAACCTATTCTAATCCCTTCAAATCAACTCCAAACTAATCTAATCCTACCATACACCTTCTTAGGGTGTCATGGGTTCCTAATCACCATCAAGACCAAAGAATACCATGGGAGTAATTATAGGATGACCAATATATAATATAACTCAATAAATCATGAAATAAATGGTATAAATCACATATCATGCATACTAGCTCCAAAGATGAAAAGATGCATATGAAAATGAAAAGGAAACATGAAAATGAAAGAAACTTGCTTACAAGTGAAGATGATGAGGTTTAATGGACAAAAGGGTTTCCTAATTACTCCTAGGTTTTTATTGCAAAACCTTAAAAAGAAGTAATCTAGTGTTAATATTTCACTTGATTCTTGAAAAATATGATTTCTTCTTGTGTTTTCCTAGCTTAGCCGGTTCTATGATGAAGATGAGAGAGTTCTTTTGCTTTTTCACCTTCAACTAAATGTATGTAAGTGTTTTGCTTGATAAAATTAATACAAGTATAATAAAATATCTAGCCTAAAGGGTTATAATAGTAATATAGGTAGACAAATCAAAATGGTTTTCTCTATGACAAGGGGGGTTGGCGTGTACATGGAACTAGGATAAAGAGTTTTGAGTTTTGATGTATTAAATGTAATTAAAATCATGTATAATGTATATTTTGTTAATATAATTAGGTATTTAGTGTAGCGTTAGCTAGAAATAACTTTTAACGGAACAAAATTTAATATAACGATGTCATAAAAATTATAAAAATACATTTCTTACAAAAATTTAGTGAAATAATAATTATCGAGTAGTACTTACGAAAACCGTCGTAAATATATATATATAACAATTTATATACAAAATAAATTTAAAACACAGGGTAAACTCATAATATTATTTTTTTATAAACTAAATGTGAGTATAAAAATATATCAGGATAATTTTTGGAAGTAACGGATCAATTGTTCAAAATAATTAATTACGCGATAACGTTTATTTAATATGAAAATTATGCGTTTAAGGTAAAGTGCAAAACCATGCATGAACCGATATGGAATGATGTTATTGATGATATGTAGAATAAATTTGGTCTATATGAAATGTTCGTGATGATATGATCATGAATTCGCCGCTAAACCATAAAGGTTACGCGAATTTGGAACTAGTAAACCAAGTTTACGATAAATGTTGAAATAATGAGGCATAAATTATGTCGAGAAATGACCTGAAATTGCGAGTTGTCACAAATTATCACTAAATATCAGATGCAATCAACAGATTCAATAGAGAAATGTGTAAGACAGATTTAAGCACTTACAAGCTTCCTAGCCACTATGGCTTGCATATGATGAAACAAGGAACCTCTAACCTAATTATCCCCTAACCTAATCCAATTCCAGCTCAATTTCAACCCAATTCCAGCATCATCATCATTCCAATCCAGATCCAACACCAGCAGGACAGAATCAGACACTGTAGCAACTGAACTTGATTGATTTTTTTTGTGATTTGAGATTGGAAAGAAGAATAAGCTCACAAATAGCTATCAAAAGCTTAAATGAACATAATGAAACAATAGTTCAATGATGGTTCAATCCATAAAACAGATCTAAAGTGATTTTTTATTTTTCAATGATTTTATTTGATTTTTTTGTATTTTTGAGTTTTTGAGGAAATAAGCTAAAAACAAGTTGATTATACTGAGATAAGTACTAAACAAAGTTCATAAACAGATTTAGATCATAAAAATTTAAACAAACACTTGAAAATGAAAACTAAATTTTTATTAATCTAAGGAATTGATTACAAAATACGAATTACAAGAGACTTAAAACATTGAAATTGTAAACTACTACTAATTAAACTATTAAAAACTAGAGAGAAGAAAAATAATAGAAGATACATCAAATGTGAATGGAAAAGGTCCTATATATAGCTGAGCTTGAGGCTTGGAAAGATCTAGAATTCCTCAAGTGTGCTTCTTCTGAGCTCGTTTCCACCCTTGGATCAAATCCCACGCATCTTCCTTTGATATCAACCCTTGGATCATGAGCAATGACCTGTTTCCACCAATGGGAGAGTAGCACGTGGTCTATAGCACACGGATGGGTGACCTGGCATTCCATGTGTCAGTGGATGTCAGGGTAAAGTACGTATATACCCTTAATTGTGGTGATTTTGCTTAATTTACTGAATGGGTAATTTAGGGTTCATGGGATCTGGGTAAAAGGGGCAAAATTTGGCGCGTTTGAATTTTTTATAATACTTTGGTTATTTGACCGGTAAACGAGGGTGTTGACTCGGGTAAGTAAACCGGGTTTGGGGTGGTTTTCGGGTCTAGTATTAGAACGGGTGTGGTTGGTTTTGTTTGGGCTTGGATCCGGTTCTTTCATTTTGGGCCAAGAAGTTTATAAGTGGTTTGGACTTGGACTTAATATAAACCAAAGTTAACTTTAAAGGACCAAAAGTGTATAACTTGAAACTTCAAGGACCAATTCTGTAAATCTGAAAATGCTCATTAAGGAACATTCTTGTCAATCTCAAATAATTCAAGGGCTGATTCTGCAATTTTTGAAACTTTGAGGGATCAAATCTGCCAAATACTGAAAGTGCAGGGACTAATCTTGACATTTCTTCAAACTTGACTGAAACTTCAAAAATCATCTTTAGAGAATAAAATCTTCCAAAATGCATAATCCCGACCTTCCGGCTCAGCTAAAACTCTCTTGATCTCTCGTGCTCGGATTTACGTCTGATTTGGATCCTTTTTGTGTGTTTTTGCATATCCGTACCTGCACAAGCACAAACTCAAGAAAACCACAAATATTAGCAATAAACGGCTTTTCCTTGGTTGTTCTGGGTCAGTTTTACTAATGAAAAGATATGTGTTTAAGCACATATCATTATACCATCTTTTCGCTGTCCCAGTAAGAGTCATAGGAAAAATCCTTGCAGTGACCGAATAGTTCAGAGTACCTCTGACGTTGAAAAGAGAGGATAAGTGGAGAACTTCTTCAACGTGATCCTGAACGTCCTCGTCTTTATCTCTAGAAAACTTAAGTTCGTGTAACTCTCGAATAATATGATCTGGAATAGAGTATTTTTCAGTATGAGAATCTCGTGTAAAGCTTCGTTGGCAGTTCTCATTTGGTCGCTCCAAATACTGCTCCATAGTTAGGTCATCGATATTATTTTCATTGATGACCTCCGGTTCTGCGTCAGACTGGTCTGATTCGTAAAATGAGAAGATGTTGTGAATAGGAACCGGAGAGTAAACTTTCCTTGTCCGAAATTGCTTCTCCGGGTCGTCGAATGGGGTGGCCAGAAAAGGCCTCGAGCTGCGAGTCTTGTATCCTGACATTTAAGAAAGAAAATTAAAAGTAGACTTAATACGAAATCCTAAAATAGCTCCCCAGCAGCGGCGCCAAAAACTTGATGCATGTTTTACTGACCAGGTTTTAATATTTATAAAGTCTCGTTATACCTATGGTCTACCCTAGTGCACTAACGGGCAGTGTACCCGGTCGTGTGTGGTATAGTAATCGGTAAAGCCGAGGTCGTCCCAAGAGCTATGTGTGTTGGATTATTACTAAGTGTCACAGATTTAATAATGGTTTCGATAAGGAATTAATTATTTAAATTACTAAAGCATAATGAAGCAAATAAAAGGCAGATAAAAGGTAAAGGTAAATCAATAGAGGAGAGTGGTGCTAACCTAGTTAATCCTCGTAGCTAGTTATGTCTACGCCTACTTACTTCCAATTACTTCAGGTGGGGTCAAAGTCGAGAGGACAACATTTGGTCAATTCGCCCTAACCTATCAGCAAAGATGCCACCACAAGAGAAGTCAGGTGTCCCCTCATAAGTCCTGTTGTTCCTGGTCCCTTAATCCAAGTCATTAAATACCGCTACATGCTAGATTTATACTAGTGAGTGCCCAGGCGTTAGCAACTTAAACACTCACCCCCTAATTCTTAAGTTCATCCAAACGATAGGTGATCAGTTGGTCAAGTCGCACAAGTAGAAAGGGTCGTCAGTTGGTCATATCTTACCCTTCCCATCTCAGTCCGTCACCTAGGGTCAGTTGGTCATATCTCCTAGGCAATTGGCCTCTACCGCTATTCAAAACTACCAAACCAAAGGTGGCTACCAATAAACTATGCATGCATACACTTAGAAATAATTGTACGGAAGTAATGTAAATGCAAACAAAACAAATTAAGGAATCATAACTAGGCCAGCACCAAGAGGTGCTTAGTCGCTCATATTAATCATACAAACCAATTCAATATTCAAAAGTACGAAATACATGAATTAAAAGTAAATAAAATATAAAATGCTAATGCTTATCGTAGGGGAGTGATTTCTCCCTTGGAGACAGCTCCGTATGCTCCTCTAGACCTGCCTTGAGCTTTTTCCCATGTTCTCTAGTTGTTTTGTGTGGATTGGGATGATTCGAAATGCTGGAATTCGTGGGGTATTTATAGGCCAGATCTGGGTTACGGCGTAACTATAACAAGAGTTACGCCGTAACCTTCAACTCCTTCGTATTTTTTCACTAGATCTGCTAGTTACGACGTAACCTAATAAGTGGTTACGCCGTAGTCTTCAATAAACTTGGTTATGCCGTAGTTGATGAAATAGTTACGGCGTGAGTATCAGCGGCGTGGAACCTCATTTGACCCAATATAGTTACGTCATAGCCTTTGGAAAGAGTTACGCCGTAACCTTCTGATAAGTTGGTTTTCTGAGTCACGCAATAGTTACGGCGTAATGTGAGAGATGAGTTACGCCGTAACTTCTTCAAATCAGCATACTATGATAATTCTTTAGATAATTCTCCAATTCCGCGTCTCTTTAGCTCCAATGCTCGTAATTTACCTGAAAGTGGAAAACAATGGAAAACAAGCGTAAATCCATATAAATGATATAAATTACAAGCATTATTGGGGGAAATTGACACTTAATATTCAGGACAATTTGATGTTATCAAATATCCCCCCTCTTGAACTCTACTTGCCCTCAAGTAGACCTTATTTGATGTTATGACATGCTACCATTGGTTTGCTTTCATGTGCTTCATTCCTTCTTTCTACTTCATCGCTAAGTTTACCAATCATGGTTTCCAAATTTTTTAGCGATTCATCATGACTGAAAAGGCTTTTGTTTGTACTTTCTTGGAAGTTCTTTAGCCATTCCTCCTGCTCTTTTTGTCTCTTAGGGGAGTCTTCAAGGTACTTGCTGATCATATCCTCGAGATTAGACCTTCTTTCCTCGAAAGGTCCACGATTGTAATACGCCGGAGGTCCTCCCCGATAACCGTTACGGTTTCCATTTGACCCTTGAAACGGTCTATTTGCTTCACCATACTTGACTTCTTCGATTTTACTTTCTTCATCAATAAGAGGACAATTCTTAGTGAGATGCCCTCTACCATAACTTTCGCATCCAACTTGGATAGCGTGCACACTTTCTTTGAGCTTTAGCATGTCACGACCAAGATTTTCAAGATTGTTTGTAATGGAGACAATACCATCAAGACTTCCGCCTAAACTCATATGGCTTCCTCCTTCATGCCACTTTTGAGAATGGGTGGCCATATTATGTGTAGCTTCCAAAGCAAGTGTAGGAGTCATTCCAGGGATCCGCCCTTGGGAATCGAGCATTTGCCTTGTAGCAATTCCAATACCCTTGTTGATCCCAGTTGAGCAATTGATCAAGTTGATTAAGTTAGATAAATCTAACACAAGCAATAATATAGCAAGCTGTCTTGAAACTAAGATTAAACAATATGCGGAAACTAATGTTTAACGATTAAGAGAATACTTTGACACAACTTGTTTCTCACAAAACACCTTAATATATTAATATACGAATACTCAAAAGTATTAGGGTTACAAGAACCTTGAAGTGATCGAATCTAGAATAAAACGTACTCTAAATCTAACCTAGGACCTCCTTTTATAGGCTAAGGAGTCCTTCTAGCATTACAATAACTTTCTATACAAGAAACATATTATAGAAACAATTCTATAATTATCTAACCGACTCTACTAATCTCATAAGCTGTACTAGCTAAACATACTAGCAGTTTGTACTGCTAGTTATATTCTACACATTCTAAAAACCAAAGCTAACAATACTAACTATTAAGCCTGACAGTACAAACTGTCTTTGCTAAATTCCCAGCAATTCTCCCCTAAACTTGTAATTTCATTTACAAATCAACAATTTTCTTAAATACTCCTTTATCTTCATACTGCTGAGAAATTTTGCAAACACTTACTCTGCTTGTCACACCCCCAAATTACCTGTTTTGCAGCGGAATGGAATTCCTGGGGATTGACTGTCATAGCATCACAATCACAGTTATATTGAACGACCTAAAGTGTCGTTTGGAAAATACATCGTTTGATTTAATAAAATAATCAGAGTTACAACATAGGTACCAAAAGTTTACAAAGTTTGCGGAAATATAAATATATTACAAGTCCAAACGATGGTTTTAAAAGAAAGTGCCATAATGTACAATGATGTAAGTCGACGCCGCGACTCAAAAGGTGGTTCCTTAACCATGCCATGATGATAATGCCTTAGATACCTGAGAATAAACATGCTAAAAAGGTCAACACAAAGGTTGAGTGAAATCCATAGGTTTAAGTAATTCGTTTGAACACAATAATCGTAGTGTGAGTTAAATGGTTTCACACTCATCGTTGAAAACAAAATCGTATTTATTTCACTAAGTTCATGACACCAAAGCGTAAACATCGCACCAATAAAAATTGGTAATCATCGTTTCATCGCCGCCCTAATAGGTAATTTGCCAATTTACCTTACTGGTTCAAATATAGTGCGCTCGATTTCCCCTAACTGGGTCAATAAGAGCGGGAGTGTTAATTCCAATAGGCCTATTCACAATATTCGCGCTCACTCGCAAGTGACTAATGGTTCATGATGTAGGGACTTCGAACATGGCAAATACTTAGTGACAATAAAACATTCGGATATAGCATACAGTTCAAAGCATTTGTGTTCGATTAAAAATGTAGCATGTATCTCCCCCAAGAGTTTGTAAAACAGTTAAAAGAGTAAAAGTGGGGCTATGAACTCACCTGTTGCAATGATAATGATGATGTAATGGTAAAAGTGGATACACTGAAACGTAGTGTGAATCTCGAAACTGACCTATTATGAATGATGTGATATGTAATAAGTCATGGTGTAATGTTATGCATGCATTTCGTATGTTATTTATACCATTTGCGAGTTTAAAAAAAATAATACTTATTGTCGAAAAATACTCTTTTGACGTCTTGACCATTCTTAAATCACTTTACAAGTATTTACATCAAAATGTCATCCTACAATGGTTTCGTAATGATTTATAGTGAAATTATCATTTTTCGTCGTAAAATAAAGTCGTCGGAAATTTCATAAAAGTGACAAAAATGGCTTTGAAAAACTAGTCGTAAAATGGTGTACGTCGATCGTTAGGAAACGAACTCGACGGTTTTGGAAAGCTTGTATCAAAATCTAAAGGTTTCAGTTCAGGAGTTTTCGACATAAAGGTCTCGAACATAAAGATAATAAGGGTTAAAGATGGTGATTTTGTCTAATGATTGTGTAAAAATGAGTTTCGGCCAATTTTAAGCATCCGTAAATACTTTATTACAACTCCGCTATACAAACGGTCGATCGTTTTGAAAAATATGCTCGGTGATCTTGATTTTATTAGAAGACATTTCGTTACAAAAGTTCTACATCATAGTTAAAAACAGCCCTCAATATGGTCATTTTAGTTACCATAATACTTGTGTCGTAAAAATAATATAGTTTTTCTAAAAATAATAGTTACGGCAATTTTATGAAAACGTGCATATCTTAGTCGTTTCAAATCCGTTTTCTACGTATAATACGTCCTTAGCTTCGTATCAAAGTATACTAATATATTTTTGACAAGTCGAAATAATTTGTAAAGCTTAGGACTCGTTTTTGACTCGAATAAAGTAAAAATAGTATGCTGAAATTTCTGAAAAATATATATTTCGTCGTCAAACTTTAAAAATCCATAACTTCTTCGTTATAACTCCGTTTTTATCCGTTCAAGCGGCCACGGATTTGTTTTAAAGTATATTTTCTAAATATCAAGGCCAAAAAGTCGTGCCTACTGTCGGATTTTCCAGAAAAATAAAACAAGGACAGAACACATTTTATACTTATCGAAAATAGTTTTTCTCGTACCAAACCTATTCTAATCCCTTCAAATCAACTCCAAAGCTAATCTAATCCTACCATACACCTTCTTAGGGTGTCATGGGTTCCTAAACATCATCAAGACCAAAGTATACCAAGGGGATAATTATAGGATGACCTTATATATATATTTCTAAAAATCATGTAAAAATGGTATAAACAACACAAATCATGCATGCTTGCTCCAAAAAAATGAAGAGATACTTATGAAATGAAAAGGAGATATGAAAAATATAAATGATATGCTTACAAGTTAATATGATGAGGTGCAAGGAACAAGGTTAAACCTAAACACTCTTGGTTTTTATTTCAAAACCTTATAAAGAATGTTATCTAGATTGTTAATAACTTGTGCTTGAGAAAAAAAAATGATGATCCCTTGAAGCTCTTGATGAGAACCGGTTTTGGAGAACCAAAAGAGAGAAAGAAAAACTTTTGCTAACTCTTGTATGAGATGAATGAGTAAAAATAATTGATGTAAGACTTTTAGTAGTGTAAATATTAATACAATCAAAGAACCATTCCTCATTAAATGCCAACCCTCCCCCTTGGTCGGCCAAGGGGGGAGGAATGTGGCTAGGATATTTTTTTTTTCTTTCTTATGTATAATGTGTAAATGTTTGAGTAAATGTTAGAAAGATGTAAGTGAAATAGATTTAAGTTAAAGTAAATGGTAACTTTTTGGTACAAGTAAATTTTTAATAGATCAAAATAGAATTTAATGAGATAATAAAAATTGTAAAAATACATTCCTTGTGAAATTTGAGTGATAAAATAATTATCGAGTAATTTTTAAGAAAAACGTCGTAATAATATAACTTTAACGATTTATATACGAAATAAATTCAAAACACTAGGTAAACTAAAAATATAGTTTTTATAAACTAAATGTAAGTTTAAAAATATGTCGGGATCATTTTTGAAAGTAACGGATTAAATATTCAAAATAATAACTCACGCGATAACGTTTATTTAATATAAAAATTACGTGTTTAATGTGAAATGAAATGTCATGAATGAACTATCATGATGCAAATGATGCTAATGAAATGTAGACTAAACTTAGTCCATATGAAATGTTCGTGATGATATGATCATGAATTTGCCGCTAAACCATAAAGGTTACGCGAATTTGGAATACGTAAACCTAGTTTACGATAAATGTTGAAATAGTGAAACTTGAGAAATAACTTGAAATTGCGAGTTGTCACACTGCTGGCTTACTTTGTCTTTGTGCTTGAAAGAAGATCTTGGTTACTAAGCTTTTGGCCATCTCATTATCTTCTTCAGTCTTTAGTCTTGAAGATAACATTGCATTCAGTGTCTTCTTTCTAAGTGGATATTCCTTCTCTACAAGCATAAACCAGTCATATATACATGTGTAGACATGATGTACACCAGATGACCCATACAAAATCCAAGTAGTTCCTGGAACTGCAGTATCTTGACTGCACAAGCTGTCATAAGGACCATGCTCAAATAACCTCTCCAATTCTACCCATAACTCCTGCTCCTTTTCATCTTCACATTCTTTATGATTAAGTCTTTCCTGAACTAGCTCCCATAACTTGATTAATTCATCTTTGTCAAATGATTTACACATATTTGCAAATGTCTTGTACATCTTCACAATATTACCAACTCTGATGATTCTCCAAGCTTTTCCAAATCTGTCAGTATGTATCTCCCAGTCAATGATAGGATGCTTGGACTGCAAAGCTTCTACATGTATTCCTTCATCAGGTTGTATTACCATCAATTCCTTCAAAACTTCATCCTCCAGATCTTCCTTTGCTATAGATGAACTTCCTTCTAACCTCTGTTTCTTGAGTAATTTTTATTCCACTACCAATCCAGCTCTCTTAGTTCTGATATTAGGCTCTTCTGTACCAATAGCTCTGAAATCTTCATGTATTCTTCTATAAGCTCTTATATACATCTCCTGAATCTCCTCAAAAGTTTTTTCCTTCAACTGATAATCTTTCTTGTAGTCTTGATGCTTCAAGTAAATCTTTATATTCCTCATCAGTTGACCTTTTGTTGGAGGCTTGACAATTTTCTTTGATTTTTGTCTTTCTCTCATCTGATTGATCAAAGCTTGTATTGCATTTTCTTTCTCCTCCTCTGGGACTGCTGCAGCTTCTTCATCTTGTAACATTTATGCAAGAAGTCTATCTGATTCTTCCTGAGATAATCCAGCATTCTTCTTTAACTGTTTCTCTTCCAAGAATTTAACCACTTCATGTTCCTGCTCTTGTTTAGCCCTTTCTTCATCAAATACCATTAGTGAAGTAACTTTAAAATTCTTCTGAACAGCTTTTTCTTCTAGCAGAATCCCTTTCCCTTTATCTACTCTAGCAGTACCTTCTGATGAACCAGCAGTTCCCATTGCTTTCTTAGTACTGGTAGCAGTATCCACTATATCTTCTTGTTCTACAACCACTTATGTTGGAGCTTCAAGATCAACTTCTTCTTCTACAAATGGCTCAGTTTCTTATACATACTCTTGATCTTGATTCCCTCTTCCAAAGCTCAAAGTCCTCCCCTAAGTCTGTGCAACTGTTTTCCTCCCCTGTTTGTAAAATTCCTCAAGATCTACTGGATCAATGGAACTTGTAGAATCCTCAATATTGGTTCTTCTGGGAGCTTGCAGAACTTTGACCTTTAGCTTTAACGTCTTCACCTTTTCAACCAAAGTAGAAAAGACTCTGGCATACATCTTCTTGGTATCCTTCAAATCTTTCTCCAAAGCTGTAACCTTATTTGTTAGTTATGTACATACAGCCGTCAAGTCATTTAGTAATTGTCTGCCCTCAGCACTTCTAGATGTGTCATCTTCTGAGAGAGGTGCATCATAAGGCAAAGACTCAGTTCTCTCCCTAGTTGGACTAGGAGGATTGCTGAAGCCACCCATATGTTCTATTTAGCTTGGGATTCCAGTTGATGTATCCAGTATTGGAGGACCAGAAACATCCATTGTTGCCATGGTTGAGGTCTTATTGATGTTACCACTGCCCTGTGCTGCATCTAAGCTAGACACAGTAGTGGCAGCCCCTTCCACTCTGCTAGAGGCAGTATCATTAACACCTTGGGTCTGAGTAGGAATACTAGGATGAGAGGCCATAATACTCTGTCTATGTTTTCTCCAATATGTTTGTGTAACTGGTGTGGCGTATGTTATATTTGGAACTACAATGGGTGTGTGTTGGGATTCAGCTGGGGTTGCTGATCCTTCACCCTGTACCTGCACAATCATGTTAGCAAACAAAGGAACTACCTCACCATTAAACAACCTTGATGCCATAAACATATTTGCAAAAAGTTTTTGTTGCAAACAAGGTGTTGGAAAAATGTCAGAATGGGTGAGTAGTTTGTTTTTCTTAAAAATCATTGCCAAAAATCTTGGATACATCAAAAATTTAGTTTTAGAATCCACATTCTTCACCATATTTTAAAAAATTAATTTAGAAAATTGTAAACCCTCCCTGTTGATAAAAAATGAGAGAAATAGAAATATTTCTACTGAATTGCTCCCAAAAGGTTTTCTTAGGGCTCATACAATGAAGAAGTGTATGTATAAAAAACCTCCTTTGAGGGGAGAAACAACCTTTTTGAAAAGTAAGTTTTTGATTTGCTGTATCATACCCCATCCTGGATAGATGTTCAAAAATTTTAGTATTTGGTAAATCAAACAGGCCACCTTCATCAGCCAAGTGGAGATGTCTCCTCAAGGATGACTCGGATATTCTAATTGTTTTACCATCTACCTTAGCTTTAATTTGTGTGTCCCCCTGTTCCAAGGATTTGACAATAGAAGTTTGCCAAAACTGTTGGATATGGGAGACATAGATAGTGGGTTTGAGATTAAAGCATACCTGATGTATGATTGATTAAGAAAATCCACTATCTGGTGAAATTGATCACTACCCTCTGGTTTATTCAAGAAGCAACTTGATTGTGAGCTTTTACAAATTCCATGATAAAAGATTGATTATACTGCTGGGTTTTGATCGGAATATGTTTAATTAGCAGTAGGTACTGGCAAATGAGAGTGCATTAGGGTTTGAGAGATGTATGTGTGAGAATCGTTCGTTTAAAGAAAATCATATAAAGATTAAGCAAAGTGAATAAATGTCACACATAACAACCCTATAAATATGACTAGATAGATAAAAATCCCTAACGGCTAGTAAAAAAACTGTTTTTACTGCACAGTACCAACGGCTATTCAGCAGTAAAAAAAATTTACGCTAACAGTAAAAAGTTTACACTAGCAGTACAAACTTTTGAACAAAAATTTTATTCGACAGTACAAACATTATATCCTTGAAAAACATATTGTCCACAACATTTGGGAAAACTAAGTGTTAAGGAACACACTTATCATAGTTTTTAGCAAACTACCAGCTATCAACGGATTTGAGATGTCTTTACCAATAGCCATTTACTTTGGACTAGTTAACTCTTCACTGTCAAGTATGGTGAGTTAAAACCCATATAGTTTTTGGTAAACTATCAACCATAAACGGATTTGAGTAGTCTTTACCAGGAGCCGTTTGCTCTTGGACTAGCCAGTTCTTCAAGTTATGGTGAACTGGTTACCATTGCACTCCTCAGCGCACAACTCTAGTCTTAGGAGTCCATCATCAAATATTTGTGATACAAGAACGTATTTGTTTTCTGATCATCAGATAGGGGAAGTTTTCTTAACCTGCAAATGTTAGTAAACACCAAGAAAAACAATCCAAGATATTTACACATAATAACTTATCAGGTTATAAAAGCAGTACCAAAATTTTATAGTTGACAGTACAAACTGCTTTTATGAGAAAACTTAAGATAGTAGTAGAAACATTCTTTTGACCTCAATAACAGTACAAATCATTTACAAAACTTTACAAAAACACAAAGAGATAAGATTGTTGTTTAGAGATTCATCATGCCAATACTTGCAATCAGAAACTAAAATCTACACACATCAAAACCTTTTGTGAGCAAATCTGCAATATTGTTATCAGTATGAATTTTAACAATTTGAATTAATTTCTTTTAATAAAAATCTCTTATAAAATGATGTCTTATCTCAATATGTTTTGTTTTTGAATGATAAACATGATTTTTTATTATGCACATTGTACTACTATTGTCAATATAAAGCTTAGTGTTCATGAAATTGTACCTATAGTCCAGTAACTAGTTTTGAATCCATAACACTTGACCATAGCAACTGGAAGCAGCAATGTACTCTGCCTCTGTAGTTGAATTAGCCACCACTGTTTGTTTCTTACACTGCCATGAAATCAACATTTGTCCAAGATACTGACATCCTCCAGTGGTTGATTTCCTATCCAAACATGCTCCAGCATAGTCACTATCTGAGTATGCAACCAGATCAAAAGGTGAATCCTTAGGATACCAAAGGCATAACCTAGGTTGACTCCTTAAGTACCTAAAAATCCTCTTTACAGCATTCAAGTGAGACATTTTGGGAGACACTTAAAATCTAGCACAGGCACATACTGCAAACATAATATTTGATCTTGAGGCAGTTAAATACATCAAAGACACAATCATGGACCTATAAAGAAGTACATCAACCTCTTCACCATCTTCATCTTTGACTAGAGGCTTGTTTAGATCCATAGTAGTCTTAGCAGGCTTCACGTCATTAAATCCAAACTTCTTCAAAATATCAGTCACATACTTCTTTTGGCTGATGAAAATACCTTTAGTTTTCTGCTTGACTTGAAGGCCTAAGAAGAAAGTCAGTTCACCCTTGGAACTTATTTGGAACCTGTTATGCATTAACTTCTCAAACTCATCACACAACACCTTATTTTTGAACCAAAAATAATGTCATCTACATAAACTTGAACCAGTAGGATGTCACTTTTTGTCCTTTTTATGAACAAGGTTTTGTCAATTGTGCCTCTGACAAAACCATTGGTCAACAAATATTTGGATAAGGTGTCATACCAAGCTCTTGGAGCCTGATGTTGTCGATACAGTACCTTCTCCACCTTGTAAACTTTGTCTAGAAACTTAGTATCTTCAAAACCAGGTGGTTGAGAGACACATACTTCTTCTTCAATAGTCCCATATAAGAAAGAACTTTTCACATCCATCTGATACACTGTGAAGTTTTTGTATGAAGCATAAGCTAAGAATAATCTGATAGCCTCTATTTTTCCACTGGTGCAAATACTTCTTCATATTCAATGCCTTCTTCTTGAGTGTATCCCTGAGCCACTAACCTTTCCTTGTTTCTGACAACTATCCCTCTTTCCTCTCTCTTGCATCTTAATACCCATTTTGTCCCAATTTCCTTCTTCCCATTAGGCAAATCAACCAAGGTCCAAACCTCTTGAAGCTTAAACTATAACAACTCCTCTTGCATAGCTTCTACCCAACTTGAATCTTGTAATGCCTTATAAGCATTCTTAGGTTCCATTTGTGACAGAAAATAAGCAAACATGCAATTTTGTAAATCTTTGTTGCTATTCCTCTAATGAAGGGTTTGAGCAAACAATCCTTGATTCTTCAGACCTTTAAGTTTACTTCTTGTTTGAACAGCAGACTGAGAATCTCCAAGAATTTGATCTTTAGGATGGTCTTTATGAATTCTTGTCGTTGTGTAGGACTGGTAGCATAAGAAGATTCCATATTATGCATATCAGCCTCTATAGTAAAACTATCCACAACCTCATCATCAGTATCTGCATAAATATGCTCCAAACCAGGAATATTTAGATCATTTGGATAATCAACATCAGGATAGGACTTCCCATCTTTGTCCACTATGGGAAACCTTGGATATGGAGAACTGTTAGGGTGAGAAATAGAATCTGTTGGCGTAAAGATTGGCCTATCAGTAGCAACTGGTGAGCTAATGATAAACGTATTAGTAGGAAATGGTGTACCAGTTTTCCTTCCTCCTTTTACAGAATTTGCTGATGGACTACCCTGAACTTCATATTCAAAGTGTGGTCCTTCAGAACAAGGACATAATTCTTTTTGTCACACATTTGTGAGACACTAAAGAGATTGAACTTAAGTCCATTTACAAGATACACTTTTTTAAAATCCAATTTTCCTGTTTTAATTGTACCTCTACCAATGATCTTTCATCCTTTGGGGTCATTCCAAAAAGCAACATATCCACCATCAATAGCTTCAAAGTCTTCCAGATTAGACATGTCACCAGTCATACGTCCAACGCAACCACTATCAAATATTGCTTTATCTTTTAGCTCCACTTGTAAGTGGCCCTGCACATAAAAGAAAAGAATCAGTTTCTCTTGGGGACCCAAGCCATTACTGACTTGGGTCTGCCTTGTGAATCAACATAGTCAAAGCGTTTTAAATCCATTAATGCATTGTTGTTCCTGGAAACATGATCTAAAACCTTTATCTTTGGTTTCCAGACCCAGCAAGCTGAGGCCTTTACAGTATAAAAATGATTGCCCAAAACAGTGTCTGTTAACACTTTTGTCTTAGCAGTAGAAACTGCTTTTGCCTAAGCAGTGCAAACATCTATTCATTTTTAAAAAGACTTTTGCTTATTTGGAAGAACAGTACTAATGGTTCTAGTAGCACCTGATCTCATTAACACTGTCCTTGGAACCATCCTTTTGAAATCATGAGGGTGAGTGTGTTTTGAAAACTTTTTATGATTCACCCTACTGTTGTGGTTCCATGAGGTTTTCTTGTGGTAAAAAAATTTTCTTGTAAATGCTCAAAGCTACCACAATTATAACAAGCCTTTTTAACCAATTTAAAATCATCACCTAATCTTTGAGATACTAGGTAGTTCAAGTTTCTCTGGTTTCCTCTAGGCCAATTATTTTGTCTTCTTGGCATCTCTCTAGGTTTCTCATCATACTCAGCTACCTTCCTAGAGATCCTTTTACCTAAAGCTGGTTTTTCAAACCTAACATGTTTAACTGTTTTAGGTTTGTCTATGTTAATCTGCTTATGTGTTGACTCATCTTTTTCCTCATCACTATTTGATGTCCATTTTTCAATAATTGGAGCATCAGATGACTGTGACCTAACCTTGGGTGTGTCCTGGCTACTTTCACTAGACTCTCCTACAGGTGTGCTTCCTACTTCTCCTATAAAGGAGATTTCTCTCTTGGGGGGGGGGGGGGGGCAAAAGCACTCAAAAGTGGAGGAGATACTTCAGTGTATCCTAGGCCATTACCTTTTCTCATCAAATGAATTGATCCGTGCCAAACCGTCAAGTTTTCTCACGCAAGCTGACCACTTGTGAATGGCCAACTGTAAGAAACTTAAAACAGCTCAAGCATGAATGCAATGAAGATCAGGGGAGTATAGGCTTTCCCCGGGTCGTTATGTCCCAGCGAGCTATGCAATGGATCACCAAACGTATAGTGATCGAGGAATTTGAATGGAAAAGAGATTTGAGATTATTATAACTACAGAAATAGCAAACAAATACAGAGGCTTAAATGCAAATTAAAGAAAATTAAAAAGATAAAAAATATTAAATAAACGCTATCACTATTTGCAAAATGATGTTTTTGATTTTATGTTTTTACAAAACTGAATTTAAAAACTACGTAACGTACCAATAAAAATGTGAAAGTTACACAATATTAATCCTAAAAATATAAAAATGATATTTTTACAACCCTAATGATAAAAGAAAATTTATAGAAAAAGAGAACTATTTTTACAACTATTTAATTAATTATTATAAATTAAAAACTATTTTTAACTATTTAATATTAGCCTAAAATACAAGAAAATATGAAATAAAGCTAGAAAAATAAAATTAAGACTTAGAAAAATCTAAAATATCAAAAGAGAATTTTCAAAACTATTTTTTTATTTTTCTGATTATTTTTCTATTTTCTAGGAATTAAAAACTATTAAAAACTAATTAAATTACTTAAAAATGCAAATTTAACTAAGAAAAATCTAGAAAAATATTTTTTTGACTTTTTATATTTATCTAAACTTAAGAAAAATGAAAAATTATTTTTTTGAAACTTTTCTTAATTTTTTGTATTAAATGCTAATTAAAAAGGCCTAAAAACTGAATTAAATCAAGAAAAATACTAAACTGACCTAGAAAAATCTGAAAAATTCAAGTTAAGCCTAAAATAATGTTATGAAACTAGGAAAAATGGAAAAACAGTAGGTTGTATGGAGGAAAATGCAACTGCTATTGGAGGTGCTTATAAATAAGCACTTTGAATAAGCCAAACACCACAATAAGCTACCAACTTTTCACAGAGGGTCTAATATGCTATAATAACCAAAATGCAACAAGTCTTAACTACTTTTAATCACTGAAATGCAACTAGAACAGATTTGACTTATTTAGCTAATGTGCTAAAACAGATTTTAGGTGTTCAGTTGTAGCCACAGAATAAGCACTCAAATAAGCTAAAAATCAAAATCTAAATATTGAGACCTAAACTAGACCTAAGTAGCTACTTATAACCCAAAGACCAGACTTTGGGAGGGTCTTATGAGCCTTGTGCAATCCTGCACAAAACTGAGAAAAACTCAGTTTAAGCTGAGACTGGTGAACAGGGCAACTAGGACCTACTTCACAAGCTTATTTGAAGCTTATAAAAATTTGACAAAAATCAACAAAAATGGTAATAAGATTTTAGACCAGCTGAAGTTTATGAAATACCAAGTCTCACTGAATATGTTCCAGAAATGAACTCAAGATAATTCTTCCTAGATGAGCCCAAAATGACTTTTTGCAATTTTGACTTTTTAACAGTTGAGATAAGTTTGACTAATGTGAACTTTGATTCCAATTTTAGGACTGATTATGAAGTAAATAGATGAAATAAAGCTGATGCAAGCAATGTCTTGGAATTCTAAACACAAAACAACCTTTTGATTTTCCAAACCTACAACAGTTAAGCAGTTGAGATGGATTTTTTTGTAATGTTGACTTTGACAGTATGCAGGCACAAGATATTGACTGAGATGAGTTCAATTGGACTAAACAATCATGAACCAACAGATCTCAAACACTGAATAACCCTTACACTCAGTTTGTGCAGTAATCCAAACACCCTATTAACTACTGATAAGCAAATTTAATTAGACAAACTACTGATTTAGCTAATGTCACTGATTAAATTGAGTTCACTTGTCCTAAACACAGCTAATGAAACAGGTTTTAACTACTTAAAACTAAAAAACAGATTATGCTTATGAACTTGAAATTTACTTACAAAGGGTCCTTAGCCACAATGGCTTGAAACAATGAACCCATGAACCTCTAACCTATATCATCCAACCCATTATAGTCTAAATAAACCCAATTCCAGCTCTGCTTCAACCATCACCCATTTCATACTCATTTTTGCTCCACTTTGACTTTCATTGACCAGATTCCTAAACTGCTTGAAACTTAAAAGTAAGCTCACAAAAAGCTATGATAAGCTAGTATGAGGTTGTTTGAGCTTATAAATAGGCTGATTGAAGCTTATTCATGAGAGTTAGAAACTGAATATTTCAACAGTGGCATATAGGTATGAAACTTCAACATAAACTTGGAATTGATACTTGAAATAAGTTGCCATACACTAAAACACTTGAGTTTGATACAAAGAAGTTTGAAAATACAACTGAAAACTAATTAAGACATGATAAGCTAAAAATCGACATACATTGTGAAAATAAAACTAAGTACTCTCTATCTCTTCCTTCTCCTTCCTCTTTTATACATCAAGATGCTTTCTCTCTCTCCTCTGATTGATTCCCAATCCTCATCTCAGCCATTGGATTAGTTTAGGTCATAATAGCCATAGATCAATTTTTTGGCGGGAAAATGATATGCCAGTGTGTTCTGATATCTTGGACAGGGAGGGGGCGCATTTAATGCATTTGGAGGGTTGTTGAGGTGGGGGGAACAAAGAGTGGAGTAGGGTTGGAGAGTTGTTGGTGGCTGGTTGCAGACAGGGATGTCGGGGAAGACAGGAAAAGGGGGCGGGGTTGTTTATTTTGAACGTGGGTAAATGGGTTGGGTTTGGATATTGGACCGGGTCAGGAGTTGTTGGGTATTTATTTGGGCTTAAGCTTATTTTGGACTTAGGATAAGATATGGATCTAAGGTATAGTTTAGGGACCAAAAGAGTAAACTCTGAAATTCCAGGAACCACATATGTAACTTCTGAAAATGTGGTCCAAGGGTTGGTCTTGCCAATCTCAAATAATATAAGGACCATATTTGCCATTTTTGAAAATTCCAAGGACTAAACATGACCATTTCTAAAATCCAGGGACCAAAACTGTAATTTCTCAAATGTTTTGGAACTTTTCACCAAAGGACTAAATATGACAACATATGATTTCAAAGGGACCTCTGGTGACTTTTCTTTTAAAATAAATGCCTAGGGACTGATTTTGCCATTTTCTGAAAGTCGGGGGACTGAAACTGCCAATTATGCAAACTTTGCTCGTTTTTCATCTGATTTTGAACATTTTGCATCTGAAACATATAAAATGCAATTTTGGAATATTTTCAGTATTTTGATGCATTTCTGAGCATTTTTAAACGTTTTGCAGTTCAGAATTAACCAAAAATGATGAGTATTTACACACTCATCAATCCCCCACACTAAACTATTGCTAATCCCTAGCAATCTTTTGAGAAAAACTTAATGGATTTGAATCTCTTTACCAAAAGCCATTACTTCTGGAGTAGCCAAATGTTTCAGTTCAAGTAAGAACCATGGTACACCGATAACCATGTGATTTTGAGCAAACCACCAGCTTCCAACGGATTTGATTTGTCTTTACCAGAAGCCGTTTGCTCTGGACTAGCCAACTCTTAGATAAATTATCAATATTATCTTTGGTGAGTCGATTACCAATTATGGTTTTTCCACTGCCTTTACCACAAGCCATAAACTTGCGGGCTAGCCAACTCTTCACTAATTAAAGATATGGTGAGTTGAATACCATACAATTTTGGGCAAATTGCAAGCCGTCAACGGATTTGAGATATCTTTACCAAGAGCCGTTTGATCCTGGATTAGCCAATCCTTTAGTTTATTAGACAAGGCGGACTGATAACCAAATGAGTAAGTGCAAAACACTTACTCCAAAAAAAAAAAATTTTGGCCAAAAACGGGGGAATTGGGCGGTATAATTACATGATAAAATTCGTGAGAATTCCCTCCCACACTTAGAAATGAATATTGCCCTCAATATTCAAAGTACTGGCGGTTATGCCGAAACAAAGAACGTGAAAGGGAAATACTACGGCCATTATTTAGAAAGAAGATTTTTTTTTTTTTTTTTTTTTTTTTTTGAATAAGACTTATATACAAAACATGTGGGGCAACCCCCCCCCCCCCACACTAGGGTGGTAGAAAGATAGACAGAAGTCAGAAATATGGGTGAGAACCCATATGGCATGCTACTGTTTTTGATTACCGAGTCGCTAGCTTGACTCGATCCCCGCATTCATTGGTTCTTGGGGAAAGTTTGTAAATCTGGGACAACCACGGGGGAATGTCCTCTCCAAAGTAATGCTTCACTCGATGACCATTCACTTTAAAGTTTGGACCATCGGGTTGAGATAACTCAATGGTACCATAAGGATAAACCTTAGCAATGGTAAATGGTCCAGACCAGCGGGATTTTAATTTTCCCGAGAAAATCTTCAATCTTGAGTTGAAAAGAAGGACTCGATCACCGACGTTGAAAACGAGGTTTTTGATTTTTGAGTCATGAATCTTCTTTGTCTTTTGTTTGTAGATCAAAGATTTCTCGTATGCTTGATCACGGAGTTCATTTAATTCATTCATTTGAACTTTCCGATGATCACCAGCTGTCTGAATATCGAAATTGGCATGTTTCAAGGCCCAGTATGCCTTGTGCTCGAGCTCAACCGGTAGATGACATGCCTTCCCGTACACTAGCTTGTATGGAGTACACCCGATGGGTGTTTTATAAGCTGTACGGAAGGCCCAGAGTGCGTCATCTAGCTTATCCGACCAAGAGGCACGGTTTTCACCAACCATCCTCTCAAGAATTCTTTTTATCCCCCGGTTAGAAACTACCACTTGCCCACTTGTTTGGGGGTGGTACGCAGTAGAGAGACGGTGAGTTACACCATACTTTTGCATGACTCTATCAAACTGGTCATTGCAAAAATGCATACCACGATCACTGATGATAGCTCATGGAGTTCCAAACCTAGCAAATAAGGATTTTAAGAATTTCACAACAACTCGGGCATCGTTGGTAGGTAAAGCCTTAGCTTCAACCCATTTTGACAAGTAGTCAACGGCCACGAGTATGCACTTATTACCACGGGAAGAAGGAAATGGCCCCATAAAGTCAATGCCCCAGATGTCAAAAATCTCACACACTTGAATGGCGTTTTGCGGCATTTCATTTCTTTGTGAGATATTCCCGTGACGTTGACAAGCGTCACAGGTTTTGACGAATTCATGGGCATCCTTGTAGATCGTGGGCCAATAGAATCCAGAATCAAACACCTTCTTGGCGGTGTAGTTGGGGCTATGATGTCCTCCAGTAGGTCCAGAATGGCAAGCTTTGAGAATGTCAATAGCTTCCTGACCATATACACATCGCCGGATGACTTGATCCGCGCAGATTTTAAACAAGTAGGGGTCGTCCCAGAAGTAATGTTTCACATCTTTAAAGAATTTATTTTTCTGTTGGGATGACATCCCTTTCACCACAAAGTTACCCGCATGGTAATTTGCAAAGTCAGCAAACCATGGGGTAGAAGAATCTCCACGAAAAGAAACCACATTGATTGTTTCAAGAGGAAATGTTTCATTAATTTCCTTTTTCTCGAACACATCTTGGTGAGGGTTTTCTAGACGGGACAGATGATCAGCAGCTAGGTTCTCAGCTCCTTTTTTATCACGTATAGTGATATCAAATTCTTGTAGGAGGAGAACCCAACGGAGCAATCTCGGCTTTGCATCTTGTTTTGCAAAGAGATATTTGAGAGCCGAGTGATCCGTATACACCACGCATTTGGTCAAGATGAGGTATGGCCGAAATTTTTCAAACGCATACACCACAGCTAATAATCCTTTTTCTGTAGTGGTGTAATGGGTTTGAGCTTCAGTCATAGTCTTACTTGCGTAATGGATAGGCTGAAAGTGCTTGGTTTTGCGTTTCCCCAAGACTGCACCGATAGCAAAATCACTTGCATCGCACATGAGCTCAAAGGGTAAGTCCCAGTCGGGGGCAACTAGAATGGGTGCTTCCGTAAGCTTTTTCTTTAGTGTTTCGAAAGCTTCGATGCACTCAGGAGAAAAGATAAAAGGAGCATCTTTTTCAAGAAGATGGGTCATAGGCCGAGCGATTTTAGAAAAATCTTGAATGAATCTACGATAAAACCCGGCATGACCTAGAAAACTCCTAATACCTTTGACGGTAGTAGGATGAGGTAATTTAGCAATAACATCAACTTTTGCTCTATCTACCTCAATCCCATTTTTAGAAATCTTATGGCCAAGGACTATGCCTTCCCTGACCATAAAGTGGCTCTTCTCCCAATTTAGACAAAGATTGGTGTCTTCACACCATTGAAGCATTCTTTCTAAATGGGAGAGACATGTATGAAACAAGTCCCCAATGACCGAGAAGTCATCCATAAACACCTCCATAGTTTCCCCGATCATGTCGTGGAAAATTGCCATCATACATCTTTGGAACGTGCCAGGAGCGTTACATAAGCCAAACGGCATACGTCTATAGGCAAACGTCCCGTATGGGCAGGTGAATGTGGTCTTTTCTTGATCCAGCGGATCAATGGGGATCTGAAAGTAACCCGAGAAACTTTCAAGGAAACAATAGTATTCGTTCCCTGCTAATCTCTCAAGCATCTGGTCCATGAAGGGTAGAGGAAAATGGTCTTTACGGGTGGCTTCGTTTAACTTGCGATAGTCAATACACACACGCCATCCCGTAACCAATCGAGTAGGAATTAACTCGTTTTTTTCATTTGTGACAACAGTTATGCCACCCTTTTTTGGAACGCAATGAATTGGGCTAACCCAAGGACTATCAGAGATCGGGTAGATCAAACCGGCATCAAGAAGTTTGAGAACTTCTTGTTTGATAACCTCATGAATGTTAGGATTCACCCTTCTCTGATGTTGGACTGCTGGTTTGAAGTCATCCTCCATTAAGATTTTGTGAGTACAAAACTCAGGGTGGATACCCTTAATGTCGGAGAGTTTCCAAGCAATTGCTTGCT
The DNA here is from genome assembly GCA_019973895.1 of Chrysanthemum seticuspe. Classification (NCBI taxonomy): domain Eukaryota; kingdom Viridiplantae; phylum Streptophyta; class Magnoliopsida; order Asterales; family Asteraceae; genus Chrysanthemum; species Chrysanthemum seticuspe. Next base: position 306,758,795 of record BPTQ01000009.1, read on the forward strand.
TGTGTGACTTCAAGACCTTTATGAGAGCAGTTTTCTCCTCCTCAATTAAGTCTTTAGCAATTATGACGGGTAATTTATCATCACCCTCCAAGAATGCATACTCGAGATGAGGAGGTAGGTCCTTAAGTTCAACCTCGGGAAATTCTTCAGTAGAAGTTTGTACTGATTTGATTTCCTCAATCGTGATTTCTTTCGGAGGGAGTGAAGGTAATGGATCTTCATTAAGCAATTGCTCAAGATAAAGAATATCTCCCTCCGAATCATAAACACCATCAATTCCAGGCGGAATTGATTCATCAGTAGCAAGAAATTCATCGATCTCTTCCAGAAGGAAGTCACCTCCCTCAAACGGAGTGAGAGAGGGGGAAGAGTCGGCAATGATAGGTTGAGAAGATGTGGTGGAATCTCCACTCACAGAATTATGAAGATAACCAAGAAACTCTTGAGAGTACTCCTCTGAAGCAATATCAATTAAATCGACTCGATTAACTGATTCAGTATCATAATTTGAGAAGTACCTCGAAGTTTGATCGAGGTTAAAGGTAACAGCTTCATTACCCACACGTAAAGTGATCTCTTGCTTAAATACATCAATAAGAGCACGGCCCGTCCTCAGGAATCCTCTTCCAACAATGAGGGGAACTCGAGGATCAGCATCGAAATCAACAACCACAAAGTCAGCTGGAAAATGGAACTTTCCTACTTTCACAAATACATCCTCGGCGATGCTAAGAGGACGCGATATAGAACGATCTGCAAGCTCAAGAGTCATGCAGGTAGGAATAAGTTCCGGAAGAGAAAGTTTCTTCCACACTGAATAAGGCATCAGATTGATGCTTGCACCAAGATCGGCAAGGGAAAAGCATTCAATCATCCCAGGAAAAACACAAGGAAGAAGAAATTTTCCGAGATCTCCTAGCTTCTCGGGAAGCTTCTTTAACAGAACAGCTGAGCAGTTCTCGTTCAAAGGAGTTTTAGCCATTTCAAACAGCTTTTCCTTATTGCTCAACATGTGTTTGAGAGTAGATGCAAACTTGGGCATCAGCATGATAGCATCCGTAAAGCTTATGTCAAAATGAAGTTCTTGGAAAATTTGAAAGAATTTTTCCATTTGATGACTGGCTTTCTCGCGGAGCTTTTGCTCATGTAAACGTGAGGGGTAAGGAATAGAAGTTTTGGATTTAGGGCTACCAACTGGAGGTTCAAAAACAACTCCAGGTTTGGTTTTGGGGACAACCTGAGGATGGACATTGCTGGTACTTCCGTTATTAGTAGGAAGTTCCTTGTCCTTTGTCGCCTCAGGTTCACTTTCCACTACCTTCGGGAGAGAAGAAGAAGAGGTAGTAGGAATAGTGGGTCCAGCATATGAAGTACCACTTCTGGTTGTGATCGCCTTTGCATCGCCCCTCGGATTAGCGATCATGTTGCTAGGTAAAGTACCTGAGCCCGAGGGTCGATCATTTAAAGACTTCTTAATGTCAGCAATCTGGCTAACCAACAACCGGTTCATTTCTTCTTAGGATTTCATGAATTGTTTCAACAACTCATCAGATGATGGTCCAGTTGGAACAATGGCTTGAGTTTGCACAGGAAAATTCTAGCCTCTATTGTTTGGATTAGAGCCTTGATTCTGAAAATTTCCTTGATTATTGCCATGAAAGTACCCTTGGTTGAAATTTCCCTGACCTGGGTTTCTATTGAAATTTCCTTGGTGTTGGAAATTTTGATTCTGATTTTGAAAACTGTTGTTTGGACTGAAATTACCTTGGTTTTGGAAACCTTGGTTTGGTCTATTCTGATTTTGATTACGGTTTTGGTTGAAACCGGGAGGTCCAGGGTAGTGGTTAGGACGGTGGTTCGGGTCTACAGGAGCACGATATTGGTTGCCTCCTTGATTAGAAATCCCGCCCACAGCATTAGCTTCAAAGGGGTTACCATCGGTGGCCATACAGTTGTAATAAGCATGGGGGCCACCACAGGTAACACAGACTTCCACTTTCTTAACTTCAGCAGGAGGTGAAGTTTGTGGAAAAGAGACTTTCTTTTGGTTGGAGAGAACCAAAGCTTGGATAGCTTCCGTGAGTTTGTCAATCTTAGCATCGGTGCTAGACTGACTCACGGGCGATGAAGAAGAAGAAGGACCAACACTGACTTGGGAAACAACCGGCTTGCTTCGTGCAGTGCGGACTTTAGACTTGTTTTCGATGATCGCTAAAGCTTCTTTGACAGTTTTGCTTAGGAGATTTCCTCCCGCGGAGGAATTGAGAGAATCTTGATCAGATTGACTCACTCCATTGTAGAAAGTATCGAGTTGCATCAACTCGGAGAAACCGTGGTGAGGACATTTGCGAAGCAATTCCTTGAAACGATCCCACGATTCACTGAAAGGTTCATCAAACTTTTGAGTGAACTTGATGATTTCATTTTTAAGACTCGTGGTTTTGGAAGGTGGATAGAATTCGTTCACAAATTTCTTCACCAGATCTTCCCATGTCTCTATTGACTGAGGGGGTTGTTTTTCAAGCCAAATCCGGGCTTGTCCCTCGAGAGAAAATGGGAACAGAAGAAGCTTAACAGCATCAGTAGGGACATTCTTGTATTTGATGGTAGATGCAATCTTGTTAAACCATCGAATATGAGCATGAGGATCATCCCGCTCAAAACCGTAGAATTGATTTGAGGTTACAAGATTCAGTAACCCGGTTTTGAGTTCAAAATTTTCAGCCACGATGGCTGGTACAACGATAGCATCTCCATACCCGTCAATGGGTGCCTGGAGAAGCTCACACATAGGGCGTTCTTCCGCCATGATAACGGAAGTAGTGTGAGCAGTCCGGATCTCAGATCCGACTGATGGAGCAGAAAGTCTACGGACACGCCTTCTTGGAATCTTGACAAGCTCACGAAATGGGCTCACAGATCTAGAAGAGCGAGTGCGCATACACTAGAGTTAACTCTAAGGAATCTCAGAGTTAAGGAGAGAAATGGGAATTATGAAGACGTTTTATAAAAATGGGGTGAGAAGAATCTTTTTGGGTTTTCTGGTTCTGACAATTATATATAACAACAAATTAAAACAAAATCGAGGCAAAACAACAGTGAACTTAACCAATAATCACAAGATGAATGGCTTCTTTGAAAAAGGTACACCAATCACAAGGACACAAAGGCAAGTTTTAAATCTTTAGTTCGGGAACTTATTATGGTCGCACCCCCAGTTAGGTAGTGCACTGCCTTGGTTTGCGGTGGTAATCTTTTATGTTGTTATTTATTAAGAAAAACGACAAATCTTTTTGTATTTTTGTTTTTGATACATATATAGAAACTAAAGGAAAAATATTTTTGTATTTTATACGTTTTTGGCTGTTTTTGGGTTTTTGGATTTTTTTTTATAAGAAAATATGGATATATATATAGATGATATGGATGATATAAACAAAGAGTGAGTATTCAAACTACTAATCTGCTAAATGGAAGATAATCAGTACAGCTCCCCGGCAGCGGCGCCAAAAATTTGATCCGTGCCAAACCGTCAAGTTTTCTCACGCAAGCTGACCACTTGTGAATGGCCAACTGTAAGAAACTTAAAACAGCTCAAGCACGAATGCAATGAAGATCAGGGGATTATAGGCTTTCCCCGGGTCGTTATGTCCCAGCGAGCTATGCAATGGATCACCAAACGTATAGTGATCGAGGAATTTGAATGGAAAAGAGATTTGAGATTATTATAACTACAGAAATAGCAAACAAATACAGAGGCTTAAATGCAAATTAAAGAAAATTAAAAAGATAAAAAATATTAAATAAACGCTATCACTATTTGCAAAATGATGTTTTTGATTTTATGTTTTTACAAAACTGAATTTAAAAACTACGTAACGTACTAATAAAAATGTGAAAGTTACACAATATTAATCCTAAAAATATAAAAATGATATTTTTACAACCCTAATGATAAAAGAAAATTTATAGAAAAAGAGAACTATTTTTACAACTATTTAATTAATTATTATAAATTAAAAACTATTTTTAACTATTTAATATTAGCCTAAAATACAAGAAAATATGAAATAAAGCTAGAAAAATAAAATTAAGACTTAGAAAAATCTAAAATATCAAAATAGAATTTTCAAAACTATTTTTTTATTTTTCTGATTATTTTTCTATTTTCTAGGAATTAAAAACTATTAAAAACTAATTAAATTACTTAAAAATGCAAATTTAACTAAGAAAAATCTAGAAAAATATTTTTTTGACTTTTTATATTTATCTAAACTTAAGAAAAATGAAAAATTATTTTTTTGAAACTTTTCTTAATTTTTTGTATTAAATGCTAATTAAAAAGGCCTAAAAACTGAATTAAATCAAGAAAAATACTAAACTGACCTAGAAAAATCTGAAAAATTCAAGTTAAGCCTAAAATAATGTTATGAAACTAGGAAAAATGGAAAAACAGTAGGTTGTATGGAGGAAAATGCAACTGCTATTGGAGGTGCTTATAAATAAGCACTTTGAATAAGCCAAACACCACAATAAGCTACCAACTTTTCACAGAGGGTCTAATATGCTATAATAACCAAAATGCAACAAGTCTAAACTACTTTTAATCACTGAAATGCAACTAGAACAGATTTGACTTATTTAGCTAATGTGCTAAAACAGATTTTAGGTGTTCAGTTGTAGCCACAGAATAAGCACTCAAATAAGCTAAAAATCAAAATCCAAATATTGAGACCTAAACTAGACCTAAGTAGCTACTTATAACCCAAAGACCAGACTTTGGGAGGGTCTTATGAGCCTTGTGCAATCCTGCACAAAACTGAGAAAAACTCAGTTTAAGCTTAGACTGGTGAACAGGGCAACTAGGACCTACTTCACAAGCTTATTTGAAGCTTATAAAAATTTGACAAAAATCAACAAAAATGGTAATAAGATTTTAGACCAGCTGAAGTTTATGAAATACCAAGTCTCACTGAATATGTTCCAGAAATGAACTCAAGATAATTCTTCCTAGATGAGCCCAAAATGACTTTTTGCAATTTTGACTTTTTAACAGTTGAGATAAGTTTGACTAATGTGAACTTTGATTCCAATTTTAGGACTGATTATGAAGTAAATAGATGAAATAAAGCTGATGCAAGCAATGTCTTGGAATTCTAAACACAAAACAACCTTTTGATTTTCCAAACCTACAACAGTTAAGCAGTTGAGATGGATTTTTTTGTAATGTTGACTTTGACAGTATGCAGGCACAAGATATTGACTGAGATGAGTTCAATTGGACTAAACAATCATGAACCAATAGATCTCAAACACTGAATAACCCTTACACTCAGTTTGTGCAGTAATCCAAACACCCTATTAACTACTGATAAGCAAATTTAATTAGACAAACTACTGATTTAGCTAATGTCACTGATTAAATTGAGTTCACTTGTCCTAAACACAGCTAATGAAATAGGTTTTAACTACTTAAAACTAAAAAACAGATTATGCTTATGAACTTGAAATTTACTTACAAAGGGTCCTTAGCCACAATGGCTTGAAACAATGAACCCATGAACCTCTAACCTATATCATCCAACCCATTATAGTCTAAATAAACCCAATTCCAGCTCTGCTTCAACCATCACCCATTTCATACTCATTTTTGCTCCACTTTGACTTATATTGACCAGATTCCAAAACTGCTTGAAACTTAAAAGTAGGCTCACAAAAAGCTATGATAAGCTAGTATGAGCTTGTTTTAGCTTATAAATAGGCTGATTGAAGCTTATTCATGAGAGTTAGAAACTGAAATTTTCAACAGTGGCATATAAGTATGAAACTTCAACATAAACTTGGAATTGATACTTGAAATAAGTTGCCATACACTAAAACACTTGAGTTTGATACAAAGAAGTTTGAAAATACAACTGAAAACTAATTAAAACATGATAAGCTAAAAATCGACATACATTGTGAAAATAAAACTAAGTACTCTCTATCTCTTCCTTCTCCTTCCTCTTTTATACATCAAGATGCTTTCTCTCTCTCCTCTGATTGATTCCCACTCCTCATCTCAGCCATTGGATTAGTTTAGGTCATAATAGCCATAGATCAATTTTTTGGCGGGAAAATGATATGCCAGTGTGTTCTGATATCTTGGACAGGGAGGGGGCGCATTTAATGCATTTGGAGGGTTGTTGAGGTGGGGGGAACAAAGAGTGGAGTAGGGGTGGAGAGTTGTTGGTGGCTGGTTGCAGACAGGGATGTCGGGGAAGACAGGAAAAGGGGGCGGGATTGTTTATTTTGAACGTGGGTAAATGGGTTGGGTTTGGATATTGGACCGGGTCAGGAGTTGTTGGGTATTTATTTGAGCTTAAGCTTATTTTGGACTTAGGATAAGATATGGATCTAAGGTATAGTTTAGGGACCAAAAGAGTAAACTCTGAAATTCCAGGGACCACATATGTAACTTCTGAAAATGTGGTCCAAGGGTTGGTCTTGCCAATCTCAAATAATATAAGGACCATATTTGCCATTTTTGAAAATTCCAAGGACTAAACATGACCATTTCTAAAATCCAGGGACCAAAACTGTAATTTCTTAAATCTTTTGGAACTTTTCACCAAAGGACTAAATATGACAACATATGATTTCAAAGGGACCTCTAGTGACTTTTCTTTTAAAATAAATGCCTAGGGACTGATTTTGCCATTTTCTGAAAGTCGGGGGACTGAAACTGCCAATTATGCAAACTTTGCTTGTTTTTCATCTGATTTTGAACATTTTGCATCTGAAACATATAAAATGCAATTTTGGAATATTTTCAGTATTTTGATGCATTTCTGAGCATTTTTAAACGTTTTGCAGTTCAGAATTAACCAAAAATGATGAGTATTTACACACTCATCATGAATCTCAATAGATTTATTCACAAGATCAGATGCAAACTGAAGTTTATCTTCTTTAACTATATGTTTATCTTTTCAGCTAAAGCAGTGTCTTTTTCTTGTAAAGCTTCTTCAAGTTTTTGACTGAGAAAATTAATTTCACAGTCTTTCTTAAAAATATGACCCTTAGAACAGCTATCTTATTTGCATATTCTAATTCATTCTGTTTAAGATATTCTAGTTTTTTTTTCAACTGATTTTAGACCAACTTTATAGCCTAAGTTATCTAATTTCAGTTTTTCTACTTCATCTCTTAAACACTCATTCCTAGCCTTAAGTTCTTCTAAATTATCTGCACATGATTTAAAAGAACAACCAGATTCATTAGATACCTCAGAATCAGAACCAGATGATGAAGAAGCATAGGCCATCAAAGCAAAGTTGGGTCCATCTTCAGTCTGATCACTCCAATCATACTCACCTAAACCATCACATGACACCATAGCTGCAGTGGGCTTAGCATCTTCAATAGTGATTCTTCTTGGAGTGTCACTAATCTTCTTAGTAGCCTTACACTCTCTGACAAAGTGTCCTTTGCTTTGACAGTTGTAGCACTCAATCTTTGACTTGTCAAACCCTCCAGTGCTCTTTGCTTTGAACTTGAGCTCTCTTCCAGTCTTCTTCAAAAATCTTCTTGCCCTCATAGTCAACATATCCATCTGCCATTTGATATCGATTTCTTCCAGATCATCAGGGTCAATCTCCTCCAAATCTTGATTGACTACATGAGTAATGGTAGTAAGATCAGCCAAGAAAGCACAAATAGCAGCATCACTGATGTTATCGCTAGCAGTAGATACTGTTTTGATAGCAGTAGAAACTCCACAAGCAGTAGAATGAGGTTCCTGATGACTTTCTGACCCTTTTGAGGACAAAAATGCTAGGTTTTGTGTGCCTAGGGTTGAACTAGATGTTCCTTTTACTTTTGATTCATACACTTTGAGATTCTTGTATAAATCATCCAAGGTCAGCTTTTCAAGACCTTCTTTGTTTCTCCAGACCACAGTATGCATGCTCCATTCTAGTGCTAGACTTCTTAGAAACCTAAGATTCACATCTTCTTGAGGAATTGCAGCTTTCATGAGTGCCAGTTGACTCACAAGTTTCTGCAATCTGTCATGCGTCTGATCAATGCCTTCATTGCTTAGGACAGCAAAGTTTTCAAACTGATGCTTCAAAAGATTCTTCCTTGATTTATTTGTTGCATCATTCCCACCAAACCTTTGTTCAATAGCTTCCTGCAAAGACTTGGCATCTTCATTCTCATAGAAGCTTAATTAATACTCATTAGGTAATCCCATTAGAAGGATACTATGAGTCTTGATCTCCAATCTTCTCTGAGCTTTGTCTTCATTTGTTTTGATGGGTAGATCCTTCCCATCAACACCCTTAGCAGGCAAAGAATCACCATTCAGAAAGATTTCCCACATAAAGAAATCCAACATCTTGATGTACTGCTGTATCCTTAACCTCCACAGTTCATATTCTCCTGACTTCAGCATAGGCACTTTAGATGCAGTAACCATGTGTGTTGAATCTTCCATAACTTTAGTAGTAATTTTGAACACGAATTCTCCTTATATCACAGCTTCTAGATCACAAGCTCTGATACCACTTGTTGATCCCAGTTGAGCAATTGATCAAGTTGATTAAGTTAGATAAATCTAACACAAACAACAATATAGCAAGTTGTCTTGAAACTAAGATTAAACAATATGCGGAAACTAATGTTTAACGATTAAGAGAATACTTTGACACAACTTGTTTCTCACAAAACACCTCAATATATTAATATACGAATACTCAAAAGTATTATGGTTACAAGAACCTTGAAGTGATCAACTCTAGAATAACATGTACTCTAAATCTAACCTAGGACCTCCTTTTATAGGCTAAGGAGTCCTTCTAGGGTTACAATAACTTTCTACACAAGAAACATATTATAGAAACAATTCTATAAGTATCTAACCGACTCTACTAATCTCATAAGCAGTACTAACTAAACATACTAGCAGTTTGTACTGCTAGTTATATTCTACATAGTCTAAAAAACCAAAGCTAACAGTACTAACTATTAAGTCTGGCAGTACAAACTATCTTTGCTAAATTCCCAACAACCCTTTTAGAAAATACTAACCTTTTGTTGATTATTAAGGTCATGAGTAGGGAATTTGTATAAGAAATCATTATACCGATCCCAAGCTTGGTATAATGTTTCGCTATCTTCTTGTGTAAAATTGTGGATTTCTTCTAATTGCTTTGCCATTTTAGAAGGAGGGCAAAATATCTGAATGAAAGCCCTCTTCAGAAGATTTCACTTCTCCACCAGAAAGTCTATCAACCCATCGTATAGCCAACCTCGTAAGTGTCATAGGGAAAACCCGAAGCATAACTGCATCATGAGAAACACCTGGGATGTTGAAGAGGCTTGCGATGTACAAAACATTCTCTACATGCTCGTAAGCATCTTCGTCTCTATTTCCAGAAAAAGGGTTAGCACGAAGCTCCCTCATAAACCGGTCCTTGATCTCAAAACGGACCTCAGCTCCAATAGTCGGCTTAACGAGCCCCGACCCTTGTTCATCCCTAGTCATAGCCAGATACTCCTCGAGAGTGAGGTTATCTGTGACAACCCGAAATTTCAGGTCATTTCTCAAGTTCACTATTTCATCATTTATCGTAAACTAGGTTTATGTGTCCAAATTCGCGTAACCTTAATGGTTTAGCGGCGAATTCATGATCATATCGTCACGGACATTTCATATAGACTAAGTTTAGTCTACATTTCATTAACATCATTTGCATCATGTTAGTTCATTCATGATATTGCATTTCACATTAAACGCGTAAATTTTATATTAAATAAACGTTATCGCGTGAGTTATTATTTTTGAACATTTAATCCGTTATTTCAAAAATGATCCCGATATATTTTTATACTTATGTTTAGTTTATAAAACTATATTTTTAGTTTACCTAGTGTTTTAAATTTATTTTGTATATAAATCGTTAAATTTATATTATTACGACGTTTTTCTTAAAAACGACACGATAATTGTTATATCACTCAAATTTCACAAGGAATGTATTTTTACAATTTTTATGATTTCATTATACCCTACTTTGATCTATTAAAAATTTACTTGTACCTAAAAACTACCATTTACCTTAACTTGAATTTATATTTACTTATACTTTTTCTTACCAATTTGTACATTACATATATATACAAGTAAAAGAAGAAAAAAAAAATAATAATAATAATTTTTACCAAATCCCTCCCCCCTTGGCCGACAAGGGGAGGGTGGCATTTATTTGATTGGTATGGTTTATGAGATTGTATAGATATGTACACTTACTAAAAGTCTACTTCATTCACTTCAATCTTCACATCTTATTATTTCCAAGTTAGTAAGATAATAAACTTTTTCTTCTCTCTTTGGGTTCTTCCAAAACCGGCCATATAGAGGTTTTCACAAGGGATCATCAATTTTTCAAGTTCAAGCATAATTACAATCTAGATAATACTCTTAATAAGGTTTTGAAATAAAAACCTAGAGTGTTTAGGCTAAACCTTGTTCCTTGCACCTCATCATAATACTTGTAAGCATATCATTTATATTTTTCATATCTCCTTTTCATTTCATAAGTATCTCTTCATTTTTGGAGCAAGCATGCATGATTTGTGTTGTTTATACCATTTTTTACATGATTTTTAGAAATATATATATATAAGGTCATCCTATAATTATCCCCTTGGTATACTTTGGTCTTGATGATGTTTAGGAACCCATGACACCCTAAGAAGGTGTATGGTAGGATTAGATTAGCTTTGGAGTTGATTTGAAGGGATTAGAATAGGTTTAGTACGAGAAAAACTATTTTCGATATGTATAAAAAGTGTTCTGTCCTTGTTTTATTTTTCTGGAAAATCCGACAGTAGGCACGACTTTTTGGCCTTGATATTTAGAAAATATACTTTAAAACGAATCCGTGGCCGCTTGAACGGATTAAAACGGAGTTATAACGAAGAAGTTATGAATTTTTAAAGTTTGACGACGAAATATATATTTTTCAGAAAATTCAGCAACCTATTTTTACTTTGTTCGAGTCAAAAACGAGTCCTAAGCTTTACAAATTATTTCGACTTGTCAAAAATATATTAGTATACTTTGATACGAAGCTAAGGACGTATTATACGTAGAAAACGGATTTGAAACGACTAAGATATGCACGTTTTCATAAACTTGCCGTAACTATTATTTTCAGAAAAACTATATTATTTTACGAGACAAGTATTACGGTAACTAAAATGATCATATTGAGGGCTGTTTTTAACTAGGATGTGGAACTTTTTAGAACGAAATGTCTTCTAATGAAATCAAGATCACCGAGCATATTTTTCAAAACAATCAACCGTTTGTATAGCGGAGTTTTAATAAATTAATTACGGTTGCTCAAACTTGGCCGAAACTCACTTTTTACACAACAATTAGACAAAATCACCATCTTTAGCCCTTATTATCTTTATGTTCGAGACCTTTATGTCGAAAACTCCTGAACTGAAACTTTTAGATTTCGATACAAACTTTCTAAAACTGTTGAATTCGTTTCCTAACGATCGACGTACACCATTTTACGACTAGTTTTTCGGAGCCATTTTTGTCATTTTCAAGAAATTTCCGACGACTTTATTTTACGACGAAAAATGATAATTTCACTATAAAACATTACGAAACCATTGTAGGATGGCATTTTGACGTAAAAACTTGTAAAGTGATTTAAGATTGGTCAAAACATCAAAAGAGTATTTTTCGACGATAAGTAGTATTATTTTCAAAACTCGCAAATGGTATAAATAACATACGAAATGCATGCATATCATTACATTGCAACTCATTACATATCATATCATTCGTAATAGGTCCCGATTAAAGCATCCCGATATACCTCAGTGTACTCACTCTTGTCATCATACCAGTTTATCAAGTGAGTTCATAGCCCCATTTTTACTCTTTTAACTGTTTTACAAACTCTTGGGGGAGATACATGCTACATTTTTAATCGAACACAAATGCTTTGAACTGTATGCTATATCCGAATGTTTTATTGTCACTAAGTATTTTCCATGTTCGAAGTCCCTACATCATGAACCATTAGTCACTTGCGAGTGAGCGCGAATATTGTGAATAGGCCTATTGGAATTAACACTCCCGCTCTTATTGACCCAGTTAGGGGAAATCGAGCGCACTATATTTGAACCAGAAAGGTAAATTGGCAAATTACCTATTAGGGCGGCGATGAAACGATGATTACCAATTTTTATTGGTGCGATGTTTATGCTTTGGTGTCATGAACTTAGTGAAATAAATACGATTTTGTTTTTAACGATGAGTGTGAAACCATTTAACTCACACTACGATTATTGTGTTCAAACGAATTACTTAAACCTATGGATTTCACTCAACCTTTGTGTTGACCTTTTTAGCATGTTTATTCTCAGGTATCTAAGGCATTATCATCATGGCATGGTTAAGGAACCACCTTTTGAGTCGTGGCGTCGACTTACATCATTGTACATTGTGGCACTTTCTTTCAAAACCATCGTTTGGACTTGTAATATATTTATATTTTCGCAAACTTTGTAAACTTTTGGGACCTATGTTGTAACTCTGATTATTTTATTAAATCAAACGATGTATTTTCCAAACGACACTTTAGGTCGTTCAATATAACTGTGATTGTGATGCTATGACAGTCAATCCCCAGGAATTCCATTCCGCTGCAAAACAGGTAATTTGGGTGTGTGACATTATCAATGTCCACAACTGCCATGGTACCTGAAACTTAAAGAAAATCATGAGAAAACAAATATTTAAATGAACAAAGACAAAAAATAAAAGACTTAACAAAAATCCTAATATAGCTCCCCGGCAGTGGCGCCAAAGTTCTGATGCAGGATTTCCGACCAGGATTTAATATTTATATTTTCTCTTCTACCTAAGGTCTACCTAATGCACTAACGAGCAGTAAACCCGGTTGTGCATAGTATAGAAGGTGGTAAAGCCGAGGTCGTTCCCAAGAGCTATGTAGATGAGGATCCTATTAAGTCTAAGTGTCACTTGTTTTAATTGGTTTGAAGTAGAAATGATTAAACTAAGAAATGAAACAGCGAAAAGTAAATTAAGGTTGTGATCAATGGAGAGAAAGTGTGCTAACCTAATTAATCATCCTATCGTGCAATGTCTATGTTTTATTACTTCTAATTGATTCAAGTGGGGGTTTAAGTCGCTAGGACAGCATTTGGTCAATTCGTCCTAACCTATCAACAAAGGCTCCTACCCAACGTCAAAGGTTTATCCCTTAGGGATTCGAGGGTCTTAAGTCACCTAAGCCAAAACATTAAGTGCCCTACATGCAAGATTCGAAATAATGAGTTCCCGGGTGCTAGCATCTTAGACACTCATCCCTAACTTATTAAGTTCATTCGGACGACCGGTGATCATTTGGTCAATTCGCACAAGAGAGGAAGGGTCGTCAGTTGGTCAATTCTTACCCTTCCAAACTCTACCTAACTACTTAGGGTCAGTTGGTCAATTCTCCTAAGCAACCAGATACTACCGCATTTCAAAACTACCAAAGCTAGGCTAACTACCATCAAACTATGCATGCACACACTAGAAATAATTTTATGAGAGCATGAAAACATAAACAATACATTCAAGGAATCATAACTAGGCTAACACTAAAGGTGCTTAGCCGATCATATTAAAAGAAACAATGAATTCAATATTTGACATAATGAAAGACATGAATTAATAGTAAAAGATAGAAATGATCGCTAATGCTTACCGATATGGAGTGATTCCTCCCTTGTAGATGGCTCTGTATGATCTGCCTTTGGAATCCTCTTCACGTTCTCTGCCTTTGAGTTGTAAGTGAATAATGTGAAATGCAGAATTTAGGGCTTGTATTTATAGGCACGATCCTAGTTACGGCATAACTTCAGTTGAGAGTTACGTCGTAACTTAATTATCCTCCAAAAGTAACTCTCATTAAATAGACTATGGCGTAACACTAGGGAAAGGTTACGCCGTAACTTAAATACAGGACTCTCGTTAAGTGGACTACGACGTAATGCTTGTTGAGGAGTTACGGCGTAGTTGATGGAGGCGCGAAATATTTCATGACCTAGATGATTACGGCGTAACCTAAGGTTGGAGTTACGCCGTAATTGTTGTTGAGTAGGCAATCTGAGATAAACTACTACCTATGGCATAATGAGAGAGAATGAGTTACACCGTAGCTTCATCATAAATAGCATACTATCATAATCCGTTAGGAAAATCTCCAAATCCACGTCTCTTAAGCTCCAATGCTCATAATTTACCTGAAAGTGAAATATAAAGGAATACAAGCCTAAATACATATAAATGACATAAAATATGAGCATTGTAGGGGGAAATTGACACTAAAAAGTCAGGACTATTTGATGTTATCAATGAGGCATGACCCTAATTGTGTACACATGCTTAAGTCACGACCCATAGGCTTACTTCATGGGCCAGACAATGAAACAAACTTATAATCCTAATAACACGACCTATTACATATAACTAGATGACCTACTCTTTAGACTAATTACATGCAATCTCAACATTAACCTATCCGGTTACTCGTAAAATTTAATTTACGTGAAATCAAAATAATTAGTAAAAGTAAGTGGTTAAATAACAACCTGAAAAGTACGAGTTGTGACAGCCTTCCCCTGTTAATGGAATCCCGTCCCGGGATTTAATTAGTGTTATCCGTTGACGGGGTGTCAGAGAAAAGATGGTACTTGCAACGAATCTAGTCTTCATGCTCCTACGTGAATTCTGGTCCTCACTGAGAGTTCCAACAAACTTTGACAATAGGGACATAGCTCTGCTCCAACCGTTTGACCTCACGGTCTATGATCTCCACTGGTTCCTCGATAAAGTGCAGTTTGTCGTCGAGCTAGATTTCATCAAGTGGAATGACAAGGTTTCATCGGATAAGCATTTCTTCATGTTTGAAATGTGAAAGGTGTTATGGATTCTGCTGAGTTCCTGCAGCAATTCAAGTCTGTATGCTACTGGGCCAATCCTAGCCATGATCATGAATGGCCTGATATATCATGGGCTTAGCTTACCACGTTTCCAAAAAAAGATCACGTCTTTCCATCATGTAGTTCTCCTCGTGAACCTTGAGTTGTAGAGAAGCATAAGCTATAACCTTCTCCTTTTGCATCAATATTGAGCCTAAACCTTTATGCGAAGCATTACAATAAACCACAAGGTCTTCGTTCCTTCTTGCAAGGCTAAAATGGGTGCACAACAAAGCTTCTGCTTTAGTAGTTGGAATGCTTCTTCTTCTTCCTTTCCCTTTCGTACTTAATACTCTTTTGTGTCATCTTGGCCCGGGGTTTAGATATCAAGAAAAAGCCTTCGATAAATCTTATGTAGTAACCAACGAGGCCTAAAAATTGACATAATTCTGTTGGAGTTATTGGTACACCCAAATCTTTGATAGATTCAATCTTAGCAGGATCGACATGAATGACATGACTATCAAATACATGGCCGATAAATTGCACTGACTTCATCCAAAATTTACACTTAGAGAATTTAGCGTACAATTGCTCCATATTCAATAGTTCCAAGATTGTCTTTAGATGTTCCCCATGTTATTTCTCGCTTCGGGAGTAAATCAGAATATTTTCAATGAACACGATAACAAACTTGTCGTGGTATAGTTTGGATACTTGATTCATCAGATCTATGAATATCGCTGGTACATTGGTCAAACCAAACGACATTACCTTGAACTTGTAATGACTGTAACGAGTCATAAATACTGCTTTTGGGATATCTTCTTCTCGAACTCCAAGTTGATGGTAACCTGATCGCAGATCGATCTTTGAGTAAACTCAGGAACCTTGTAGTTGATCGAATAAGTCGTCGATTATTGGGAGTGGATAATGGTTCTTTACGGTTAATTTGTTAAGTTCTTGGTAGTCAATACACATTCAGAATGATCTGACCTTCTTCTTAATGAATAGTACAGGAGCTCCCCACGATGAAGATCTTGGTCGAATGAACCCTTTATCTGAAAGTCCTTCGAGTTGGTCAGACAATTCATTCATTTCTGACGGGGCTAGCCGATATGGTGCATGCGCCACTGATGTTTTGCTGGGCACTAGGTCGATCTGGAATTCCACTTGTCTGATTGGTAATTATTTAAAATATGTTTGGCATATGCAGGCTTTGCATGAACTGGAACTTTATGTATTGCATTTAACTATTTATTTTATCAATATTTTGTTCCAAAACCAGATACATTTCTATCCAAAATCGAAGCATTGGTTGATTATGTACATGGCAAAGGGGTGGAGCTTGAAATATACTCTAATGCAAGGTATCCAAGGTATAACAAAACATAAAATATAAGTCTTTCTGAAAAATAATTTTGAAAGCTTCATAATTATCATAGCAGTATTTTGTTCAAGATTTTGGTTTTGTTGTGTTCAATAATGTATTTGAACTTTTTGGGTAGTGCTTTGACTTTTGATTATCTATTTATGCAAGTTTCGTTCATCTGGTAATAGAAACGTCGTTTAAATCATTTACTATTTACTTATTTTGTGGTTAGTTATTATTTAAAATAGGCTTATGAAACACAAAATTTTAGCTTAGACACAATGATCACATGATAATGCATGGATAAGCAAAGCCACGTTCTAATTTTTTTTCGAGTTACTTATTTTTGGATATAGAGTGGCCCGACTCTGTTATTTAAAAGCTAATTTCATCATAATATTTTATGTCTATAGATGCTATAGCTAAAACTTAGAAATAAATAGTCATGGTTACAAAAAGTTCTACTGTGTAGAGAGGGATTATACGTAAGGTTATAAATAGCGCGAGACGAGACGTAGCATAATGACCAAGCTTTAAATTTTAGCAGTTTAGAAGAAGTTTTTACGTTTATAAGGTGCAGTATAAGGCGGTACAAAATATGAAAATATTATATTTCATATATCGAGTTTAAAAAAATGAAATAAGACGGCATAACGCTTGGCATAACGGCATGACCAACCCTCATACTTTTACGAGACTTTTGTGCATCTTCTAAAACCATGATTTATATCTACGCAATTAGTTCTCACTACACTTGTGGGAAAATACTAAAAATGTTCACTTTAGAAATTACGACTACTTATTAATTATTTGTATGCTCAGGCTTGGGGTTCTTTTTTTTCTTCATATATTTACTTTTAGGTTGCTACGCTCTTTTTATTCAACAAGTGAAAGACGCCCGTTGCATTGCAACGGTTTTTTTACCAGATGTCGATTCATTTGTTATTTGCTTTTACGGTTTTTTTGTACCAGTCGTATATCTAAAAAAAGGACTACATGACCTTTTGGCATATTGCTATAGCAGACGCAGGAACATCGTTACGGATACCACTTTCAAGACATCCTCTAACCATGTCTTGAAGATAATATATTGCATTTTTTAAGGGTTAAACTTAAACTGATCATTCCATCTTGGGAATTGCCGGTCTGTATTACCTTCCCACACTTGCTCCATATTCGACCACTTACTTCCTTAAAAAGCGCTCCAGCCTCCTTGAATTCATAAAAACTTGGTTAGAGTTTTATTTCATGTTATCACTGCATTTACATGAACAAAGTAAACGAACTTACATTTCTCTACAATAATGTTAACATGAGGTTCAGCTGCTTACACCACATTCCACACCTGACAGTCAATAAGCTTGACGTTATTAAACGATTTAATCAGCAAGAACTTAGGTCGTATGACAATTACTTATAAATTCTTAATATATAAATTATTAATATACAAATTCTTTAAAGAAAAGCACGTAAACCCTTAATAAATGTAACAATTAAAAATTTTAATAAAATACCTAGCGCAAATAGGAACAGTACAATCAACAACAAGTTCAGCATATTCATCTATATTAAAAAGGACAGTTCTCACATCCTGAATTCCTAAACTGCGTCATAGCATAAAAAGCTACAAATTACCATTTTAGAAAAGACTATCTTGTTATCTAAAGCCAATACAATACGTTTGCATAAATTTTTCCATAAAAAGAGATATAAAAACCAACACTAATTATATAAAACCAACCTCGTAAGTATATAAAAATGAAAATTTTAATATAAAAGATAAACCAAATAACTTACACTTGATGGGATTATCAGACTCCTTTGAAATACTTTGCCTACAAAAGTCATATATTACAGAGTATAAATTTTATTAGACCTCGATCCAAATGATGAAGCTGAAAATCTTGATTGTTTAAGGTTTGTGTTAGGAATTATTGTAACAGTATGGTTCCTGCTGATAAAGGATCCTGCTGATAGTTATTTATGTTTCCGCTGATAGTGCAGTTACTGCTGATAGTGCAGTTACTGCTGATAGATAGTTTGTTTCTGCGGATAGTAGTATCCGTATTATTAGTAATTAGTTAGGATATGCATGAATTATTTTAGGAAGAGATAATGCATATCTTTTACGTGTTTTGTAAGCTGCAGAATTAGGGTTTCTGATAGTATAAAAGAAATCTGCGGCTAGGGTTTATGTACACTTTTCAATAACATTATTAGTGAATCAATATAGATCCATAGAGGATCAAGTATTTTGTGTTTACTCTCTTCTTAACTCTTGTGTTCATATTCTGCGTGGACATAAGTTTAATAGAGGTTCTCTATAGTTTGCTTGTGATTACACAGGTTTACTATCCGTTCATTAAGGCTCATAAGATCTATATGGGACTGATCCGACAAGTGGTATCAGAGCATGGTGAGGATCTCTAAAAGAAGATTTCCTTTTCTCTCAAAACCCTAAACACTCTCTAACAATGTCAACTTCAAACTCAGACAATGAGAAGGATAAGCCTGAGTCATCCAGCACTCAGTCTCAGTCTCAAACAAATCAGCAAGTTGTTACCACCATGTCAAACAACAATGCAAAGTGTTCCTATCTGAAGAAGGATGAATACGACATCTGGGCAATGAAGATGGAAAATTATATCACCAACAATGACTACCATCTCTGGAATATTGTTCTGAAAGGCAAAAGTAAGAAGAAGACTAGTAGAGATATTTATGATAATGTGATAATTCTTCTAGCAGCAACAACTGAAGAACATATTTCTCTTCAGAGGGAAACAAAGGCTAGGACTACCTTGCTCCAAGCACTACCAGATGAACATATGAGTGACTTTCATCATCTTGATGATGCTAGAGAGATCTGGAGAGCAATCAAGGCAAGGTTTAGAGGTAACGAAGAGTCCAAGAAGATGAGGAAGACTATGCTCAAGCAGAGCTTTCAAGAGTTCACAATTTCTGAAGAAGAAGGCATACATAAGGGGTATGACAGATTACAGAAAATCTTGAGCCAGCTTAATCAGAAGAAGTCCAAACCTGACAATGAGGAATGCAACACCAAGTTCCTTCATGCTCTACCTTCTTCCTGGAGGCAGGTTGCTCTTACTCTCAAGGCAAAAGGTGGCCTTGATTACTTAATTTTTGATGATTTGTACAACAAGCTTAGAACTCTTGAAATTGATATCAAGGGTCATTCCACTTATTCTTTAACTCCAACAAACTCAACATTCGTTAGTGCTACTAGTACTAACACAAAGATGTCATATGTTGAGAGTCCCACATCATCAGCAGCAACCACAGCATACACCTCCTCTTCAAGAAAATCAAAGTCTAATACTGTAATAGAGGATGTGCTTTACTCATTCGTTGCTGAGACTGAACCCCAACAGCAGTTGGCTTATGAAGATTTTGAACAGATGGATAAATGAGATTTGGAGGAGTTGGACATCAAATGGCAGATGGCTATGCTTGCTGTAAAAGTCAACAGGTTTGAGAAGAAGTCTGGGAGGAAGATCAGTTACCAGGGAAGGGAAGCAGCCAGGTTTGACAGAAAGAAGATTAGGTGTTTTGAATGCAATCAAATTGGTCACTTTGCCAGAGAATGCCCAGATAAGAAGGGAAGTGACATGAGAAGATATTATGCATTCAAGTTCAAGGAGACTGAAGAACCTAAACCTGCAGCCATGGTGTCTTTGGATTCATTGCTTGACTGGACTGATCATGAAACTGAAGGGAAGAAGGACAATTCTCCTCAGACTAGATTGCTTACTGAGACTAGGGATGTTGTTGAGACTGGAGATGCTGAGGAGTTTGCACTAATGGGGATTACATCTCAGGTACATAATTGTATATTTGGTTGTAATGTTAGATATGATGCCCTTAAAAGAGAATTTGATGAAATTGATGGCCAATATAAAGAAATTTTTAATCAGGTTCAAGCCAATAAGAAAACTGTTAAAACTTTAGAAAAGCAAAAGGTTTGGTACCAACAAAATCAATTGGCCCTTGAAGAGAAAATTAAGGTGTTAGAGAGAGATTTGGAAAACACCACTAACTTGTTAAAATTTTCTGAGAAAGAATATGTAAAAGTTAATGTAGAAAAAGAGGATCTAAAGGCTAATTTTGATAAAGAGGTGGCTAGACATAAAGAGTGGCAAGAACAGGCTAAAAATCTAGACAAATTATGGAGATGTTCTATGTCTGTTAAAACTAAGATGGGGTTGGGCTTCAAGGACTATATTGGTCCAGATGAAGTATATGACCCTAATGACTATAGTGTTTTTAATCCTGTCACTAATAAAGAGGAAGAAAAATATCGAAAACCTATTAAATTTGTAAAACAAGGTGAAATGCATATTGTTCCTTCCTCAATAAATGGTATTGTTAGACCACCTAACCCAGACTCAGACTTGGATGCATCACATATGACCTATGGCCAAAAGTCTAATGACTCATCTGACACTGGCAGTGAAACTAATGATTGTGTCTCTTGTTCTTCCAGTTATAGGACCTGTTAGAATCAATGCTCGAGGTTGTTTAGACCTTATCTAGGATTACAATAACAATTAACAATAACACGCAGCGGAATACATCAAAACATAATTGTTATTAAACAAGGTTTCTTCGTCATCATCTCCTACACTATTACAAACACAACCAACAGGCCCAATACTATCTTGATCAATGATATTACGTGTTATATATCTATAACAAGGAATCATGGATCCTTGAGGCTAAACACTAGTCTACTAACCAATACCCAAGGCGTCCCCTAACGCCTGTACACACACACACCTTTACTAATGGTGTTCACATCTTGACACACACTAAAACAAGAACCTGTATTCTCTTTATAAAGTAGAGAATTAGGTTTTACAGGGAATTAATGACTAAATAAACTAAAGCATATAGAAGATTTTCCTGTAATCTTCTATAATTAGAAGATTGCGCCTTTGTCATATTTAGTCCTTCAAGTTCCATTCTTGTAACATTGTAGTTTATTAGTTTTGCCATTATCAACTCAAAATAACAAACCCAACAATCTTCCCCTAGTTGATAATTGCAAAACTACATGATGAATGAAACTTCCCCTTAAGCCATGCTATACCATCAAGGATTTTCAAGTCGCAAATCTTCAAGCAGACTCTTCTTCCCCTTTTTGCCATTATCCACTAGGAGAAGCTAAGTAGAAGCAACCTTGATCTTCAAAACCACGAACCAATATCATACGACCAATCCATCTTTCCAATGCCTGAAGATACCCTCCATGAAGTTTTCTGCACTAAAAATGAAATTAAGGCAAAAGAAATTCGAACCGATAGTACAAATACCAACAAGTAGTAATAAAAACCTTCACCTCGATGTAGCATATAAATGGTTAAACATTTAAACATTAAGCTTCCCCTGAAACCCATATGTTAACCATTTGAAGAATGTAGTCTCTATGTAATGATTACTGATGAAGAAAACCAAGTATAATCAACTTGATGAAGAAGTAGAACACCCCAAACATGTGTCTTATATCTTGCACTAAAGATGACATCGAACGTATACCCAATCATGACGTATAGGGAGACCGCAATCTCTTGACAAAAAACTTCATCTACTATTTGTCAATTCGTTGTCACACATGAACGTACGAACAAGTTATCTTCAAAGTGTAACACCCACTTTAAGATATGATAAAACACAAACCCAAATAATCCACTTCAACTCCAAATAGGTGATAAATACTCTCCTTCATAATCAATTATGCAAAAAGAACAAGCCATGAACCTGTTAAGACCAAAAATCCACTCACGTACTAAAAATGTACTAAGAGTATTAACTTCTACTAAAAGTATTAACTTTGATAGCTAAGAGTATTAACTTCCAAAGCCAAGAGTACTAACTTTCAAAGCTAGAAGTATTAACCCTTCGTTACCAAATCACGATTAACATGCTTCCCCTCAAATCCAAATATACATATATCAACGTCAGGGATTCAATAACATCTTTTGTTCTCCAGTCATACATGCTTTAAAAACAACAGCAGCAGCTCACATGGTTGAAAAACAACGCATGCTTTAACCTGATCCCACATCTTTGTTGCCAAGTATAGAGTATCAACCAATTAAAATATCCTTTAGCTGTTGGGACCATGTGATGAACGTGACATATTTGTGAACAGCAGCTATCAATTGTACCAAAGTTGGGACCATTAAATCGTATATAAAAACCAATGAACAGCCTTAGCAAACACGTGAGCAGCTTCCTTTAGACAACCATGTGATCACCTCTTTTAGCAACGTCCCATGTAACATACGTAGCAGTTATCTAACTAGTAACAGTACCATGTATTCACATAAGCAGTACAAAATATATGAGAGCAGTACTAACTGATATCGACCAGCATCCATCTCTTGTTTCACCCCATGGACAAAACCTATGATCAGTAAGGATGTACTCGTAGCAGTATAAAGTTGTCATAAGCATTAAGAACCCATAAACCCATAACTGATGCTCGATGTAATACGATACAAACAACAGCTTAAACTTGAATACTTTAGAAACCATAACCAGCAACCATGATAAACAACAATAAGGAAAGTAGAGATAGTAGCCATGTACTAGTTATTCTTACAAACCCTAATATCAACCCATATAGGGTTTTGAATGCGTGCATTTCCAATCTCCCACGACTTGAGATCAATTCATCAGGAACATTAGTTAATAAAGCTAGGTTTTTCTTCAAATTCATCAATTCTTAGAGAGAGAAACTTAGGGTTTTGTTTCTTGATCATTAATAGTGTAAATATTAACAAAAACCCATCAACTTCAGTACCAAAGAAACCCTAAACATGTATGAAAAACCCAAAAACTCGAGCTAGATTGTCATATAGAGAACGTTCACCAAAATTTTCTTCATGATCCAACGGTTAACGAAAAAGTTATGACCTCTTGAAAACTGGCCTGCAGAAGCATTACGAAAATTGAACCATTTGCGAATTTTTCTTCTTCTTCAAGAAACCCTGCGAAATCCCAGATATCAAGAGCAACCCGCTCTGATACCACATGTTAGAATCGATGCTCGAGGTTGTTTAGACCTTATCTAGGATCACAATAACAATTAAAAATAACACGCAGCGGAATACATCAAAACATAATTGTTATTAAACAAGGTTTCTTTGGCATCATCTCTTACACTATTACAAACATAACCAACAAGCCCAAGATTGTGGCATGCTCCTATCCGTTACTCCTTCATCTTCCGAATAGCTCGAAGGACACTCCTCTGAGACGTGTCAAATCCTTTCTATTCGAAGGCCCAAGTTAGGATTCCAGAATATCCATAGGCGTCAAACCATTCGTAAGCACGAAGGTTACCTACGGGGAATTCGCCATTCGAAGCCCTAAGCCATTCGGGGTATGGCTGACAAAGGAGTAACGGATAGGAGCAACTCCTGACTTGGTCAAACCCACGATCTCCCTCTCTTTCCTGGCTTCCCCACCAAGCTTGAGAACGTGGGTCACTAAGCCCTAGCGGTTACCCACAATCATGGGACGCCCCCATGATCTCCGACATTCGCGCAGAAGTGCCTCTAACCCTATTTATTCCACTATAAATAGGTTGGACATGCAATGGATTATGGTATGCTCATTTCACACTCATGTCTTTACTTACACACACTTATACAACCATAACTCATACTTACTCTCACGCCAGAGGTGGTTCGCAGGGTCCTACCCCTGCGTAATCACATAACGTAGTGTTTCGTATTTCTTATTCTCAGGTGAAAGACAAGTCTTGGCTGGAACATACATCCCTCATACCTTTGATCATCATCGAAGCCTGGTAGTGCAATCTATTATACAATCAGTGGCGCCATCCGTGGGACCACTACTATTAGTCCCGTAATCACCCAGTCTTAAAACCTAACCAAATTACGCTACATTTCCGGCATGGAACCAGGAAGGGAAGATACACCTCCACCAGGTTTTTCTACCCTGGTCCCTCTCAACACAACTAACACCGATAATCTCGCCCCCATAACGGCCTTAACCTTCACCACACGATCTCGTCTAAAAACCACTCTCGTACATCACGCCTCAACATCCACTAACCCTATTCCAGATATTAGCCCCGCCTTCGTTGAGGCAAACTTTGAAGCCTTAGAGTCTTTACTAAGGGCTCATAAGAGGCAGGTTCGCAACACTGAAATGCGAAGAGAGTTGGATTATTCAAGTGAGGAATATGACGAAGAGATTAAAATATAGGAGAGGCCTCGGCCGGTTAGTAGGGGGCGCTCTGCCCTATGAAATGGTTCTCCTTCCATCACAAGGCCAAATGGAAGGACTGTGGGTTTTGAAGAAGGTCCCGGAGGAGATCCGGGAAGAAGGGAAAGAGTGCTAGGTGAAAGAACGGAGGGGTAAACCTACCCCCTCTTCTAGCTGCCCACTTAGGAAGAGAAGGGATGGGGGCTCCGATAGCCTCCTCATATGTTTCGAGTGTCGGAGGCTCTCCTCCATACTCAGGTATGAATCAGTTACCCCCTCCGGTAATGAACCCCTACCTACCTACTCAAACCTATAACACCTACCCTCCGAATAGTTCTCTCTCCAACCAGAGTTACCAGCAAATGCCCTATGGACATGTTCCTACGTAGTCGATGAGCGTAAACCCTTCTTACCAACCTTCTACGGTTTTCCCTGCCTACACACAACCATTTCCAAACCCATATAACCCTACACCTGTTTATCCACCTCCATACAACCCATACTACACCGAAGCCTCTGGAGCTTGTACACCTTTCATGAAGTGGATCAAAGACTACCCTTTACCTGACGGTGTAAAGATGCCCACTCACATAGGCACCTACGATGGAAAAGGTGACCCTGATAACTTCTTACACTTGTTCGAAGGTGCTATCAAGATGCAAAAGTGGGTCATGCCCGTAGCATGCCACATGTTCACATACACGCTCTGAGACTCCACGAGAATATGGTGGAATGGACAGAAGTTGGGAAGCATTGTAAGTCTAGACGACCTTAAGGCTAAGTTTCGATCACACTTTAGCCAACAGAAGAAGTACACCAAGACCCATCTAGCCGTGCACACCATCAAGCAAAGGGACAACGAAAGTACAAGGGCCTTCGTTACGAGGTACACCGATGAAACTTTGCAAATTCTGGGTTTGCACGAAGATCAGAGGATCTCAGGTTTTGTACATGGCCTTCGGACGCGAAGCTTGGTGGAATTCCTGTCCACCGATCTTCCCACCACTTACAAGGCACTGATGGAGATGACTTACACTTGGATTGAGTCTAAAGAAGTAGCAGCAAACGGAGCTCCGATAGAACAAAAAAAAGCCTTTGACAAATTCTCTAGAGGGTCCTCCTGGAAAGGGTCCAAGAATAAGAAGAAGAACAAAGACCGCTTTACTGCATACAACAAAAGCTCAAATCATGGACTTTTGGCAAACTTGGTCAAATCTCCCAGGGAGATTCTAGCTACTAAGAAAGCTGCAAATTCCTTCGATCCACCACCTCGGATGTCAGTACGAAGCAAAGACAGGGACATGTCAAAGTATTGCCATTTTTACGAGAAGACCATGGGCAAGATGAGGAATTGTGATTCCTGTAGCGGGCAGCCGAAAAGTCTAGTTAGCATTAAATGCGCTAAGTTAGGCGCATATTTATCCTCTAATTGATAAGCTTAGCAGTGAAAGGGTATTTTTTCGAAGCATGAAGTCGAAATCAATGCCTCTTCGCTCATATGCATCACTTTCTACTAGGGGGCTTGATGATGTACCCTCCGAACAACTCGAAGGACACTCCTCCGAGACGTGTCGAAGCCCTTCTATTCGAAGGCCCAAGTTAGGATTCCAGAATATCCATAGGCGTCAAACCATTCGTAAGCACGAAGGTTACCTACGGGGAATTCGCCATTCGAAGCCCTAAGCCCTTCGGGGTATGGCTGACGAAGGAGTAACGGATAGGAGCAACTCCTGACTTGGTCAAACCCACGATCTCCATCTCTTTCCTGGCTTCCCCGCCAAGCTTGAGAATGTAGGTCACTAAGCCCTAGCGGTTACCCACAATCATGGGACGCCCCCATGATCTCCGACATTCGCGCAGAAGTGCCTCTAACCCTATTTCTTCCGCTATAAATAGGTTGGATGGGAAATGGATTACGGTATGCTCATTTCACACTCATCTCTTTACTTACACACACTTATACAACCATAACTCATACTTACTCTCATGTCGGAGGTGGTTCGCAGGGTCCTACCCCTGCATAATCACTTAACGTAGTGTTTTGTATTTCTTATTCTCATGTGAAAGACAAGTCTTGGCTGGAACATACACCCCTCATACCTTTGATCATCATCGAAGCCGGGTAGTGCAATCTTTTGTACAATCAGTTATTAAACAAGGTTTCTTCGTCATCATCTCCTACACTATTACAAACACAACCAACAGCCCCAATACTATCTTGATCAATGATAGTACGTGTTATCTATCTATAACAAGGAATCATGGATCCTTAAGGCTAAACACTAGTCGACTAACCAATACCCAAGGCGTCCCCTAACGCCTGTACACACACACACCTTTACTAATGGTGTTCACATCTTGACACACACTAAAACAAGAACATGTATTCTCTTTATAAAGTAGAGAATTAGGTTTTACAGGGAATTAATGACTAAATAAACTAAAGCATATAGAAGATTTTCCTGTAATCTTCTATAATTAGAAGATTGCTCCTTTGTCATATTTAGTCCTTCAAGTTCCATTCTTGTAACATTGTAGTTTATTAGTTTTGCCATTATCAACTCAAAATAACAAACCCAACATGCCTCAGAGACCCATTCTAAAGACTTTGCCAGTTGTGATTCAAATAAAGAGTCTACAACCCCCAAGTATGCGTTACCCAAGCCTCTAACAGTTGACCTTGCCCTAAGAGTTTCTGTTAAAGAATCTTCTTCAAAGATATCTTATTTTAAAAACATTTCTTGTTCTTTTGATTTTGTTAAAAACAATTCTGATTTTGGTTGTGGTTTGAATAAGTTTGTTTATGATAATACTTCTCATGTTATGAACAAGCAGTTTAAGAAGAAATCATGTTTTGTTTGTGGTAGTACATTTCAACTTATCAAAGATTGTGATTTTTATGAGAAACAAATGGGTGTTCGTACTAATCAACAGAGACATAGACCAATATGGAATGATGTGACTAATATTCCTCCATTTGTTCCTTCTGGAAAACATGTGAGGATTGGCAGAACCAATCCTGCTGGTAGACCAGTTCCTGCTGGTAGACCAATTCCTGCTGATAGACCAGTTCCTGCTGGTAATCTAGTTTCTGCCGATAGACCATTTTCATCATGTTGGAGAAGAAATGTTCCTAGGTCGTTAATCAGACCTACTAGTGCTTATTTTCAAAATGGATATAGGCTTGTTAACAATGACCCATTGATTAAAAGGGGGCAAGGTGGGATACTGATGTTAAGACCTCAGCAGGTTGCTCTTGGAGACAAAATAGACCACCCTTCATGCAGGATTCCAAGAACAATGGTGGATCTCATCAATCTGCAGGTTTTTCTAATATGATCCACAAGGCAGGCCTAAGTCAGTAATGACTTGGTTCTCCATGTATACTAATGTTGTTGTATATCTTTTAACTTGTAGGATGATCCTGATACAAATAAAGATTTAGGTATTGTTGATAGTGGGTGTTCTAGGAGTATGACAGGGAACAGAGATCGATTACATGATTTTGTATCTCTTAGTGGAAGCACTGTTACTTTTGGAGGAGGAGATGGCAAGATAACAGGGAAGGGAACCATTAGAAATTCCAAGCTAGACTTTGAGAATGTGTATTATGTGGAAGAACTTAGAAACTTCAATCTATTTTCTGTATCTCAAATATGTGACAAGAAAAATTGTGTTCTCTTCACTGATATTGAATGTCTTGTACTTTCCAAAGACTTCCAAATACCTGATGACAGTCAAGTTGTGCTGAAGGTACCAAGGAAACATAATCTGTATACATTCAACCTTAATGAGGTCCAGCCTGAAGGTGATTTTGCTTGTTTGGTGGCAAAAGCATCATTGGATAAATCTAACAAATGGCATAGAAGGATGGCTCATGTCAATTTCAACTATTAACAAGCTAGCTAAACATGGTTTAGTTCATGGACTTCCTTCCAAAGTCTTTACTAATGAACACAATTGTGTTTCCTGCAACAAGGGAAAGCAGCACAAGGCTTCCTATAAATCCATTACTGCTGTCAGCACTATCTCAAAACCTTTGCAGCTTCTGCACATGGACCTCTTTGGTCTCACATCTATCAGAAACATTAATCACAAGTACTATTGTCTGGTGGTTACTAATGACTACAGCAGGTTTTGCTAGGTATTCTTTTTGGGAACTAAGGATGAAACATTTTAGGTTCTTCAAAACTTTATTGCCCTGGTTGAGAATCAGCTGAATAAAAAGGTTAAAGCTATAAGGTGTGATGATGGGACAGAGTTCAAAAATGCCAAATTAATTGAACTATGTGCTTCAAAGGGGATAAAAAGGGATTACAGTAATGCCAGGACTCCACAACAAACTGGAGTTGTTGAACGGAAGAATAGAACCCTTATTGAAGCAGCAAGGTCTATGCTTGCGGATTCAAAGTTGCCTACCATGTTCTAGATTGAAGCAGTCAGTACTGCATGTTATGTTTTGAACAAGGTGTTGATAACTCATCCTCACAATAAGACCCCTTATGAACTTTTGTCTAGGAAGGTTCCTACCATAAGCTACTTTAAACCTTTTGGTTGTCATGTGACCATCTTAAACACTAGTGATCATTTGGGCAAATTTGAAGGAAAAGCTTATGAGGGTTTTGTAGTTCGCTATTCTACTCATAGTGAAGCTTGCAGGGTGTATAACATCTCTACCAAAAGGATAGAAGAAACACTAAATCTAAAATTTCTGGAGGACAAACCTAATGTTCAAGGAGCAGGTCAAGAATGGTACTTTGATCTTGACTATTTAAATGATCACTTAGGTTATACTCGTTATATATCTAATCTTTCTGCAGCACCACAAGCTTCTTAAACTAACATTGTAGGTTCTTCAGATGATGAATCAGATTCAAATTGTAATGAACAACTTATTGTTGTTCCTTCTTTTCCTACTAACCACTTTTCAGGTACTAAGGACACAGATTCTTCTGGTGTAACTTCAAGTGATTTAGGGTATGCAAAAAAACTTGTGAAGCTTCAACGCCAAGAGCATGCAGCTAAAGATGATGCTGAAAAGTATGGTTATGAATTCTCCAAAGACACAGAGGAACTCTTAAGGCAGGCGACTATTGAAGCCCGCAGGAACTTTGATGCTACTGATAATGCATATGTTCCTGCTGGTAATGTGACTGATCCTGTTGGTCAGAAAGCTGCTGATGTTGTCGATTCTGCTGGTAATGGGTCGGTTGCTATTGATATTGATTCTGCTGGTCGTGTTCCTGTTCCTCCAGCTAGTTATGATGTTCCTGTGGTTCCCTCCACTACTCCATCTGTTGATACTCTGGGTTTAGATGATTCTCCCACCAGATTTCCAAGTCCATCTTATTTAGCCAATTCACAATATTCAAGCTCTAAAATGGATAGCATTCATCATTTGTCAAAAATAGGCATTTTTTATTCTTTTTCCTATGATGATGACTTTGGTCCTACTATCAATAATCTGGCCACATCAGTTGATGTTAGTCCTAGTATTACAAAGAAGGTTAACACTGTTCATCCTCAATCTCTAATTATTGGTGATCCTACTTCATCTGTTCAAACTAGAAGCAAGGTAAAGAAGACAAGATTTGGTGAATCTGCATTTCTTAGTTATATTCTGGATCAACATAGACTATAATCATTGTCTGTTTGCTTGTTTCCTCTCTCAAGTTAAACCTACAAGTGTTGCACATGCTTTAGCAGATGAAGATTGGGTGGCTGCTATGCAAGAAGAAATGCAACAATTTCTAAATCAAAATGTATGGGAGCTTGTTTAATTGCCTCCTGGTAAATTTGCAATTGGTACAAAGTGGATTCCGAAGTGTAAAAGAGATGCAAGAGGGATTGTGGTGAGGAATAAGGTTAGGTTGGTTGCTCAAGGCCATAGGCAAGAAGAGGGGATTGATTATGATGAAGTTTTTGCTCCTGTAGCAAGAGTTGAAGCAATCAGACTCTTCTTGGCTTTTACTTCCTATATGGGCTTCATGTTTTATCAGATGGATGTTAAAAGTGCCTTCCTATATGGTGAAATTGAAGAAGAAGTATATGTGGCTCAGCCCAAAGGCTTTGTGGACCCTCATAATCCGGATATGGTTTACAAAGTGGGTAAAGCACTTTATGGGCTTCATCAAGCACCAAGAGCTTGGTATGCTAGGCTCTCTTCATTCCTGCTGAAACATGGTTATAGGAGAGGTGCTATTGATAAGACTCTCTTTATCAAGAAGAACACCAGGGATATTATCCTTGTCCAAGTCTATGTGGATGACATTATCTTTGGTTCTACCAAAGAAGCTTGGTGCAGAGAATTTGAGGAGTTGATGAAAAGTGAGTTTGAAATGAGTGCCATGGGTGAGCTTACATTCTTTTTGGGCCTTCAAGTACAGCAAAAGTCATATGGTATTTTTATTCATCAGGAAAAGTATGTACATGACATCCTCAAGAAGTTTGATATGGAACTAGTTAGGACTGTAACTACACCTTATGAGGCCCCAAAGCCTAAGTCAAATAATGAACCAGATCCTGCTGTCAATGTTCATTTATTCAGATCTATGATTGGTTCACTCATGTATTTGACTGCTTCAAGGCCTGACATTATGTTTGCAGTAAGGGCTTGTTCCAGGCATCAGGTCACCCCTTTGACTTCCCATTTGAATGTTGTTAAGAATATTTTCAAGTATCTCCAAGGTCAACCTAAGTTGGGCCTTTGGTATCCTAGTGAGTCTCTATTTGTGTTGGAAGCTTATAGTGATAGTGACTATGCTGGTGCAAACTTTGATCGAAGATCTACTACTGGGGGTTGTCAGTTTCTAGGAAGGAGATTAATCTCCTGGCAATGCAAGAAGTAGACCATAGTGGCTACATCTTCTACTGAAGCAGAGTATGTTGCTGCTGCTAGTTGTTGTAGTCAAGTACTTTGGATTCAAAATCAGTTATTAGATTATGGGTTCAACTTTATGAACACTAAAATCTTTATAGACAACCAAAGTACAATTTGCATTGTTAAAAAATCTGTTTTTCATCAGAGAACTAAACATATTGAAATCAGACACCATTTTATAAGGGATGCTAAAAAACATCTTATTCAAGTGGTTAAAATTCACACTGATGGTAATGTCGCTAATTTGTTGACTAAAGCTTATGATGGTCCAAGATTTCAATTTTTGGTTGTCCATATAGGCATGATCAACCCCTGATTGTTGTGTTTGAGGGGAGGATTATGCCTAAGGGGAGGTTTTTGGATTAAGGGGAGGATTTTATGTTGTATATTTTGCATATATTTTTATATTTGTTGTACTACTAACCATTTTGCAGATCATGTATCAAACACACAATCAGTTGCAAAGATTAAACTTCAAGCACAAAAGTCTTTTATTTATAGATAAAACACTGCATTCTAAGATGCAGTGTAAAGTTACAAGACTTTATCATTCCTACTGATTCCATCATAACAAGCTTCTTAAAAGACTACTCCAGACTCTGGCTTCCATCTCTCAGGCACCTACTCAGGCCTCCTCTTTGCCCACTCTGGCATCCTCTGATGCTCCTTTCCCCACCTACTGATGAAGTCCCACACTCTGGGAGCAGCAAGACCAACCACTTAAGCCCTCTTCTCAGGGTTTGAAGTGGAGGGTCCTGGTCTTGAATCTGAGGGGCCTGCAACTAGCACAGAAGGAGGTGGAACAACAGCAAGAGGAGCAGCAGTCACTGGTCTAGAATATCCACCATGTTCATCCTTAGTGTCAGAACTGGTATCCTCTGAAGATGTCCCTAAAGGTGCTGGTGAAGGTGGAGGGTCTCTGGACATGTAAGTCAGGCTGGAGTAACCACGAGGGAAGTAGTTTAACCATCCATCATTGGATGGCATCTCTTCAGATGAATCACATGATATCTCGATTGGTGTGTTTGGAGAGTTGTTCATTATGAGTATCTTGATGATTTTTTTTGGTGATCGGTTGTGTTGTTTGGGATATATGATTTATGAGGCAAGAGGTTGGTTATATAGGCAAAGTCTAGGTACAATCTTGGGTTATTAGAATTTATGGAAGTAATGACTTGGTTGGTGCTTGAATTAATATGGGTTAAGATTGCAGGCCTTTAAATGCGCAGTTGATTATAGCAGGGTTTGACTTTTCTCCATTCCTACTGGTAACGTGATTGTTTCTGCTGAGGGGCAATGGTTTCTGCTGGTAGTATTGATTTAGAAGCTGCGATCAAACACTAGGTGGTTCCTGCTGGTTGACTATATGGTTTCTACTGATTGACCTTTAATGCTGCTGGTTTCGTATTTAATATGGGATTTATTAAAAGTCAAAATTGGTCAAAGATTCATTGTGAGGTTCTTGCCGATTTAAATGGTTATTTTAAGTAACTTACTTAAATAACCAATTGCAGTTATCCCATAACCTAATTGCTCAATTCCCTCTCATTTCAAACTAAGCACATCTTCAACCTTCTCAAATCATTTTATGGCGACACTGACATACAAGGTCGATCACAATAAAGTTGCATTCTTGGAAAGAGCTAAAGGAAGTGATGTATATGATCCACTGGTAGATTTCCTTCTGCATTCAAAGCTTAGGTATGCCCTAACTTTCTGTCCATCTATTGTTTATGACTCTTTAGTCAAGCAATTCTGGGCCACAGCTTATGAGAGATCTCCTGAGGCTTAACCCAAGGAGATTGTGGCCACCATAGATGGACAAGAGTGTGTCGTCACTGAGTCACTCATAAGACTCAGTTACAATTAAACGATGAAGGAGGTGTGTTTGAAAACAATAGAGATGATATAATCACTGGTTTGGCTAGCATAGGGTATCTCACTGATGGGAAATTCGTTTGAACAAATTTTGCCCTAAATGGAGGTTTTTGGTTCATACCCTTCTTCAGTGTCTTAGTCCTAAGTCTGGGGGTTGGGATCAGTTCTCTAGTTCTATTGCAACTGCTATAATCTGTTTGGCTCAGGGGAGAAATTATAATTTTTCAAAATATATTTTTGAGGAAATGCTTAGAAATATAAAGGATACCAAACATAAATTTTTATTGTATCCTAGATTTCTTCAGATATTAAGCATTGAACCCTCTGATAAAACCTCTAGGGCAATCAGTAAGTTAACTGCTAAATTGTTTGATAAAAACCAATTTTGCTGGAGAACACAGACCGTTGCTACCTTCTATGTTGCCAAGTGGCAATTTAGCTGCTGGTGCAGGTGTTCCTGCTGGTGGTTTAGAGGCCAATAATTTTGAGGCATCTGGTGGCCCTATGTCACCAAATTCCAATGCTGCTGGTGCCTATGCATCAGTTTCAGCTGATATTGGGGCCTCCAATGCTCCTGATGCCTCTGCATCAGCTGCCACTGATAACCAGCAACCCCCATCTCCTCCACATGTTGCCCCACTATCACCTAGGGTTGTTGCTCCTGAGGAGCCTATTATTGCCTCTGTCTCACAGGAACAAAATCCTATTGAGACTGAGGTCAATATTGAACAACCTATTGACCAACCTTTAAGTCCACCTAGTCATAATTTTGTGGATGGTACCAACTTTAGTGGTGATTTCTATATGTCTCCTCCCATATCCAATGAAGCTCATGACACCTCAGGAAAACCTGCTGGTGGAGCTGAGGATTCTGATATGCTAATGAAAATGTCTAGCTTGCTTGACAGGTATGTTAAAAAGGTTGATGATCTTGAGGCAGAGCTAACGGAGACAAAATAGTCTTTTGGTGGTGTTATTGTTAAGTTGGTTGCAAGGGTGAAAGAGCTTGAACATAGGATAAATAAGAGGAGAAGCAAAGTTGTAGTTTCTGAGTCAGAGGAGGAGGAGGAAATTTATTTGGATGCCCTCCATGTTTTGGCTTCAGTATCTTTGGATGAGACTGCAACAAAGCAAGATCATATGTCAGGGTCTGGTGTTCCTTCAGAGCTCAAAGTCTTTACAAAAAGAAGGACTCATAGGAAAAGAAAGTAGACCTCTGGATTATCAGCATTTGAGAAGGTCAAGTCTGTTGCTGCTGATAGTCCAAAGGATTATTCTGGCAGCCATGTTGCTGCGGATAAGGAGCAGGTTACCTCTGACAAAGAAACTGATCTTGCTGATATAGTTGGTGCTGAAAAAACTATTCCTGCTGACACTTCATCCATTGCTACTGAGATACCAGTGACTATTCCTTCTGAGCCCAAGGTTTCTTCTGAAGATGTTGGGATATAAAGTACTAGAGAAATACAAAGTACTGAAGAAGTCAAAGTGCTGAAGAGTCAAAGTACTGCTAAAGAAGAAAGTCAAAGTACTGCTCAACATCAAAGTACTGCAAAGTTAAAAGAACTGTTACATTGTTTATGGAAAGCTTTTTTATTCTAGAATATTCTTAGTTTAGATTACTTGTCGTACAAGAATTAGAGTTGTAAACCGACTAGGGTAATCCTTATGCCTATAAAAGGACCCCTAGATTGGCATTAGAGATATATGTTTTAGAGTTTAAGAGTACGAATTCATAAGCTGTATTAGAGTTATTTAGAGTTGTTAGAGAATCTGTATAACAAGCAGGTTCTAAGTATTAATAAAATCGTTGAAGTTAAATTTAATTCTTCTTAGCTTTATTGAAGTAAATTCCGCATACTTAATAGAGTTAATTCAGTGTTTCATTGTTAGTGACTTAGGATTTATCCAAGGTTGCTAAGACCTTACAAGCTATATAAGTTAGTTTGGTTAGAGTATATCGATCCAACAATGTTCAAGTGGGTATTCCTCCAGTGGATAAGGGAAAGGCTCCTATGGTTGAAGAGTAAATAGATCCTGCTGCACTCAAAGCTAAACATGAAAGGATTTTCAGGCTTCATGAAATTGAAAAAGGTGATAGGGAGGTGGCTGCAAAGGTTCAGGCTGATTATGATGCAGAATTTCAAAAACAGACTCACTCAGTTTCTGACATCACACCTCAAAGAAAGAAAGAGCTTGATGAGGCTTCTCTGCATTTCACTGATGCTACAAGGAAACAGATTGTGGGGGAAGTCACTACCAATACATCCCTTGCTCAGTCCATTTTGGGGGATGCATTTGATTCTGACAATTTTGTTGCTAATATGATTGCCCTTGCTAATCAGAGGAAGAAAGTAGATGCAGAGAGAAAATCAAATGAGAAAAGGGATAGACCTCCTACTCAAGCTGAACAAAGGAAACATATGAGAGAGTTTGTGAAGAATACGAGTTCTGCTGCCTACAACAATGGCTGGACTATGGCCTATGTGAAGTCTTTGACAGATGATGAGTTGGTGGAAGAGTATAAAAAAATTCTCACAAGATTGGAGAAGGATGGTATCAACCCATATGTAAGATTGCAGAGACCTCCATCTACATTGGAAGGACCTGAGGTTAAGAGATTGAGGTTTAGTGACGAAATTCCCGGTTCACAAGTCAACATTGCTAGGGATTCATCATTAGTGGACTCACCTAAGACCATACCTTTGAAGACACCAGCAGAATCAACTCTTCATGCTGAAGAACCTCAAAGTATTCCTCCTGAAGATTCATCCAGGAATTCTTCTAATGTTTTTGTCACTGTTCCTGCTGGTGTTACCTGATCTGTTCCTCCAGATGTTTCATTCATTCCTTCTGAAGAGCCTGAGAGTATTCCCATTGACAACCTTGGCAAGGATTCTTCTAATGTATCTAAGGTTGTTTCCACTGCTGGTGCTTCACCTGTTTCTACAGATGAAGTCAAGTCTATTCTTACTGATGGGGCAGAGCATGTTTCTATTGATCCACTCCTTCCTGCTGAAAAGGAGGAACTTGCTATATGATGTTCCACCCTTAGTATCTAATCCTGAGAATGTTCAGTCTAATGCCTTTTCTCCTTCTTCCACTTCTAGAAGAAGATGGAAGAGCATAGCTAAGAAGAGGGTGTCTCGGGCACTTGATCTATAGGCTCCTGAGCATTCCTTTATCAAGGATTTTTAGGATGATGATTCAGATGAGGAGCTGGTTGTGTGGTCTATGCTTGATCGTTGGGAACTTACTCCTACTGGTTTTGGTGGTTTGGGGTCCTTTAACACTGTTTATCGCAATGATGGGTCTGTCAGACATTTTACATGTCTTACTGAAATTCTAAACTTTGTGGATAGACAAGATTTTTTTAAGCTTTATGGAATGGTGTCTGAGTATTTTGAATCTCATCCTGCAACTGGTGCTGGTTTTTTTTTTTTTTTTTTGCTGGGTGATCTTCGAATACTTTTTGACTCTTTTTATCAAGACGGTAAAGGGTTCCATATTTGGGATGGCCAGAATGAGTGAAGGGTGTATCAGTGGAAGTTTTATCCATTGTCTAATGTTCATGTCGTGCAGACTTGGTCTGGAGTCTATCTATATATGTTTTCTGATCTGCGCTACCCACTTTCTATGAAGATGATGGAGCAAATGTTGTCTCATAAGTTGGTATGTTCTACTGCTCCTGTGGGTAATGATATGGTGAATGCAGAGCAATTGGTTAAGCGTATTAAGGATAAACTCATTGAGGCTACTGCTGCTGCATCTTCTTGACTTGGTATGTTGTTATATATTTTTTATTTTTTAGTAGTTCTTTTGTGTTAAAAAAAATCTTCTTATGTATATATTTGTATCTGCTAACTTCTATTCTTTGAGGATCCTGTTGTACAGTTTTGTATCATTTATGGTAATCAACTCACCATGTCTTGGACAAGAAAGAGTTGACTCACCATGGGGGTACAACTCTGGTGGGCATTTCTCAATTCCGTTGATAGTTGATGATTTACTAAAAATCAGAGGGTTATCAATGTACCCTGGTCTCATACACCAAACATTGGCTACTCCATGAGCAAATGGCTTTGGTAAAGAGATATCAAATCCGTTGGATGGTTGACAATTTGCCAATAAATTGTATGGTCCTCAACTTACCATGTCCTCATAGATGAAAAGTTAGCTGGCCCACAAGTTCATGGCTTGTGGTAAAGGCAGTGGAATACCATGGCTAGTCCTGAGTAAACAGCTTCAGGTAAAGACAAGTCAAATCCGTTGATGGTTGTAATGGTTTGCCAAAAATCATTAGGGTTTTCCAACACACCATTGATTCACGTTCTAAGTGTTGGACTGGTTATTGGTTCACCAGGGTGATGTCATGATTCCACTCAAGAACCAGCTAGCCCAAGAGTGAGTAGCTACTTGGTAAAGGCTTATCAAATATAATCAGGTTACTGTTGCTGCTGGATCCTGATGTTGCTGACATAGGAGCTGCTGATGGGTTTGTGGACTTCATTGCTGGTTCTGGTGGTTCTAGGTGTTGTCGCTGGTTCCTTATATTACTTCAGTTGTTGACAGATCTATCTGGAAACTTGAAGTTAACCTAGTCAAATTCAAGTTTAGGGGAGGATTGTTAGGAATTATTGTAACAGTATGGTTCCTGCTGATAAAGGTTCCTACTGATAGTTATTTACATTTCTGCTGATAGTGCAGTTACTGCTGATAGTGCAGTTACTGCTGATAGATAGTTTGTTTCTATGGATAGTAGTATCCGTATTATTAGTAATTAGTTAGGATATGCATGAGTTATTTTAGGAAGAGATAATGCATATCTTTTACGTGTTTTGTAAGCTGCAGAATTAGGGTTTCTTGTTGGGTTCAGTAAATACCCAAACCCCTTAATTTAGGATTTGAATAAAAAATAACCTAAGTGCTTAGACCGTTAAACACTAACAGGTCACTGAGTGCATAGTGTCTCAGTGAGCCATCTTCAGGACGCTCAGTAAGAGACATTGAAGAAGTCTCTCCACTCAGTAAGGCGGAACTTAAAGGGTGAAGACTGAGTCAAGAAGAAGATGGTGGATTTAGTAAGTGATGACAATAACTTACTGAATCCCTCAAACTTCTCTCCAACTACAAACATTGAAGACAAACTGAAACTAAAGACTGAAGACCATGAAGACTGAAGAATGAGCGGGACAAAAACGGTTATGCTTGAAGCGATAAAGACGGAGTACTTATCTTCAAGAAGTCAACCTACCCTATAAGGCTCAGCATCAGTACTGACATGAAGAAAGTGACTTGGTCCCTTTACCTAATATAGTCTTTGTAAACAGAGACAAAATACATCAGTATTTTGTCTTCTGCAATATTGTCAGTTTGTCACTTAGGAAAGAGTTAAAACTCACACTTGTATAAATAGCATAAGAAATGGAGTGAAAGGTTAAGCTTGTGAATTATAAAAACACACATACACGCAAGCCATCTTTTACTCCTCCAAATACAACTTAATCCCTGAGATAGCTCAGTGGGTACTTGTAGTTGTGCTCAGACATAGCCTGAGCTTAGAGAGGAGTTGCAAACACTTTGTCATTTCAATCCCTAGTACTGTTCCCCAAGTACTAGGGTAACGTATTCTTCTGATTCATTTCTAATAAGAATATGACGTTAAAAATTACTCTTGTGTTTAACTTATATCCTTTCAGTCATTGATTCACTATTAGTCTTGTTTACTTTACTAAACTGTTTTTATACTATAGTGAATAGGGAATAACAAGTGGTATCAGAGCAAGGCTGGTTTTAAAACTGTTTTTAAGCCACTTTAAACGTTTTTAAATCAGGATCCTAAAATGGCTGAAATTGATGTACCCCAACTAGTCGATAAAAAGGGTGGAGCTTATTCAGCTGTTGCCCCCCGACTTGAAGTTGGTAAATTCAACAAATGGAAAAAGCGTATGCTTTGCTATTTGATTAGGATGGAACCTTATTATATCAAGTGTATAAATGAAGGTCCATTTATCCCAAAGACTGCTGAAGGTTTACCTAAACCTAAAGCTCAGTGGACTCAGGATGAGAGAAGAGTGGTCAACCAGGACCAAAGGCACAAGAGTATCATAATATCTTGTCTTCCTGACGATATTATGGAGTCATTTATAAGCTGTAGTATGGCCAAACAAACCTGGGATGATCTGGTTCATAGTCATGAAGGTCCTTCTGATACCAAGGAAAACAAGATTATGGACCTGAAACTTGAGTATAATACCTTCAGGGCTAAGGACTCAGAAACTCTGTCTCAAAATTACACCCATTACAAAACTCTTTTAAATGAACTATCAAATGATGGTGTTAAGTTGTCCAAACATGAAATCAATGTTAGCTTTGTCAATAGTCTCCCTGAGAAGTGGTTGAATTTCTCTCAGGGGCTTAGGAATGCTAATCATATCCAGAATCTTGAGCTTCCTGAAATTTATGGGAAATTTGTCTATGAGGAAAACCTCATCAACAGACGATACCCTGACTTAAAGAAGTCTCAGGAAGTCAAGAAGTCCCTGACCACCACCTCATCACCAATATCAACTGCTTTCTATTCTAACAATGTTGTTCAAGATTTTCAGGAAAATTCAGATGATGAGCCTGATGAGAGATCAAGTGAGAAGTACCTAAATGACCTGAACACTGAATTTCAGGAAAGGGCACTCCTTGCTAACTCTCGAAGGTTTATGAAAAGAAACAAAGATTTTTCAAATGCTAAAGCAAATGAGGACACTGAATGCTTTAAGTGTCACAAAAGAGGTCATTTTGCAAAAGACTTGATAACGCTCAAATTGTGCATGTTTTTAGTAGCGTTATCCGTGCTTTTATGTGTGTTATTTGGCTATAATCATATGCTTTTAATGCTTAAGTGTACAAAAGTGTGTTTGCTAGTTCATTTGTAGCCAAGTACAGGAAAGTGGAGAAAAAGACGGAAATAGAAGTAAAATATGAAGATTTCTCCATGTATGAAGAATTCCCGACAAAAGCAAGACTTGTGGAGTATATTCGAGAAGGTAAAGTCATCAAGTTAGTGATCCAAAGACTCAAGAATAAAGTTCAAGAAGGAAAACGAGAAAGAATTGAAGAAAAGAAGCTTAAACGAATACATATTGGAAGACTCGTTGTTCCCGACATACCTTCACCATTTTGGCCATAACTTTTGCATACGGACTCCGTTTGACCCCCCGTTCATGGCCACGGAAAGCTAAGAGAAAGATCTACAACTTTGGTGCTTATGATTTTTTGTCAAATTGCTCCAACCGTTTGGTCGAGCCCCACAATCGGATCCGGTTGGAGAATGGTCAAGAAGACCAACCGATTCGGTTGGAGCTTAACCAATTCGGTTGGAGGGCCTGTTTCTGCCATTTCTTCATCAATAAGAGTCCTAGCAAGTTCCAATCATGTTCCAAACGATTCTAGTCCCTTCCTACATGTATTCTTGTCCCTTCCAAGCTCCTTGGTGACCAAGAAATGCATTTATAACCCCAAGGGCTTGAGAGTAGCATAAAAAGACCTCATTTGTGTATGTTTTCATCATCCCTTCTCCATCCTTCTCATCCCTTTCACCCACCACTCCATCTCTAGGTGTAAAATTCGATCCTCCACCCTTAAGGACGAATTTCCACCTAAAACAACATCCCTCTCTCAACTTACCTTCACCAAAGGTGTGAAATTCGATCCTCCACCCTTAAGGACGAATTTCCACCAACTTATCTTCCCCAAAAGACCACAAACCTCTGCCAAATTCATGTAGTGTGCTCAAGGGTTGTTGAAGGCATTTGGACATCATTTTCTGGCTTGGTAGAACTATTGTAGTTGATTGAAGGCTTGAAGGTTGCTATAATCCTTCATCTTTGCCTATTGTAATTCATACTTTGGGTAAACCTTGTTACTTTTCTATTTAAAGATGTTTGTTATTGATATGATTATTGAGATTTTATGTTTAATTGGAATAATGATGAATGTCTTGATACTTGTTTAGCTCTTATGATATCCTTGTGATCATGTGTCTAAACATGTATGTTCTTTGTGTGCTTGCTCATATTGCTTTTCTTAGTGGTTTGATCCGTGACAATCATAACCATGAATGTTTTGATACTTACTTGTTCTTATATTTCTTTTCTTGTTGGTTTGATATGTGACAATCATAACCATCAACTTGTTACTTGCTTAAACAAACAAAAGACACTTGTAGTGCAACCAAGTCTCTTGGGACGACCTTGATTTACCATATACTATACTACAACTTGACTAGGGTATACTTGCCCGAATGTGTTCCTAGTTAACCGGTAATTCATGTTTACAAATTTAAAACCTCGTGGAAGCACATCAAGTTTTTGGCGCCGTTGCCGGGGATTTGTTTTGCACTTATTTGTTCGTTTGATTATTTTCTTGTTTGATAGATTGTTTGTTTGCTTGCATAATAATTCCGGCATCGCCACCATCAAGTTTTTGGCGCCGCTGCCGGGGATTTGATTTTTGTTCTTAGGTGTTTGTTTGTTTGCTTGTTTGTTCAAATGCTAAATTGCTCTTGCTCATGAATATGATTGTTTCTTTGCTCTTGTTTGATTGCTCTTAATGTTTGCTTGAATGCTTGTCATTTTCGAAAAACCTCTCATTTTCTCAAAATTGCTCAAATGATCTTTGCATCAAAATCGTGTTTTTGACGTTGGGATTCTGTTTCATGTGTTCTAAAATGCTCATTTCAAAGTTTGCTTTCTAAGTGTGTTCAAAAGTTCTTGCGAAAAAAAAACCACCAAAACCACCCAAACAACTCTAACCGAATCGGTTGGAGCTCTCGGTAAATATTTTTCAAGAAAAATCCACTCTAACCGATCGGTCACTACCCGTAACCGATCCGGTTGGAGTGTTCTGTCCAAAAAAAATAAAAAATAAAAATTAATTAGTCCATGTGTTTCTTGTTTCGTGTGTTTGTGTTTTATATGTTATGTGATCTCTTGCATGTTTTTGTGTTCTTTTTGTTTGTGTTATTCTTGTCTATGTTAGTTTCGTTTTAATTTTGAATAAGATTATCTTGTTTTAGATTATCTTGTTTGATTTGTGTTACGTGACTAATTGTGTGTGCTTGCGTCTATGTGATTTTCATCTTTTGTGAGTTTTTGCTTTTATTTGTTTTAAGTTTCGTTTTGTGTTTTTGATGTTCTTCTAGTACATATGTGTTTATGTGTTTTAATTACTTGTGTTTAGTTTTATGTTTGTTACCTTTTGTGTCCTTGTTTTATTTTATCAATAAAAGTTTTGAAATAAAACTTGCGTTTAAAAAAAATCTCCTCCAACCGATCTGTCATCTGCCGTAACCGGTTCGGTTGGAAGGTTGGTCACATTTGGTTCATTCTAACCGATCGGTCACTCCTCGTAATCGGATCGGTTGGACTTATCTGTTAAAAAAAAAATCCATTTTTTTAATTTTTTTGTTTTTGTGTGTTTGTGTTTAGATAAAATAAGTTTAAATGTTTTTTTTTTGTTTTTTTTTGCAAGAGTATCATTTCTTTTATTCTAGTTAAATTTGGTTTTTCCATTTTAAGTTTTGTTAATTTGGTATATTGTAAATAAATAAGTACTTGTTTTAAAATAAAAGTGTTTTGAACTTTGTGGGTATGTTCACCGGAAACCCTCACGAGACTATAACTCGTCCACTCGGGCCACCGAGGGGTTTAAAGGCTTGTTGCATGCGCTAAATGCAACTGTGATGCCCTTAAGGACGAATTTCCACCAACTATCCTATCCCAACTTGTGTGAAATTCAAGCCTCCACCCTTAAGGACGAATTTCCACCAACTTATCTTCCCCAAAAGACCACAAACCTCTGCCAAATTCGTGTAGTGTGCTCAAGGGTTGTTGAAGGCATTTGGACATCATTTTCCAGCTTGGTAGAACTATTGTAGTTGATTGGAGGCTTGAAGGTTGCTATAATCCTTCATCTTTGCCTATTGTAATTCATACTTTGGGTAAACCTTGTTACTTTTCTATTTAAAGATGTTTGTTATTGATATGATTATTGAGATTTTGTGTTTGATTGGAATAATGATGAATGTCTTGATACTTGTTTAGCTCTTATGATATCCTTGTGATCATGTGTCTAAACATGTATGTTCTTTGTGTGCTTGCTCATATTGCTTTTCTTAGTGGTTTGATCCGTGACAATCATAACCATGAATGTTTTGATACTTACTTGTTCTTATATTGCTTTTCTTGTTGGTTTGATATGTGACAATCATAACCATCAACTTGTTACTTGCTTAAACAAACAAACGACACTTGTAGTGCAACCAAGTCTCTTGGGACGACCTTGATTTACCATATACTATACTACAACTTGACTAGGGTATACTTGCCCGAATGTGTTCCTAGTTAACC
Source organism: Chrysanthemum seticuspe (assembly GCA_019973895.1). Lineage (NCBI taxonomy): Eukaryota > Viridiplantae > Streptophyta > Magnoliopsida > Asterales > Asteraceae > Chrysanthemum > Chrysanthemum seticuspe. The sequence continues at coordinate 306,802,590 of BPTQ01000009.1, forward strand.
GGTAATTCATGTTTACAAATTTAAAACCACGACGTAACACATCAAGATTGTTTTTCAAAAACAATTTCTGAACCCTCTTATAAACCATCAAATCAGTCCTCAGGCTTTAGCAAATTTCAACCAAAAATATATCAGTCTCATCAAAACTTTCAAAACAAATCTGATCAAAACAAAACTGTTTATTTTGAAGCTAAGTATAAGAAAGTCAAAGCTAAGCTTGCATTGCTTGAGGCCAGTCCCTCAGAAACAACAAAAGGTGTTCAATCTGTGCAGGGTAAAAACAAAGGCCTCGTTGCTGAAACCTTCGACTGGGATGAAGAGCCAGTATCATCAGATGATGAAATGGTGCATGTCAGTGCACTGATGGCCCTCTCAGAAGAGGACAAGCTAGCAGTTGGAAAGTATCATGCCAGGAATGGAGAATGGGTCAATATCACAATGAAGAAGGTAAATATTTTACTTTCTATGGTCGATGACTCTGTTTGGCAGTCTTACATGAATTATCTTAATGTTGACCTTAAGTTCGTAGAAGAGCAAAGACTGAATCTTTTTTCAAAATACAACAAGCTAAGTTTTGAATTAAACAAGTGTAGGGATGAACTGCTTCTTTTAAAACAAGCTAAGCTTGAGACTGTCACTTTGCAAATTCAAAACACTGAACTAGTTAAAAGAAATCAGGCTCTTCAAGACGAACTGAAAAAGGTTCAAGATATTCTTGATAGTTGGACTGCTAAGAATCCCAGGGTCTTTGATGTTGTGGGAGCCCCTAGTAGCAAGAAGAGAGTCATAGGTGAAGATCATCTTCCTGACTCTCTCAACAAAGACCAGGGTCCTAAGCCATTTGTGTCTGGTGGTATGATTACCAGTATGTTGACTAGTCCAAAGCCTAGTGATTGGATTGATCGGGTTAATCCTGATAGTAAGCTTCCTAATTTCGATTCTGGAAGAATTCTAGAGCCTGAGAGTCAAGCTCTGAAGAGCATGCTTGGACTCCCTGATGTGCCCAGTAGTACTGAACACATTGAGTCTGAAGCAGAGTCTAATGCAACGCTTCCACCCCTGAAACCACTTCAGGGTGCTGCACCAAGCTCTGAGCTTACTCCAATGCAATTCAATCCTCATTCACCAAAAGAAAGGTCTAGACTTGGTAGAACCATCCTGAAAAGGCCAACAAAACCAACTCAACAAGATTCTACTCCCACTGAGACTTCCACATCCTTGACTCCCACTGAAGCTGACCAAATTTAGCAACTGACTGAACTTGTGAGGAAGCTAATTGAAAATATGGATTCCATTGAAAATGTCCCTGAATCAATCAAGGAGACAAAGTCAGCTTCCTCTAGTTCCTCAAATTCAAAGTCAAACCCCAAATCCAAGCAGAAGTGTGATCTATGCCACTATACCAATCATACCACTGACAACTGTTATAGAATCCTTTTTTGTATGATCTGCAAAAAGGATGATCACAAAACTTCTTATCACTTACAATATGTAAGTTCACTCAGTGAAGCAAACTATACCAAAGTTGGTCATCAGTATGCTTCATCCTCCAAGTCTGCTCAAAAATTTAGAGCAAAAACCTTTCCTCCTTGTCCACATTGTGGGTTTAATGATCATCACCCTGATGATTGTCTTATGAACACATGCTGTGATATTTGCGGAAATCCAGCTCATAAGATATCCCATCATGACAGTGTCATCCATGCAAGGAGAAGTTCCAAGCAACCCAATATCACTGAGTCATCCTCAGTCTCTAATTGCAAACATGTGGTAGCATAATGCACTCAACCACTGACCATGAGTCGATTGCCAAATTGAAAGAGACCTTGAGACCCAAGCCCACTAGTAAGTGGGTCACTAAGAGAAACTAATTCAGTTTACTACTTGTGCAGAGACACGCCAGAGAGCCTATTTGGCATCTAGACAGTGGATGCTCAAGAAGCATGACTGGTGTGAAGGAGTATCTTCACATGTATGTAAAGGAACCAGGACCCAAGGTAGTATTTGGTGATAACTCATCATGTCCCACTGAAGGTTATGGTTCAGTAAACTGCAATAGAATAGTTTTCTCTAGAATTGGTTATGTCAATGGTCTCAAATACAATCTCATCAGTGTCAGTCAACTATGTGATGCTAAGTACATTGTGCAATTCAATGACAAACAAGGTACCATTTTCAATGCCAACAAAGAGGTTGTTTTGATAGCTCCTAGAAGAGATGATGTTTATGTCTTAGACATGTCTACTCTTTCTCAAGATGGAACCTGTCTCTTTGCCAAAGCCACTGAAACTATCAACTGGCTGTGGCACAAGAGACTCTCTCACTTAAAATACAAAAACATCAACAACCTAGCAAAACAAAACAAGGTCCTTGGCTTACCATCACCGATTTTTTAAAATATAAACCATGCTCAGCCCGTGAAAAAGGCAAACATCAAAGAGCATCTTTCAAAACCAAACAAAATTTCTCCATCAAAAGCTGCCTTCACCTCTTGCTAGATCAATCCAGCATGAGAAGTATACACTTGTCATTGTTGACGAGTTTTCAAGATACACTGGTATACTTTCTTTCAGAAAAGAGTCAGGTAGCTGACACAATAATGTCATTCATCAGGAACATTGAAAATCAGAATGACACTACTGTTAAACAAATCAGGACTGACAATGGTACTGAGTTCAGAAATGATGAGCTTGAGAGTTTCTGTTATGAAAAGGGAATCTCCTAAAACATTTCATCTCCCTACACCCCTGAACAAAATGGGGTGGCTGAAAGGAAAAACTGAACTCTCATTGAGGCTGCAAGAACCATGTTAAATGGCTCAGCTCTCTCAAAGCATTTCTAGACTGAAGCAGTCAAAACAGCCTGTTACACTCAAAACAGGTCAATCATTGTCAAAAGACATAACAAAACCCCATATGAGATATTCAATGGTAGACTTCCTAACATCAGCTACTTTCATGTGTTTGGATGTCCTGTGTTTATTCATAATCACAAGGATCATATAGGAAAATTTGATGCTAAAGCTGATGATGGATACTTTCTAGGTTACTCACTGATCTCCAAAGCCCTCAGGGTATTTAACACAAGGAGACAACAAGTTGAGGAAACCTTTCATGTCACCTTTGATGAGAGTTCAGAAAGCATCAAGTTCACCAACACCTCAGTAGAGGAAATAGGAATTGATAACTCATCAAGATATCCTCCTGATGAATATAACACTGAAATCAATTCCTCATACCAAGCTGATGCTGACATCTCATATTATGTCTTGCCTCACAACCTGTCACAACCAACTGTCAGTGAATTCATTGATAATCAATCAGTCCCTGCTGGGATAGGCAACAATGATCCAAATGATCAGGAACCTGTGATTCATGAAACCCAACCTGAACAAGACATCTCAACAGATGTTCTTAATGGTTTTGTGGCTCATGCACCTGAACTCACTCCTGAGTCTCCAGTGACCTCCTCAAGCTCAGATCCTAGACCACAAAGTAAGTGGACAAAATCTCAGGACATTGAGCTTGTAAACATCATTGGTGAACCCACTGAGGGCATGCTCACTAGAAGCATGGTTGCTAAGTTAACTGCAGCTTCAGCCAATGAATGTCTACATGCTGATTACCTATCAGATATAGAACCCAAAAGTGTCACTGAGGCTCTAAAACACCCAAGCTGGGTTCAGGCCATGCAAGAAGAACTTCAACAGTTTGATAAAAACAAGGTCATGACCTTGATCAAATGTCCTCAGGACGTCATAGTCATAGGAATGAAGTAGGTTTTAAGAAACAAAACTGATGAAAACGGCACTATCATTAAAAACAAAGCCAGACTTGTAGCCAAAGGTTACAGTCAACAAGAAGGCATTGACTATGATGAGACATTTGCTCCTGTTGCAAGAATGGAAGCCATCAGGATCTTCCTTGCATTTGCTACCTACATGAACTTCAAAGTTTACCAGATGGATGTAAAAAGTGCATTCCTGAATGGTGAACTTAAGGAAGATGTGTATGTTCAGCAACCTCCTGGCTTTGAGAGTAGTGAATTTCCTGACTATGTTTGCAAGCTTGATAAAGCCCTTTATGGACTGAAACAAGCTCCCAGGGCATGGTATGAAACTCTCTCAGCCTTTCTGATACAAAACAAGTTTGTCAGAGGAAAGATAGACAACACATTGTTGATGACATCATCTTTGGCTCAACAAACTACACTCTGCAAACAGTTTGAAAAACTGATGACAAAGAAGTTTGAAATGAGCATGATGGGTGAACTCACATACTTCCTTGGACTACAAATCAGGCAAACTGATAAAGGAATCTCTATCAGTCAAGAGAAATACACAAGAAATCTATTGAAGAAATATGAGATATGTGACTGTGCCTCAGTGAAGACACCAATGGTCCCTCCTAACAACCTTGGACCTGATCTCACTGGCAAGTCAGTCAATCAAACCCGTTTCAGAGGGATTGTTGGCTCACTGATGTATCTAAGTGCTTCCATACCATACATACAATTCTCAGTCTGTCTAATTGCAAGATATCAGTCCAATCCCAAAGAATCCCACCTCACTGCAGCCAAAAGAATACTCAGGTACCTGAAGGGAACCCCAAGCCTTGGACTCTATTATCCAAAGTGCTCAGGATTTGATCTAAAAGGTTACTCTGATTCTGATTATGTTGGCTGCAACATGGACAGAAAAAGTACCTCAGGGTCCTGTCAATTTCTTTGAGGAAAACTGGTTTGTTGGAGTGCTAAAAAGCAACAATCAGTGGCTATGTCTTCAGCTGAAGCTGAGTATGTGGCTGCTGCAGGATGTTGTGCCAATGTTTTATGGATGAAAAGTCAACTCAGTGACTATGACATCCATTACAAAATGGTACCCATCTTCTGTGACAACACCAGTGCAATTGCAATCTCCAAGAACCCCGTCCTTCATCAAAGAACCAAATACATTGATATCAGATATCACTTCATCAGGGACCATGTAATGAAAGGAGACATAGAACTCCATTTTATTCCCACTGAATATCAACTGGCTGATATCTTCACTAAACCCTTGGATGAACCTACCTTCAGGAGACTGAAAGCTGAATTGGGAATGCTTGACATTGAAAGTCAGGCATCTGAAAACCAATCTCAGTGAGTTCTCTGAAATGGTTCCTCCTCCCTGAACGAAACCCTTAAGACAACCTCTCACTGAATGAGTAATACTCATTCAGGGACCCTGACAGTTAATATTAAGCATTGAATGAGTAACTAAATGATACAAGTATCAGTTACTTAAATGTCCTAGGTTGGTAACTATGCCAATTTAATATAGGAATATATGTCTCTTTGTCTTACTGTCAACCATATCAAGGGTCCCTCACAAACTTACCTCATCCCCACTTGGCATTAAATGCCTCCTCTCACATAAAATATCTTAGTGATATTTTATTACTGCAAAAGTGCACTTTTACTGTGCACTGCAACTGTTCCCTTGAAAAACGGGATTTTACTGCTGGTAGTGGAGGGTGGCATTAAATGTGGAAATTCAAAACTTTTTCAAAAACTGACTTTACAAATCCACAAGTTTGCACAAACAACCCCTCTCAACACCCTATAAATACCCCTCATAAAATCCTTATAACACACAAAAGATTTCTGCAAACAAAACTCTGTCAAAATCTCTTTTCAAACCCAGAAATCTTTGTGTTCTTCAAATCTTTTCTGAAAAATCTTCTTTGTAAACCTTTACAAAAGTTTTTCATCACAACTTAAGAGATTCAAAACTTTTGATTATTCTTGTCAAGTTATTCTTCTCAAAACCCTAAAACCTTTTTAACGGAAATGGCAAGAACACAATCTCTTCAGTTTGCTTCACAGTGGGTAGGTGATCTTAGCAACGTTGAATTTAAAACAAATAATGTCATAGGAAATTCTGAATATCCTCAAATTGTCCCAGCCTATAAGGACATTATGAAATTTTTGTATAACTGCCCACTGAAAATGGCCTTTGTTCAGTGTCCCTCAATACTATACCAAAACCTCCTTAGGGAGTTTTGGGCAACAGCTAAGGCCTTTGACCCGACACCCTCCACTGATGAGAATAACCTCAGACCACTCAGGTAATATCTCATCAGATTCAGTCTTAACGGGGGGCAACAATTCACCCTGGATTATAAAACATTTTACACCTCAACAGGGTTAGACTACAACGCTGGTGTTTATGTCGCCCATCCTGAACCCTCCACAGTGAAAGATGGGTTAAAACAAATTGTTTTAGATCCAACTTTTTTGGACAAGACCCCAGTCACCAAGAGCTCATTTCTCGTGGCTTAGAGGATCCTATTCACTTTTGTGATTCAGGTCCTCAGCGGGAACCACTCATCCACTGAACAAGTTAACTCTATTCAGTTGATGATGGCATACTGCTTGATGAATGGGGTCACTGTTGACATCGGGGAGATCATTTACAGTGATCTCGTAACCAAGCTCTAGAGCAAAACTAGGACGAAATACATTTCTTATCCTAGGTTTGTCTCTTATGCTTTACAAGTGATACTGGGTTGTAACTATCCTCGGGAGTACAAATATACTGCTTTACCTAGTATCCTGAGCCAATCTAATTTTCAAAAAGACCCATCCCTAGTGACTAATATTGTTTTGACGGCCCACATGGTTGCTGTAAACAACCAGAGGGAATCAGTGTCTCCTAACCCCGCTCCTAAAAAGAGAAAGGGGAAGTCTCAGACTGGGACTAAAACCAAACCTAAGTCTCAGGGCCCTGAGGCTTCAGGAGCACAGCCCAAAAGGCAAAACAAGCCCCAGACTGATCTGCCACCCACTAGTGACCAAGCAACATCCACCCTGGTGACAATGAAGGACACTGATAAATCACAATCAGTGCCCTTGGTCCCAACTACTACTCCCCAAGATCCAGAGGGAAACAAACAACCCGCTGGTAGGGGAGCGCCTTCCACAAGGCCCAGTGATGATATTAGCAAATCAAAGCCTTTGTCTGAGGGCACACTGAATGATCCCAAAGACTCAGAGGGAACCAAACAACCCGCTGATAGGGATATCACCGTCACTGACTCTGCTAAAGGCACTAGGAAAAACCCATCAGTGTCTCAGGGGTCTTAGGGGGACAAAGACTCAGAGGGAAAGGAACAACTCGCCGATACAGAACCCAAAACCAATCCTGACTCCAGAGAAGGCACTGGGAAACTCCCACCAGTGTCTGAGGGGTCAACGGGGGACAAAGACTCAGAGGGATTAACACCACCCGCTGATATGGAACCCATCACCAACCCCTTGTCGACTGTTACTGATGTTACTGGGATACTATTTTCTGAAGATGAACTGGATGACAGTGATGATAAAATTTTATCAGCAGGGGAAGAAGTGGACGCTGAGGTTCAAATTGAACAAAGACCTCAGCCTGATCCACAGGAGTATACTGAATCACCATTCCAGCCTGACAACAATGACTCCGACTCCTCTTCCTCCACTGATGAATTCAAAAGATTTGATAATGTTCTTCCACTCACAGAGAGGCAACTTGTTCAGTGGATCACCAAAGGTTCAAGGAAGCTTTACTCCGGGGTCACTGAAACATTGTGGGATTAACACACTGAGGCTGGTGCCAGTTACGCAGATTTGAAAGCTGAAGTACAAGCCTTTGAATAAAATGTTCATGAGCACTGGGATCTGATGTATGACACTCTTCACAGACTGGATGACAATTTGGCCAACTTTCTCAGGCACCTTCAGGGTGTAGGAACTAAGATAGATGAAATCAGGGAATTTGTCAAAGAAGATCTAGCGCTCAACTCTAAAGTGTTGAAGGCTACTGAGGCGTACTTGCAACAATCCTCCAGCCTCACTGAACTGATCGAAATGCTCAAGTCTGCAAATGTTCAGGGTCTTCAATCTTCAGTCCAGTCTATTCAAGCTACATTGGGCTCTGTGAATACTCAGGTGGCTACTTTGGCTCAAGCATCTTCTTCCTTGGCCTGGAATCTCGGGCCCAGAATGACTGCTTTGGAAGTATCTCAGACAAATTTGGAAACAAAAGTCACTGGTATTCAAACCGATACTTCAGATATCAAGGCAATGATCACTGAAATTTATCAAGCTTTCAAGGGTCAAGCAGCTCCGTCCCCCTCAGCACCCACACCAACTCTTGCCCTCACTAACGCTCTGACAACAGTTGAGGGGGAGAATACTGCTGAAGAAACTCCTCTTCACACTGAGGGGGAGCCAACACCACCAGTCCCAGCTGTACCTATCTCATCAATCCCACCACCAACATCAACAACAACAACATTGACAGTCACAACACCAATAACAACAACAACACTGCCCCTGGTAGCATCTTCTTCTTTAGGCCAGGACAAAGGAAAAGGCATAATGACAACACCACCTGAGCCTGAGAAGATTCCCTTTAAGATCGGCAACACTGAGTACCTGCTCACACCACAACAGCTAAGTGCATACCTTGCTAAGGAGGAAAGGAAAAAGAAACTTGCTGAAGAGGAAAGAAAGAGCAGAGAAGCACTGGTACAAGTAGTTGCTGAGGAAGCTGAAAACATTGGAATAGATGCTAAGAAACTTGAAAGGGGTCAGGCAGGACAGAAGTTCAAGGATGCTCAAGCAGCAAAAATGGCTGAAATGAAAAAACAGTTGGAAGAAAAGAAGAAGAAAGCTGAAGCTCTCAGGCAAAGCATAATTGAGCATTACAACTGGACGATGACAAGCCGAAGGCTACCTGAAAAGATCACAGATGTCAAAATCATCCCCAGGTCTAAACCACTAGAAATGAACGTCTACAGGGGGGATGATAAAAGACATTTCGAGGTTCATGATCCCCTAAAATTCACTGACTTTGGGATCACTGAACTCGATGAACTCGGTCCAATAATTGAAAAGAAGCAAAATGCGGTGGTTAAGGAGCTGATGAAGATGCTCAGTAAAAGGTATGAAAGACTGAGGGATGCACCAGCACAACTGGGGATTCAGCCTGCCTTAACTGCACCTCAAGGATCTCAACCACAATCATCCACTGGCAAAAGGAAGAGCGTTGAGTTCCAGCCTGAGATCAAAGTGCCTAGACTAGAATGCAACAGGGAGCTGCCTGAAGGTGTTAAGTTCGTAAAATGTCTGGTGATAGAAAAGCCTGAAAGAGGGCTATTCTTTATTGATGTCTATGGAAACCCAGCATTCCAAAGGTGGAGTGATATCGATCAGGAAGGAGTGGCTACAATGCTCAGCTATATTCCAGTGGCCTCTCAAATTCAGACTCTTGCAAATGTCAGGTTCTGTGCTGACTTAAATGCCAAGATAAGAGACCATCCTGATAGGGAAACACTCATCACCAAGAAAGTCAAGCTTGAAGCACTGGGAATCCATCTGGACTAACATGATTTTGAACTATCTTTTGTACTAGTGATAGGAACTTTGTAATTTGATCAATAAACAATGTATGTTTTGTTAATAAATCCAGTGTTCCTTATTGTATTCATTAGTACATTAAGTGTAAGAAGAAGCCATTTGCTCACTTACACTGATCAAACACTTAGGCTATTTGTATATCCAAATAGGGGGAGACTGTTGGGTTCAGTAAATACCCAAACCCCTTAATCTAGGATTTGAATAGAAAATAACCTAAGTGCTTAGACCGTTAAACACTAACAGGTCACTGAGTGCATAGTCTCTCAGTGAGCCATCTTCAGGATGCTCAGTAAGAGACATTGAAGAAGTCTCTCCACTCAGTAAGGCGGAACTTAAAGGGTGAAGACTGAGTCAAGAAGAAGATGGTGGATTTAGTAAGTGATGACAATAACTTACTGAATCCCTCAAACTTCTCTCCAACTACAAACACTGAAGACAAACTGAAACTAAAGACTGAAGACCATAAAGACTGAAGAATGAGCGGGACAAAAACGGTTATGCTTGAAGCGATAAAGACGTAGTACTTATCTTCAAGAAGTCAACCTACCCTATAAGGCTCAGCATCAGTACTGACATGAAGAAAGTGACTTGGTCCCTTTACCTAATATAGTCTTTGTAAACAGAGACAAAATACATCAGTATTTTGTCTTCTGTAATATTGTCAGTTTGTCACTTAGGAAAGAGTTAAAACTCACACTTGTATAAATAGCATAAGAGATGGAGTGAAAGGTTAAGCTTGTGAATTGTAAAAACACATACACGCGAGCCATCTTTCACTCCTCCAAATACAACTTAATCCCTGAGATAGCTCAGTGGGTACTTGTAGTTGTGCTCAGACATAGCCTGAGCTTAGAGAGGAGTTGCAAACACTTTGTCATTTCAATCCCTAGTACTGTTTCGCAAGTACTAGGGTAACGTATTCTTCTTATTCATTTCTAATAAGAATATGACGTTGAAAATTACTCTTGTGTTTTATTTATATCCTTTCAGTCATTGATTCACTATTAGTCTTGTTTACTTTACTAAACTGTTTTTATACTATAGTGAATAGGGAATAACATTTCTGATAGTATAAAAGAAATCTGCGTCTAGGGTTTATGTACACTTTTCAATAACATTATTAGTGAATTAATATAGATCCATAGAGGATCAAGTATTTTGTGTTTATTGTCTTCTTAACTCTTGTGTTCATATTCCGCGTGGACATAAGTTTAATAGAGGTTCTCTATAGTTTGCTTGTGATTACACAGGTTTACTATCCGTTCATTTAGGCTCATAAGATCTATCTTGGACTGATCCAACAGTTTGTGTTAGCCGTTGATGTAAGAAGCCTAAATCTGTTTTAGGGGAAAGAATTTTGCTTATCTAAATGGTGGCTTCTAAAGAAGCGAATATGAGGCGGTGAGGCGGTGGAAAAAAAAGACCACTTTGTTGGGCCAATTTGGGGGATTGGACCAAAATTTGATTCGCTAAATTTATTAAGACTTATAAACAATAGCACCGACCATCATGCAAAATCTTAAAAAAAAGAGCCGACAACGCTCTTTAATATGGTTATATAATGTTTAGTATTCTCACACAGACACTTACACGTGGGTGTGGAAGAGTATATAATAGATTATGGGAAAATGACAAAAATATCAATTTTCATAAACATACTTCACAAAATACTCAATTTTTTTCAAAAAAAACAAAATGCTCATAAAACTCGCAAACTTTGCGACTATTCGTGAGATTTCTTAGAAAAATCGCAAAATTTACGATTTTTTAAGAAGTCTCGCAAAGTTTGCGATTTCTTTCAAAAATATCGCAAACTTTGCTATTTTTTGAAATCTAGCAAATTTTGCGATTTTCTTAAAAAAATCGCATATTTTCGATTTTTTTTAAACACTTTGGGTATTTAATCTTTTCGAGTTTTGGTATTTGGAGAGTTTGGTATGTGAAAATCAAGTGTAAAATGGCTGTTGTAAAAATCGCAAGTTTAATGGGATTATGTATTTGGGTTTTTAAAAAGTGGCAAAGTTTGCAATATTTTTGAAAAAATCGCAAAATTTGCGATATTTCTGAAAGAAATCGCAAACTTTGCAAGATTTCTTTAAAAAATCGCAAAGTTTGCGATTTTTTGAAAATATCGCAAATGGTCGCAAATTTTGCGAATTTTATGGGTTTTTTTGGTTTTTTTGAAAAACGTTGGGTATTTTGTAAATTATGTTTTTGAAAATGGATTTTTTTTGTCATTTTCCCATAAATTATTCTTTTTTTATGTGAGCTTGAATTATACACTTTAAACTATTCCCTCCGTTCTAAAAAAATATCCAAAAACAAAAATAACAAATTATGATATGTAAGCAATGATAATTTTCATTGATAAAATTCATTATTACACTTATAGGTAATATAAAAATTAGGAATGAGTAATTAATGCATGTTTTAGGGTGCGTTTGGTATGCTGACATGAATGACAATGGGTATGAGTTTGATTGTAGTGGTGGGTCACTCACCTATGAAAGATCCATACCTAACTCACTTGATGTATATGGAGTATGGATTATATCTATCATTCATTACCATAGTGATGTACCCCCTCATCTTAAACAAACACCTTTAATCACTTTCATAGTCATAATCTTATTCTCATAGTGGGATACCAAACGCTAATTATGAGAGTAAAGTAGGAAAATGAGTCGTAATTATTGTTCAAAAATAAAATCTGAACATTTTTTTTTGGACAAACATAAGAGAAGAGTTATTTTACATACCAAACTTTTCTTACATATCAAGAAACTCATCTCCACCATCCATCAAAAAAGAAATCAATTGCCGAGATTAAAAGCATTTTATTATTTCACCTATTTTTTATAATTTAAATATCTCTTAAACCGTTAATCGTTAAGCAAAAATAATTACACCATCGCGACAAGCATTTAATTATCTTTCTATAGACGGGCACTTTGATATACTTTCGAAAAAAGAAGAAAAAAATCATTTTTTTCACGTTTTTTCGTCTTTTTTTTCGTTTTTCTTCGAAACTAGAATTTATATAAAATATCATATATGATTTAACACTAATTTGAAGATCACATGTGATATTAGTGTTAAATCATATATGATATGTAAAATCATACGTAATAGTGTTAAATCATATATGATAAATCACATATGATATGCATCATATATGATATTACACTAATATCACATGTGGTATTCAAATTAGTGTTAAATCACATATGATTTTTTCATGCAAATTTCAGTAACGTAAAAAAATGAAAAAAAAAAAAAAAAAAAAAAAAAACTTTTAAAAAAACGTGAAAAAACACAAAAAAATAAAATTTTGTCGAAAGTATATCAAAGTGCCTAGATAATTAAATGCTCGTCGTAATGGTATATTTTTTTTCGCTTGACGATTAACGGTTTGAAAGATATTTATATTTGAAAAAAAAAAAAAAAAAAAAAAATGAAGATGAAAGTGGGTTTATTTAATTGTTTAGATTAATCTCATTCATTAGATTTAATAAAAGTAGAGATTGGAGATTGATCCTTAGTATGTAAAGAAGTTTTTGTCCTTAAATGATCTAAAATCCAAACATAAATAGTAAAATGAACATTCTTTTGAGACGGATTGAGTAATAAAAAGGCAGACTCAGAGATATACACCCAAAACTCAAAAGGAAATTGATGAAATAATTCAGATTTGTCACGGCGCAGGGCTCGGGTAACATAAATCTAGTTTATTTCAATTTATATTACTCTACAGTACATTTACCAGGGGGGCTAAAGCCACTATTTTTTGTGCTAGGTCCACACCCAATGGGCAGTAGCTACAATACTTTATGCATAAATTTTGTCGCCAACATTGCTAGGGGCAATCTTGATTTTGCTATGGGCCTAATGAACAGTGAATGGCTATGGGCCAGGTTTTTTTTGCTGATGCCACACCCAATGGGCAATAGCTATAATACTCTATGCATAAACTATGTCGCCAAGATTGCTAGGGGCATTCTTGCTTTTGCTAAGGGCCTATTTTTATTTTTAAAATACTTTAAAAAAAAATAAAAATGCGTCAACAGCCCTTAAGGTTTAACTTGCGTTGCAAAATAGGTCCTGTAGGAACTAATTATGTAAAAAAATTTACATCATTGATCCTTCATGTTATATGTTCGTTACAAAGATAGTCCTACTAAAGGTCGTTACTTAACGATTGTTAAATAACGACATTCTAATATTTTAATTAAAAAGCTTTATATAAAACGCAATGCAACGAAGGCTTCGTAACATGCTTTTTTGTAAATTCGCAACCGCATAATTATATTGTTCGCGCTTAATATACCAAACATATCTAATAAGAACACGTGTACCTAGAACGTTAAATAATACTTATGTCTGCAAACACCCCGCTGCGAAGCGCGGGCTAAAAACCTCGTATATACTAAAGTAGGCGAAAAGCATGCATTCTGATCGGTTAACTAAAAATTATTATTATATTCTATTGCATAGTATATTGGGGCTCAAACATATTTTATTATTTAAAAAAACAAAATTTTAAAATACACCCTGAACTTTTGACTATTAACGACTTTTTTATACAACAAACTTTATTTATCAATTATCTAATAGATATATATTGATTTTTTCATTAAAAAAAATATTGGCAAAAAGGTCTTTCGATAACGAACAAAACAAGCCCAATATTGATATGCTTTTCACATAAATACGATTTTATAAAAATTGTTGAAGTTTAATATATATATATAGTTTTTAAATAAAAGAAACTTTAAAAATAGACCTTTAACCTATCAACTACTTTCAAAAATTTTCTAAAGTTTTTTAAAACTACAAAGGCCAAATACGTACAACTTTTTATAAAAGTTTATATATAATTCTTTTTTTTATATATACAAAGTTTATTTATCCAATATCTGACAAATATCTGGCTATTTTATTAACAAAAAATATACGGCCAGAAAGGCCACTGCATTACAAACAAAACGAGTCCCATATTGATATAATTCTGACATACGTGCAATTTTATAAAAAATGTTTAAGTTTAGCATATATTCTTTTTTGAAAAAATTGTGATTGTTTCCTTATCAAAAATAAATAAATAAATAAAATAAAAAATAAAAAATTGTTATTGTTTCCCATTTCAAAAGACTTGGTACAAAAGATGGTAACCAACAACAAGAAATTAGCAGGTCCTGAAACATTTTAAAAAATGACAAACACCTCTACGGTAACGCGACGGGTTCTCTCTCTCATAATACAGCATTTGAAGACTAGATCTATAAACTTTGCACAAAAAATGACTACCCAAAACCTGCTGCAACACACCGGGCACAACATTCTTGTTTAAACTAAGGACTAATAAGGAATAGAATAATAGTATAATACTGTTGCAACTTGCAACCCATTAAACAAGTGAAAGATTCGATTTAACTGTCGAAGACAAAACAAGTGACTGTAGTGAAGTAGGTTTGGCGTATTTATTAAGGGAGGTGATTTGTACACTCACACAATTAATTGGTACATTCTATTTTAAAGTTATTTGACATTTATACTCTCACATCACTTTTATACATTTTTATTCTGTGAGGGTATAATTTTCAATACACTCTAAAATGGAGTGTGACATTCAATTAGGTGGGTGTACAAATCACCTCTCATTTATTAATGACACACTATGTCTTTAGAAATAAAATAATGAGTTTGAATAAATAAGAAAGAAAAATTAAAATGAAAAAAAAAAAAAAAAAAAAAAAACACGTTTCTTGATGCTTTTACAAAAATGAATACATTTTCAATCAAAATTTTCCTTTCAAATTAAAATGTGTGACTAAAATTACATCTTAATATTCTCATTTTAATTATTTTTCTTATTGGATCTCTTCTTATAGAATAATAATATAATGTTATTGCAACCCATTAAACAAGTGAAAGATTCGGTTTAAGTCTCAAACCCTCCCTAGTAGTAGCTGTACTTTGTCCTTTTGTTTTTTTTTTTTAATTTTTACGTCAGATGTTGTCTTTGTCTTTTTTTTTCTTCATTTAATAATCATTTAGGTAACTCTTTTTTTGTATAGTGTGATTTTTTCAAAACTCATACATGTATACAAACATCTGATTTTTCAAAACTAGTATATAATTTAATTTTTTTGTATAGTGTGATTTTTTTTTATAACTTTTGTTTTAACTTTGCAGAGGGAATTGTCTTTTTTTTTTTGTTTTTTTTCTTTTTTTTTTTTTTGTCCTTTGTCTGAGAATTATTCACGGGAATGGTTGTGTTTTATTTGTGAAACACGTTTTTAGTGTTTTCACTATCCACTTTTTTGATGTTATATAGCATCTTGAAAACGACTGTCATTCATAGTTTCAAAAACAAGCATTCACAAAACTAGCATTCAATACAAAAAAAAAAAAAAAAAAAAAAAAAAAAAAAAAAAAAAAAAACTAGCAGTTTCAACACGAGTTTTATAGAAGTTTCAAAACTAGCATTCACAAAACAAAAGGAAGCTATTACGGGTTTATAAAAGTTAACGATGAATTCATCACTGTTTTACACGAACGAGAACGGGGTATAATTTTACGCTATTACATATAAAAGTTTACGTTTATAAAAAAAAATGACACATCGAGACGGCTCAGATTGTTATTTTTATTCATATGGCTGCAAATTTGAAGGTTGCAAAATGTTTGCCGTCCATTCGGTTATGCCATGCCAATCAACAATTTTTTTTTTAAATCATCATCGCCATCTCGGTTTTTTAAAACAGAAATCAACTGCTTATTTCATAATAAGCAGTTTCAAGAAACCATTTCAGAAACCAAGTTTTTTTATCAACAGCAACCAACCAAAAGCAGTTTTAAAGCTGCTGAAAACTGCTTCTCATAATGAGCAGTTTCAGTTTTTGAAACTGCTTTCCGTATAGCATTTTTTGAAACTGCTTTCAATAAGCAGTTTTTGAAACTGCTTTCAAGATCAAACCACAAATCTAAACAACCAAACAGCCAAGAAACCACGGATGTAAACAAACAATAGATCTACAAATCACAGATCTTACACCACCATCACAGATCTAACAAATCACCATCACAGATCTAACAAATCACATATCACCATCACAGATCTAGCATATAAAAAAATGACACATCGAGACGCTCAGATTGTTATTTTTTAATCATATGGCTGCAAATTTGAAGGTTGCAAAATGTTTGTCGTCCATTCGGTTATGTCATGCCAATCGACAAGTTTTTTAAAAAAAAATCATCATCACTATCTCGGTTGATGATTTTTTTAAAACAGAAATTAACTGCTTATTTCAAGAAACCATTTCAAAAAACCAAGTTTTTTATCAACAGCAACCAACCAAACAGCCAAGAAATAAGGAGGGTAGGGATAACTCCTCCATTTTTTATGTTATATAGCAGCTTAAAAGCGACTGCCATTCACAGTTTCAAAAACAAGCATTCACAAAATAAAAACCAACACCATCAGAAAGATCACCACCACCATCAAAGATCTAACAAAGAAACCACATATGAAGCACCACATATCATAACTACTTTTTCACAACGAGTATTTCACCAAATCTTGTTAGATCTAAAAAGATCTAACAAGTTATATCTAAAAAGTCGTTTTTTTAGTTAGATCTAAAAAGATCAACCAAAGATCTAACAAATAAACCACAGATCAAGCACCACTGATCAAAACTGCTTTTTCACAACGAGTATTTCACCAATTTTTTTAGTTAGATCTAAAAAGATCTAACAAGTTATATAAAAAAAAGTTGTTTTTTTAGTTAGATCTAACAAGATCAACCAAAGATATAACAAAGAAACCACATATCAACCAAAGATCAAGCACCACATATCAACCAAAGATCTAACAAAGAAACCACAGATCAACCAAAGATCAAGCACCACAGAACAACCTAAGATCTAACAAAGAAACCACGGATCAACCAAAGATCAACCAAAGATCTAACAAAGAAACCACAGATCAAACAACAAACATCTAACAAGTCGTATAAAAAAAACAACCCACCGCCATCAGAAAGATCATAACCCGTAATTTTTCAAAAGTTTTCACAACGAGTATTTCACCAAATTTTTTAGTTAGATCTAAAAAGATCTAACAAGTTATATCTAAAAAGATCTAACAAGTCATATAAAAAAAAGTCGTGTTTTAGTTAGATCTAAAAAAGATCAACCAAAGATTTAACAAAGAAACCACAGATCAACCAAAGATCTAACAAAGAAACCACAAATCAAATATCAAACATCCAACAAGTGGTTTTTTACTTGTTAGATCTAAAAAAGAGAGAGAAATCATGGTAGAGAGAGAAAAGTGAGACGAGTGATATGAGTGATTGAGAGAGAGAGAGAGATCGAGTGATATGATTGAGTCAGAGACAGAGTATATGAGAGAGAAACGTGTAAACGCGTTTTTTTTTTTTTTTTTGGCAAACTTAGTATAACTTGTAAAAAAAAATTTAAAAAGTATAAGTTTGTAAAAAAAATAAAAGTTTGTAAAACTTAGTATCACTTGTAAAACTTTTTTTTAAAAGTTTGTAAAACTTAGTATAACTTGTAAAAAAATTTAAAAAAAAAGTATCACTTGTAAAAAAATTTATTATTTACAAAGTAAAAGTATCACTTGTAAAAAAAATTTAAAAAAGTTTGTAAAAAAGTTTGTAAAAAATTTTTAAAAAGTTTGTAAAAAAGTTTGTAATAGTTTGAAAAAAAATTAAAAAAGTTTGTAAAAAAATTTTAAAAAATGTAATGTATTTTTTGTAAAAGTTGCTCGGGTGTTCAGTTGCTCGGTTAATTTTTTGTAAAAGTTGTAATTTAATTTCAGGTGTTCAGTTTTGATAAGGAACTAACTGATTGGGTGCAAAGTATAGCTCGGGGGCTCGGTTTTGTCATTGTTAAAGCAAGAACCAAATCAGAAAAGGGGTGGTTGTACGAAATCAATTATGGGTGTTCAAAGGGTGGGAAGTATGAACATGAAGGTACTGAACGACGGCAAACCAGTACCTCTAAAGCCGATTGTCCATTCAAATTAGTGGCGAAATATCATAAAACAAAATATTTTTGGAAGTTGAGGGTGAAGGATGATAGGCATAATCAAGATTTGGCAGAGTCGTTGCATGGTTTCCCATATGCAATGCGATTAAACGATGATGAGATCGGTTTAGTGAAACAATTGACAGAGTATAACGTACAACCACGTCATATACTTTCCCCAATAAAGGAGCGTAATCCGGATAACGTGTCTAGCCTAAGAACTATATAAAATGCAAAAACTAAGATCCGGGTAGCCATTATAGGTGATAGAACTCCAATCCAAGTCCTTTACTCACATTTGATACATTCAGGGTACACATATTACGAGAGGGTAAATGCGCATAATGAGCTTGAGGAACTTTTTTTTGTTCACCCCACGTCATATGCTATATGGTGTACATTCCCTGAAATCATGCTAATTGACTCCACATACAATACCACGTTGTTTAAATTGTCATTTTTGGAAATTATCGGAGTAACCTCAACAA
Organism: Chrysanthemum seticuspe; assembly: GCA_019973895.1. NCBI lineage: Eukaryota > Viridiplantae > Streptophyta > Magnoliopsida > Asterales > Asteraceae > Chrysanthemum > Chrysanthemum seticuspe. The sequence continues at coordinate 306,821,573 of BPTQ01000009.1, forward strand.
ATAAAATATTTTCAATGGCGTTTAGCTTTTTAAACCAAGAAAAAGAGCCTAATTTTCGATGGGTATTGCAATGTGTGAAGGAGGTGATAGACGAAAAATATTAACCTCGTGTTATCATCATTGATAGAGATTTAGCGTTGGTTGGGGCATGCAGACAAGAATTCCCGTACGCAAACAAATTACTCTGTCGATGGCATATTAATAAAAATGTGCTTCTGAATTGCAGAAATAAATGCAATTCAGTAAAGGAGTATGAGTCCATTAAATGGACATGGGATTGGATGGTTAAAGCTCCGACACGCGGCATATTCGAGCATTATTATGAACACCTACAACAGCTATTGGTCAACCATGCGGGTACTTAATTATTAATTCATTGTTTTTATTATTTAATAAATAAGCACCCGAATGACTTTTTATTAATTCATTGTTTTTTTTCAGATATATCGGAGTATCTGGATAACTGGCTGCAAGATTACGCAGACATGTTTATCTCGTTTATTACCGATCAATATCGCAGCTACGGCCAGTCAACAACATGCAGAGTTGAGAGTCAAAACGCTTTGTTGAAATCATACTCGGGCAGCACACAGTCCAACTTAAACACGTTGTTGAGTTCGATCGATAAGATTCTCATTGCAAGAAAATGCGATAAAAGAATCTTTTAATACAAGCATAAACGAGAAAATGAATAAATGTAATATACCACTATTTGCAGAATTGTGGTATAAAGTTTCCAAATATACTTTGGAACTCATGTTCGATGAACTCCAACCGACGATCGCCGCAGAAGATTGTACTTATCTGTTGCGGTCAATTTATGGACTACCATGCTTTCACGAAATGCTTTACTATCGAATTCGTGGTAAGTATATTAAATTTATGACTATCAAGTTAATTTTCCCCATTCTGCAAATATGGGTCATTCCACTGGAAAACAATTGATATTTTTTGGAGAACCCTATCTGTTCCGTGGCCTATTATCAATAATCCTACGAATGAAGATGGTCCTTCTTGTGAACCTGAAGATAATCCTTCTGGTGAAAATGACATGCGGCAATCCAAGAATGTTTTTAGCAAAGCGTCGTCGTTTGTCAAGAAAAATATGTTAAAGAAGGTGAGAGGGATATATCAACCTGAATCTATTGACATACTTGAACCTGTTGTTCACAAAAGTACCCTTGGACGTCCGAGCGCAAAGGACAAAAAGTCCAAGGCTACAAAAGTCCCAGATTTGAATGAATTACCAACCGTAGATCATCGAAGAAGCACAAATTCAAGATCTACAAAAGTCCGGGACTTTAACAAAGAACCTGCGAGACATAGTTCTTACATGGGTCCCAGATTTGAACAAAGTATAAGACACAGGTTATACGTTGGAGATGAAGTTAGCGATTATATGATGGAGTGGATTCCAGAGTTATTCTATCAATACATCATAAGTATTTATAATGTTCGAGGTGATGGAAATTGTGGGTTTTGGTGCATTGCCCACGGTATTGGTCTCCATGAAGATATGTGGCACGATATTCGAGGTTGGTTACAAAACGAGTTAGACAATCGGAGTGGCTATTACATAAGTATGTGGTTGCAAAATGACTTTAACCAAATTCGGAGATCAACAGATTGGTTTGATGATGGATTTGCACCGCAGGATAGGTGGATGATTATGCCAAACATGGGGTTGGTTATTGTTTCACTGATTAACCGGCCTGTTGTATTCATATCCCGACAAAGTCATACTTGCTTTCCACTCTTTTCCGGTCCAAACTTATCACAAGGAATTGACCCCCCCTGTGATTGCCCGTGTGGGGGAAGACGCCTGTGCTCTTCATTTATCTGACGCTAGACGAAAATTCACCACTTCCGGATACTCACCCACAATGGGGGGCGTACAAACTTGACAATGCAACCGAATGGGCAACTGTATATTCTGATCGACAACTGATGTATACTGAGATTAGACAAAGACAAACCTAGTAAATAAGTTACTGATTTATGTTGTAAATAATTATACCGACAAAACATAGTGAATGATTACTGATTTATGATGTAAATAACTGTTTGTATTATGACACCGACAAAACATAGTAAATGACTGAAAGTTTATTTAAATTAATAATAACATTACTGATTTATGTTGTAAATTATTATGCAAATTCTTTGGCCAGGTGGAATGAAAAAATTCTTTCTTGTGTCGCTGTCGGAGAGGATTAATTAGAAAGGACATCCTGTACAGAAGCTAATAATGGGCAACCGTATTATGCATATCCTTATTCAGTGGTAAATAATTATACGTTTGCTTAGTTATGTAAATATGTAAATAATTTGTTTGTAAAGAATACATTTCTAATAATTTTCTTAACATGTGACAGGCACGAACATATGACTATGGGTGTAGATACTTGATGCGGAAGGCTGCTTTTCAAAACAAGTACTTTAGTCAAGCCTCTTCTTAAACGCAGTGCTCAAACTGCGTTGCTAAAGATAATAAGATTGACCAGCTTGAAATAATAAACAAGATGTTATTGTCTCAAAATAAGATGTTGATGACAAGAATAAAGACGCTAGAGGCATCACTGGAATTGGTAAGGAATCATGAGGATCACGCATGTCGGTCGGGTGTAATGCTCCATGATCTTTTAGATGACATAAATAATCTTCATATGTAGTAGGTGTTGTTGTTTTTAAATAATGTGTTAATATTGTTGTTTAATTGAATAATAATAACAGTTGTTGTTGTAGTTGTTTAATGTGTTAATATTTAACGTGTTATTGTTGTTATTGTTTAATTAAAAAAACACATATTAGACGAATCCATATAAACACAAAAAAAAACAATTACACAAAAACCGTTACGAAAAAAATAATAAAATAAAAATGTACTCCCAGGTAAAACGAAGGAGAGTGGGGATAAATGATACATGGAGAGTGGGGATAACCTCCCCTATTATACTATGTCTTTAGTAATAGAATAATAAGGAAATAATTGTAGCTAAATATTTTAAATAAGAAAAAAGAAATAATAGTGAGATGCATGTATTTTTATGAATGCATCTAATATTTGTGGTTGTGATTTCTTCTTATTCTTCTCATTTTAATTATATTTCTAATTTGATCTTACCTCATAGAATAATACTCCTTCCGTCCCATATTAAATGTTCATGTTTGACTTTTCAAGTCTCCTTTTTACAACTTTGACCTTAAATATTTTTGTTTGTGTTATATGATATTAGATAAAAATAATACGTAGTGGAATTACTTTTAAAACTCAATCTATTCATATATTTTGCATCAAATATTATATAGCACAACCAAAAATATTTATAATTAAAGTTAAAAAAGAAAGATTTAGAAAATTAAAACTGAACATTTAATATAAGACGGAGAGAGTAGTATAATACTGTTGCAAACCCATTAAACAATTTGAAATATTCGGTTTAAGTCTCACAGACAAAATAAGTGACTCTTAAAATATGAATATATTTTCTTGGAGTAACCTCAAGATTCCAATTGCATATCGATATTGATTTTGGAGAGATTTCCCACGTTCGGATTAATTTTTTTTTTATATATTTCCCAGGTTCGAATTGCGTGTCTTTACCTGCTTTTTTATTTTTTTATTTTGAACTAATCTTTACCTACATTAAAAAAATCAAGATCTCTTTATCTCAAATTAATAGTCTATATTTTTCTTTTGGGGTATCACAAAAAAAATATAATAAAAAATAAATTTGATGAAAAAATAATCTATATGAGTGATTCAAAATTATAATGATCTCATTTTTATTAAGTATTGTGTTTTTTGTCTTCTAACAATAATTTTGAACCGAATGAAGTAATATTTTAGCACATGGACATGTGGTCCATTTTGATGATAGTAAAGAAAAATAATAACGCCAGTTTGGACAATGTGGTGGCTTTGATGAGATCCATCATATTTTTATAATATAAAATCTCGTAGTTCGATGATAAGAAAAATAAAAACGCTAATTTGGACAGATTATTGGTTTAGATGGGGTTCACCGTACTGTTATAAATCCATATGTCATGGTTTATAAAGCACGGAGTATTGTGGCTTGAGCCGTTTTTTTTTCAGCATCAAATCAGCATTCTTATTTACATATTTACACATTAAAGTATCACTCACTCATCACATAAGCCATTAAACTCTTTTGGGACTCCAACAATTCTATTTTGTTTTTATTTTTTCAAACCAACTAATTTTCTTTCATTCATATAAAAAATACAAATTATAATACGAAAATTAAAAAGAAAAAAAAATCATACAAAAAAAAATTACAAAAAAATTAAAACAATACGAAAGAAACACAGTACATTAATTATAAAAATACAATACGGTAATTAATTTTCACGTTTATATTTTTAGTTTTTCTCCTTCGCTACCTCATACGTCGATTGAGCGGCTTCCTGTTTAACTCAAAATTCATTAGCTCTTACACCTTCCAAGTAAACTTAGTGAGGCGTTTGAGTATGTTTGCATAAGGCCATGATGGGCCGGGCTATTGGACAAGCTTAATACATGGATTATTTTAACACATCTAAGCCCATATACCTATCACTATTTTATTACATATTAATATAAAGTTACAAAGTTCAATATACTATAAATAGCAATCACTTCTAAGTTAAATAACATGTCTTTTAATTAGTGATATAAAAAACATCACATGATATCTTATTTTTTAGGGGCGGGGGAGGGGGGAATATAGTTAAAAGAGGGACAAAAATAATAAATTTTAATAAAAGTGGGACTACTATAATTCTCAACCACTCAAATAAAATATTCTTTCATTTAATTTTCTTTTTTTTTACTAAAAAAGAAAATTGAACAATTAATTTGAGACACCCATATTAATTTGGGACTTTATTGTTCATCATTTTTTTTTTTTGGATTTCATTTAGAAGTCCAATTTTTCGCTTATCTCGGATAGGTTGGTTAGAAAATTCTATTGATAATAACTCTTCCTTGTAATTGTTTTGTTTCCAAACATTTGCTAGTTTTATATAATACCGCCGTTAAAAAATATATATATGGGTTTTGTCCGTACAATAGCAACGTACTTTTCCAACTGTACCAATCTAGTACGCGTACTATTTTTTGTTCCACTTAATGTAACGAACATTCTGTTTTTGTTCCAATCTACCCATAAATGACCGGCTACCGGATAAAAAGTTTGCAAACCGGCCAAAATTATTAAATGGATATTTTTAATATTAAAATCAATTAAACACAACCCCATACACCCACACACCTCATTCACCCGCTCAAAATTTTCCCCAATTACACAAGAACCCTAACCCTAATTTCATCAAATTAAATCTATGTTCTAATCCATCAATTACCCCTTAATAAAATGCGTATATCAGTTAATTTCCACCATGATGGTACCTTCAACCCGTCACCTCTCATGTATAAGGAAGGTGATGTATCGCGAATAACAGACATTGATTTTGTTGGTATGACAGTCATTCGTTTGACCAAGCTGATAAAAGAAGCATGTCAATTCCCCGTAAAAGGTATTTACTTTCTTATTCCTGGTAGAGAGTTAAGTAATGGGTTAAAAGAGATTAAGGATGATAATGACCTAGCTGAGTTTGTTGCCCTAGCTTTTAAGAATGATAAGGAAATAGATTTGTATGTGGAACATCATGGATATGATTTAAGTCATTGGTTACAAAATAACATAGGTCCTGATGAGGTTTCAGATGATGAGATAGGTGAGATGGAAGACATTAAGGGATATGGACATGATGATGCTGTAGGAGAAGAAGATGTACAAATACCAAATAGGACTGTTGAAGACCCATTTCTTAATAAGTTGTGCAATGGCAACTTTATTACTGACCACATTGAGGCTCCTGATCCTAGTGAACTTAGTGATGGTAGTGCTCCTAAGGATATAGATATTGATGAGGAGAGTGTAGATGCTAAGTATAAAGTTATTCCTGGGGAACTTTATCCAGAACATGACCCTAGCCTTGCATGGAATGAGATGAAACCTACTTTGGGCTTGAGGTTTGAACACTAGAACAACTCAAAGACTGTTTAACCAATTATGGGGTGGCTAATGGATATCAGTTGTGGTACAGAAGAAATGATTACAGAACTTTGATGGTTCTTTGTCGAAGGAAAACTGATGAGGGTAGAAGTAGAGGTTGGAAAACTAGGAAAGGGAAAGATGAGGGTGTGCAGGTAGGTACACCATGTAAGAAAGGCAATAGGAAAGGTGTGAAAATAGGTACACCATCCAAGAAAGGCAAAGGGAAAGATGTGCAATCTGCATCACCTTCCAAGAAAGGCAAAGGGAAAGGTGTTGAGAAAGTGAAAAAGAAGATGGATGGTTGTTCATTCAGGCTTTGGGCATCATGGATGCAAGATGGAAGTTCCTTTCAGATCAAAACATTGATCCCAGACCATACATGTTGTAGGAACTTTGATTTGGAAGCATTGGTAACATATAAATGGATTGCCAAGCAGTTTGCTTTTAAAGTGGTTCAGGATCCAACAATTAGCTATAGGACAATTAAGGAACTAATCAAGAAGAAATATCTCATAAATATGAGTGTTGGACAGTGTAAAAGGGCAAAGCAAAGGGCTTTGTTTGATCATGAAGGTGGGCTGATTGAACACTACAGCAGGTTATGGGATTACAGACAACAGATATTGAACACTAATCCTGGTTCATCTGTTCATTTGCATGTGAAGGAGAAAGATAATGGTAAAACCTACTTTAAAAGGTTTTATGTTTGCTTCAAGGCAATGAAAGAAGGATGGACTGCTGGGTGTAGGAAGGTCATTGCTCTTGATGGATGCTTTCTCAAAGGAACTTGCAGAGGTGAGCTATTGACAGCCATGGGAAGAGACGAAAACAATCAAATGTTTCCTATAGCTTGGGCTGTGGTGAACATTGAAAATACAGACAATTGGGAATGGTTTTTGGCTTGTCTGTGTGAGGATCTAAGGCTGTATCAGGGTGCTTATTTGAGTATCATTTCAGATGGCCACAAGGTACTTTTGACTATCATTTGAATAATACTTGTTTTGACTATCATTTGACTAACATTTGTTTTGTATGAAGTAGGGATTGATGGGGTCAGCTAGGAACATGTTGCCACATGCAGAACATAGGCAGTGTGCAAGGCACATATATGCCAACTTCAAGAAGAAATGGAATGGTCTCCATTTTAAGAGTCTCTTTTGGGGTGCTGCTTCAACAACCATACAATATGTGTTTTACAACAAGATGAATCTGATTGGCAACATTGATCCAGAAGCAAAGCAATGGTTGGTTGATAGGAACCCAAACTCATGGAGCAGGGCTTTCTTCAAGATGGATAGAGGTTGTGCAGCTTATGGAAAAGGTATTTCTGAATCTTATCATAATGCAATAGGGATAGCTAGAGGTAAGCCTATCATTACCATGTTAGAGGAAATTAGAGTTTACCTGATGCAAAGACTATATAATATGTATAATTTAGCCAATAACCTTATAGACAGTATTACACCATCTATCAAAAAAGAACTTGAGCATTTGAAGGATATTCAAAGATTCTGGACAGTGTATTCCTGTGGTGATAATTTGTATGAGGTTAGGAAGGCAGATGAGTCTTTTGGGGTGAACATAGAGGCTAGAACTTGTAATTACAATTGGTATACTTTAAGTGGAGTTCCATGTGTACACATAGTTGCTGCTTATGGTTTCATTAAAAAAGAACCAGCTTTAGGTGTTACTCCTTGGTATTCAAAAAGAATGTGGCAAAATACTTATAGTTATTTCATTAGGCCAGTGGGTGGTTCTTCAATGTGGCCTAATACTAGTGATGAACCACCATTGCCACCAGTGCTTAGGAGGATGCCAGGTAGGCCTAGAAAACTTAGAATAAAACATGCCACTGAAAATGTGAATAAAGTTGGTAGGTCTGGTAGGATGATGACATGTCAGATTTGTTGGGAAAAGGGTCATAACAAAAAAACATGTAAAAAAGATCCACAACCAAAACCTACAAAGGAAAAAAGAAAACCTGGTAGAAAGAAGGCTGGTTCTGCATTTGTCTTCCCAAAGGATGCTGGTCCTAGTGGTGTGGCTGGTGATGGTACAGGTGCATCTGGTGTGGCTGGTGCAGATGCATCTGGTGTTGGTGGTGGTCCAAGTGGTGTGGGTTGTGATAGTGCAGATGCATCTGGTGTGGGTGGGCATGGTGCAGATGCATCTGGTTTGGCTGGTGATGGTGCAAGTGGTACTGATGTAGGAGAAACTGGATTTATCCAAGAGGTATAATATCTGCTTGCTCATTTCTATGTATTTACTTTGTTGACCAAAAATGTTAACACATAATGAATATACAGGTACAAATGGAGCAATCAGTAACAGAAGATACTATCCAGGATTGTGATACCATTCCTACTCAACAAAGTAATACAAAGAAAACCATGCTCCAAGTTGTTCAAGAAAGCATTGCAGCTGGGACTCTTAAGACTGCAAGTTTGAAACGAAGGGCCAAGTCAGAAAGGATTGCAAAGAATGCCAAAACATTCAACTTTCCAGTAGATGGTTCAGGTTCAAGTGCTGAGAAAGCATGGGATGTGGATGAAGTGCTTGCAGAAGATTAATGTTTATTTGGTGTCTTTATGTTTAAGTAGTCAAACATTGGGTCCTGTATTTGTAGTAAACAATGTGTTGGTAGGGGTAATTGTAGTTAATCGATGTTAATTGGTATTAGTAAACAATGCTAGTTGTTGTTAACATGATCTAGGATTGTGTGACATTATGTCCACAAATGTTCCTTTAATGACAGTAATGAATCCAAGATTATTGTGGTCCTATGTGTTTCTTTATTTTTTGCTTTATGATCAATAATGGAATTGGGTCTTTATTTGTTGCATTGAATACTGCATTGGGAACTTTATATGATGCATTCAATAATGCACTTGCAGCAAATAATGCATTTGGGCATCTGTCATTTGCAGCAAATAATGCATTTGGGCATTATTTGTTGCACTCATTTAAGTCATATACATTTGCAGTCATACATTTGCAACAAAACACACATTTTGGATAAGAATATGACAGCAATAACAAAACACATTTGCAGTCATAAAACCATTTCATTTGCAGTCATAAAAGGTCATTACAGTACATCACATTTTGGATAACAACATGACAGCAATAACAAAACACATAAAAGCTACAATTTTCCTTAAACAAACAACACTTGACTTGCTTTCTTTCAATTCTAATTGAAGCATCAACAATTCCTTCTCCATAGTTTACTTTTGAAAGTCAAACTCCTTTTCCAAATGCCTTAATTTTGCATTCAATGAGTGCTTCTCTACTTTGAAACGTTTTTCCATCTGAATCAACTTGAAAACCTCTTGCTTGTAATACTCATTAGGTAACTCAGGATCTATCCAATAAAATGTCCCACACTTTGAACCCTAAACATTACAAAACAGACATATTACTCAACGCATTATAATAATAAACGCATTATAACTTACATTATAATACTCAACGCATCCAAGAAAATGCCTTAAAGTGTGACAACTCGCAATTTCAGGTCATTTCTCAAGTTTCACTATTTCATCATTTATCGTAAACTGGGTTTACGAGTATCAAATTCGCGTAACCTTAGTGGTTTAGCTGCGAATTCATGATCATATCATCAAGGACATTTCATATAGACTAGGTTTAGTCTACATTTCATTGGCATCATTATCATCATGTTAGTTCATTCATGATTTTGCATTCCACAATAAACGCGTGATTTTCATATTAAATAAACGCTATCGCGTAAGTTATTATTTTGAACATTTGATCCAATACTTCCAAAAATTATCCCGACATATTTTTATACTTACATTTAGTTTATAAAAATAATATTATGAGTTTACCCAGTGTTTTAAATTTATTTGGTATATAAATTGTTAAATTTATATTATTACGACGGTTTTATTAAAAACTACACGATAATTATTATTTCACTCAAATTTTGCAAGAAATGTGTTTTTATAATTTTTATGACCTCAATATATTTTACTATGATCCGTTAAAATTTATTTCTAGCTAACGCTACCCTAAATGCTCAAATGTGTATACAAGTTACAACTTATATTTATATAACTTACATCTACTTTACTTACACATTTTTATACATGATAACAAAATAAAAGAAATAAATAAATATATGTATTATTAAACTCTTTGGGATGATTTTCAAGATATGCAAGATTTGCTAGATTTCTTTCTTATATAGATCTACACTCCAACTCACACACACACACAATCAATAATATCATAGTGTGAAAGTCAATTATTTCTCTCTTTTTCTTCTTCCAAAAACCGGCCATCTATAAGGATCTAAGAAAGATTCATCAAAAATTTTCAAGTAAAGTTCTAAACAATCTAGTATACACTCTTGTTTAGGTTTTGAAATAAAAACCTAGGGTGTTTAGGTTTAATCCTTTGTTCTAGTCACCTCATCAAGTAAACTAGTAAGCATATCATTTTCATTTTACATCTTTCATTATCATTTCATATTTATTTCATCATTTTTGAGCAAAGCATGCAAGACTTATGGATATTTATACCATTTTTACATTGTTTTTAGAGTTATACAAATATAAGTCATCCTATAAATTATCCCTTGTTATATATTAGTTTTGATGATGTTTAGGAACCCATGACACCCTAAGAAGGTGTATGGTAGGATTAGAATAGCTTCGGAGTTGTTTTGAAGGGATTGGAATAGGTTTAGCACGAGAAAAACTCATTTTAACAAGTCGTATAAAGGGTCTGATCTTATTTTGTAATTCTGGAAAATCCGACAGTAGACATAAATTTTTGGCCTAGATATTTAGAAAATATACTTTAAAACGAAACCGTGGCCGCTTGAACGGATTAAAACGGAGCTATAACGAAGAAGTTATGAATTTTTCAAGTTTGACGACGAAATATATATATCCTGAAAATTTCAGCAAACTGTTTTTGTTTTGTACGAGTCAAAAACGAGTCTTAAGCGTTATAAATTATTTCGACTTATCAAAAATATATTAGTATACTTTGATACGAAGCTAAGGACGTATAATACGTAGAAAACGGATTTGTAACGACTAAAATATACACGTTTTCACAAAATTGCCGTAACTTTATTAGTTAAGAAAAACTATATTATTTTTATTAGACAAGTGTTACGGTAAACAAGTGACCATATTGAAGGCTATTTTTTTTTACATTGACGTAGAACTTTTTATAAAGTGATGTCTTCTAGTAAAAGTAAGTTCGCTAAGCATATTTTCCAGAATGTCCAACCGTTTGTCAAGCGGAGTTACAATGAACTAAATACGGTTACTTTAACTTTGCTAAAAACCACTCTTAAACAATATTTTGGACAAAGGTGCCATACTTAACCTATATTTTTCTCCATGATCGAGACCTCTAGGATGAAAACTTAAATGCCAAAACTTTGAGATTATGATACAAGCTTTCCAAAACCGTTGAGTTCGTTTCCTAACGTTCAACGTACACCATTTTACGACTAGCTTTCCGAGGCCATTTTAGTCACTTTCATGAAATTTCTAACGACATTATTTTACGACGAAAAGTTATAATTTCACAATAAATCATTAAGAAACAATTGTAGGATGACATTTTGACGTAAATACTTGCAAAGTAATTTAAGATTGGTCAAGACGTCAAAAGAGTATTTTTCGACGAAGTGTATTATTTTCAAAAACTCACAAGTGGTATAAATATCATCCGAATTGCATGCATAGCATTACATCATGACTTATTATATATCATATCATTCATAATAGGTCGCAGTTAGAGATTCACGCTACATTTCAGTGTACTCACTTTTGTCTTCGCATCATTTCATCAAGTGAGTCATAGCCCCTACTCTTTTAATTGTTTTGAATCACTTTTGGGGGAGATACATGCTCAACTATTTCTATGACAATCATGATTAATTGCAAACTATATGTTTATCTGAACTGAATGTTTAGTCATATTCTATATCATAAATCATGGAACTAAATGTCTTGGTATAAACATTGGAACTAAATGTCTTGGTATTGTCACGGAACTAAATGTCTTGGTATTATCATGGAGCTAAATGTCTTGGTATAATCATTGAACTAAATGTCTTGGTATTATCATTGAGCTAAATGTCTTGGTATAAACATTGGAACTAAATGTCTTGGTATAATTAAGACAAGTAACTGTTGATACATTAAGTCATGCACTATTATGTGAATTCATTTGACATCATGCGCTTGAACATAAACTATGCACCTTTTGGCAGTGGGTTGTGAACACACAGGTTGCAAGTTTTGTATGGGCGGAACTTGGAACTGAGTGGATTTACAATGCCTTTGCTGCATAAACGATTTTGAAAGTCTTTACATTTCAACACAAACTCTATGAACTCACTCAACCTTTGTGTTGACACGTTTAGCATGTTTTATCTTAGGTATCTAAGGCATTCACTTCATGGCATGCATGCGGACATATCATAGAGTCGCGGTGACGACGCGTCTCATTTGTGTTTTATGAACTTTAAAACATCGTTTGGATTGAAACAAACTTAATTCCGCACTAGTTGACTTTCATTTGGGACCTATACTTTGTAAACTCTGATTATTTTATTAAATCAAACGATGTTTTTTCCAAACGACACTTTAGGTCGTTCAATATAACTGTGAATGCGATGCTATGACAGTCAATCCCCAGGAATTCCATTCCGCTGCAAAACAGGTAATTTGGGGGTGTGACAGATTGGCATCAGAGCTTCAGTTATAGAGAACTAGGTTGCATCATTGACCCTAGACTATAACTACATCATCATAGCATCTCATCATTTCATCATAAGTGCATATTCACTTTACATCCGGTTTATACGTACATTTTTCGAGTTATTTACTTTCATTTCAAATCGATTGTCACATGGATGCCTTTAATTACCCATCCCATTATCAATTCCTCATACTCTAATGTGGAGAATGCCTTGTCATTCCCTATCACAATTTTAATATCAGCTGATTCATCACCCATAACGTCGAATACCGAGATAAACCTTTAAGTAGGGCGAAGTCACTCTCACTCCTTTGTTTCACCACTAACATGTCGAATTACACGTTATTCACACACTAAGTCACTAAACCATTATACATTTGAAGCACTTACGACATCTCATAACCCATTTCTTAGTAAACCGTCGATCATTTTGAAAAATAACCTCAAACTTATCATTTCTTATCATATCTCTTTGGAGCGTTTATTATTGACATCGGACTTTGTTACGTCTCACCTTTCCTCTTATTTTGAAAAAGATATGGCGCCGAAGAAAGCCACACCTGAATTGACTCAAGCGGCTATGCAAAAGTATGTAGAGGATAGTATAGCCGAGGCACTAAGGAAAGAACGAGCAACGGTAGCTGCTGCTGCTGCTGCTGAAGCTGCTAGACTTGCTGCTGCTACAGGAGCTGCAGGAGGGTCCGGAGTTCGTAATTGTACATACAAGGACTTTAAGAACTGTGATCCCACAAAGTTCAAAGGCACGGAAGGAGCCACTGCTATGATCCGTTGGTTTGAAAAGATGGAGTCTGTATTTCTTCTATGCAATTGCCCAGATGACTGCAAGGTAAAGTTCGCCACTGGTACACTCTTAGATGGCGCAATGTCATGGTGGAATTCGTATGCGCAGCCTATTGGTATCGAAAATGCTTATAAGCTCACGTGGAATGAATTCAAGAATCTGGTAACTAAGAAGTATTGTCCACGCACGGAGGTGAAGAAATTAGAAACGGAGTTTTACGAGTTAGTAACTGTTGGTTATGACATCGAGACCTACATCAGGAGGTTTCAAGAGTTGGCTGCACTATGTCCATCGATGGTTTCGGACAATGAGAAACTACTGGAAAATTTCATTGAAGGACTTCCACAATGTATTCAAGGAGATGTAACTTCTTCCGATCCACAAACAATTGAAGAAACTATTAGGATAACTCAAAAACTCATGGCTCAAGTTGTGAAAAGGGAAAATATTATCAACAATAACCACGACAACAATAACAACAATCACACCATCCACAACAACACCAACAACCAAAACCGTAACACTAACCATCATCAACAGCAGAATAGAGGACAAGGAGCCGCAATGGTTTATGTTGCCGCACCAATAGAAGGCAGAGGTTATGCTGGAACCTACCCACTATGTAATCGATGTAAGTATCATCACACGGGTCTTTGTCCTGTTAAGTGCTACAAGTGTCAAAAACTAGGACACCATGCCAGGAATTGTAGAGGCAAGACCATAGTTACGTGCTTCGGATGTGGGGAGCAAGGACACTATCGGAATCAATGTCCTCAAAACCAAGGTCAACAAGTTGAAGGTGCTCATGGGAATGCATACATGTTAGGAGGAGGAGAAGCTCGTCAAGGTATCAACAACGCGGAAGACTAAAGAAGTTCGGAAACTAACAGTCTTAATTTTCCTTATGTACTATGTCGTACTAAGTTTATGTCTTCCATCGTATTCGGATCTTATGACTTAGGATGTACTACTTTTGATAAACCACTCGTTGTAAAATATTCTCATCTATCGTACTTTATTTTCTTTTCGATTTGTTATCACTTACGAGAATTTTTCTTCCTTTTACTTTAACGACCATTTTAACGACACGGTTTAAATCTATGTAAACATTGAGAGTTATAACAACTAAACCGAATGTCACATTATCGTTCCTTAATTATACATAGCCTAGCTAACTATGTCTAATTCTGGAGGGATCATGTTATGTTGGGAGCAGTTATTTATAAATCTTAGTGCAAGCAAAATCTTCACATATTTCAAAGTCAAAGTGTTATTCGTGGGAGATTCATCCAATATTTTCTCTACTATGATGTTTTATACGCTCTCAAACATCGATAACCATAATGACACTTCTCCATGTCTTCTCTCCTCGATATTCATCATAAACTCAAAAATTCGATAGACTAACACGAACTGAATTCAGGGACTGAATTCCTTTTTGGATGGGCGAATGTGACAACTCGCAATTTCAGGTCATTTCTCAAGTTTCACTATTTCATCATTTATCGTAAACTGGGTTTACGAGTATCAAATTCGCGTAACCTTAGTGGTTTAGCTGCGAATTCATGATCATATCATCAAGGACATTTCATATAGACTAGGTTTAGTCTACATTTCATTGGCATCATTATCATCATGTTAGTTCATTCATGATTTTGCATTCCACAATAAACGCGTGATTTTCATATTAAATAAACGCTATCGCGTAAGTTATTATTTTGAACATTTGATCCAATACTTCCAAAAATTATCCCGACATATTTTTATACTTACATTTAGTTTATAAAAATAATATTATGAGTTTACCCAGTGTTTTAAATTTATTTGGCATATAAATTGTTAAATTTATATTATTACGACGGTTTTATTAAAAACTACACGATAATTATTATTTCACTCAAATTTTGCAAGAAATGTGTTTTTATAATTTTTATGACCTCAATATATTTTACTATGATCCGTTAAAATTTATTTCTAGCTAACGCTACCCTAAATGCTCAAATGTGTATACAAGTTACAACTTATATTTATATAACTTACATCTACTTTACTTACACATTTTTATACATGATAACAAAATAAAAGAAATAAATAAATATATGTATTATTAAACTCTTTGGGATGATTTTCAAGATATGCAAGATTTGCTAGATTTCTTTCTTATATAGATCTACACTCCAACTCACACACACACACACAATCAATAATATCATAGTGTGAAAGTCAATTATTTCTCTCTTTTTCTTCTTCCAAAAACCGGCCATCTATAAGGATCTAAGAAAGATTCATCAAAAATTTTCAAGTAAAGTTCTAAACAATCTAGTATACACTCTTGTTTAGGTTTTGAAATAAAAACCTAGGGTGTTTAGGTTTAATCCTTTGTTCTAGTCACCTCATCAAGTAAACTAGTAAGCATATCATTTTCATTTTACATCATTCATTATCATTTCATATTTATTTCATTATTTTTGAGCAAAGCATGCAAGACTTATGGATATTTATACCATTTTTACATTGTTTTTAGAGTTATACAAATATAAGTCATCCTATAAATTATCCCTTGTTATATATTAGTTTTGATGATGTTTAGGAACCCATGACACCCTAAGAAGGTGTATGGTAGGATTAGAATAGCTTCGGAGTTGTTTTGAAGGGATTGGAATAGGTTTAGCACGAGAAAAACTCATTTTAACAAGTCGTATAAAGGGTCTGATCTTATTTTGTAATTCTGGAAAATCCGATAGTAGACATAAATTTTTGGCCTAGATATTTAGAAAATATACTTTAAAACGAAACCGTGGCCGCTTGAACGGATTAAAACGGAGCTATAACGAAGAAGTTATGAATTTTTCAAGTTTGACGACGAAATATATATATCCTGAAAATTTCAGCAAACTGTTTTTGTTTTGTACGAGTCAAAAACGAGTCTTAAGCGTTATAAATTATTTCGACTTATCTAAAATATATTATTATACTTTGATACGAAGCTAAGGACGTATAATACGTAGAAAACGGATTTGTAACGACTAAAATATACACGTTTTCACAAAATTGCCGTAACTTTATTAGTTAAGAAAAACTATATTATTTTTATTAGACAAGTGTTACGGTAAACAAGTGACCATATTGAAGGCTATTTTTTTTTACATTGACGTAGAACTTTTTATAAAGTGATGTCTTCTAGTAAAAGTAAGTTCGCTAAGCATATTTTCCAGAATGTCCAACCGTTTGTCAAGCGGAGTTACAATGAACTAAATACGGTTACTTTAACTTTGCTAAAAACCACTCTTAAACAATATTTTGGACAAAGGTGCCATACTTAACCTATATTTTTCTCCATGATCGAGACCTCTAGGATGAAAACTTAAATGCCAAAACTTTGAGATTATGATACAAGCTTTCCAAAACCGTTGAGTTCGTTTCCTAACGTTCAACGTACACCATTTTACGACTAGCTTTCCGAGGCCATTTTAGTCACTTTCATGAAATTTCTAACGACATTATTTTACGACGAAAAGTTATAATTTCACAATAAATCATTAAGAAACTATTGTAGGATGACATTTTGACGTAAATACTTGCAAAGTAATTTAAGATTGGTCAAGACGTCAAAAGAGTATTTTTCGACGAAGTGTATTATTTTCAAAAACTCACAAGTGGTATAAATATCATTCGAATTGCATGCATAGCATTACATCATGACTTATTATATATCATATCATTCATAATAGGTCGCAGTTAGAGATTCACGCTACATTTCAGTGTACTCACTTTTGTCTTCGCATCATTTCATCAAGTGAGTCATAGCCCCTACTCTTTTAATTGTTTTGAATCACTTTTGGGGGAGATACATGCTCAACTATTTCTATGACAATCATGATTAATTGCAAACTATATGTTTATCTGAACTGAATGTTTAGTCATATTCTATATCATAAATCATGGAACTAAATGTCTTGGTATAAACATTGGAACTAAATGTCTTGGTATTGTCACGGAACTAAATGTCTTGGTATTATCATGGAGCTAAATGTCTTGGTATAATCATTGAACTAAATGTCTTGGTATTATCATTGAGCTAAATGTCTTGGTATAAACATTGGAACTAAATGTCTTGGTATAATTAAGACAAGTAACTATTGATACATTAAGTCATGCACTATTATGTGAATTCATTTGACATCATGCGCTTGAACATAAACTATGCACCTTTTGGCAGTGGGTTGTGAACACACAGGTTGCAAGTTTTGTATGGGCGGAACTTGGAACTGAGTGGATTTACAATGCCTTTGCTGCATAAACGATTTTGAAAGTCTTTACATTTCAACACAAACTCTATGAACTCACTCAACCTTTGTGTTGACACGTTTAGCATGTTTTATCTCAGGTATCTAAGGCATTCACTTCATGGCATGCATGCGGACATATCATAGAGTCGCGGTGACGACGCGTCTCATTTGGGTTTTATGAACTTTAAAACATCGTTTGGATTGAAACAAACTTAATTCCGCACTAGTTGACTTTCATTTGGGACCTATACTTTGTAAACTCTGATTATTTTATTAAATCAAACGATGTATTTTCCAAACGACACTTTAGGTCGTTCAATATAACTGTGAATGCGATGCTATGACAGTCAATCCCCAGGAATTCCATTCCGCTGCAAAACAGGTAATTTGGGGGTGTGACATAAAGGATGATCAATTGTACACGAAGTTTGTCTGATTACTGGTTCTTCATGTTGACAATGTGTTGGTGGTGGTGGGCGATAATTGCGATTGGAGGAAGATGCAGACATTTTCAATTTTAGTAAATTAGGGTTAGGGTTATGGAATGATATTTGGGGAAGAATATCTGGGGAAATAAGTTGGTGGTAGTGGATTTATAGTGGAATCCAACTTGGCAATGTTTTTGGGGAAAAAAAACTACGTAGCCGGTTAAACAAGTTTCATGGGGTAGATTGGTACAAAAACAGAAAGTTCGTTACATAAAGTGGAACAAAAAAAAGTACGCGTACTAGATCGGTACACTTGGCAAAGTATGTTGCTATTCTACGGCCTCTTCTTAAATGCAGTGCTCAAAATGCGTTGCTAAAGATAATAAGATTGACCAGCTTGAAATAATAAACAAGATGTTATTGTCTCAAAATAAGATGTTGATGACAAGAATAAAGACGCTAGAGGCATCACTGGAATTGGTAAGGAATCCTGAGGATCACGCATGTCGGTCGGGTGTAATGCTCCATGATCTTTTTGATGACATAAATAATCTTCATATGTAGTAGGTGTTGTTGTTTTTAAATAATGTGTTAATATTGTCGTTTAATTGAATAATAATAACAGTTGTTGTTGTAGTTGTTTAATGTGTTAATATTTAATGTGTTATTGTTGTTGTTGTTTAATTAAAAAAACACATATTAGGCGAATACATATAAACACAAAAAAAACAATTACACAAAAACCGTTACGAAAGAAAAATAATAAAAAAAAATGTACTCCCTAGTAAAACTAAGGAGGGTGGGGATAAATGATACAGGGAGAGTGGGGATAACGTCCCCATTTATACTATGTCTTTAGTAATAGAATAATAAAGAAATAATTGTAGCTAAATATTTTAAATAAGGAAAAAAAAATAATGGTGAGATGCATCTATTTTTATGAATGCATCTAATATTTGTGGTTTTGATTTCTTCTTATTCTTCTCATTTTAATTATATTTCTAATTTGATCTTACCTCATAGAATAATACTCCCTCCGTCCCATATTAAATGTTCATGTTTGACATTTCAAATCTTCTTTTTACAACTTTGACCTTAAATATTTTTGTTTGTGTTATATATTATTATATAAAAATAATACGTAGTGGAATTACTTTTAAAACTCAATCTATTCATATATTTTGCATCAAATATTATATAACACAACCAAAAAT
This sequence comes from Chrysanthemum seticuspe, assembly GCA_019973895.1. NCBI lineage: Eukaryota > Viridiplantae > Streptophyta > Magnoliopsida > Asterales > Asteraceae > Chrysanthemum > Chrysanthemum seticuspe. The sequence goes on from BPTQ01000009.1 coordinate 306,841,124, forward strand.
ATTTATAATTAAAGTTAAAAAAGAAAGACTTAGAAAATTAAAACTGAACATTTAATATGAGACGGAGAGAGTAATATAATACTGTTGCAAACCCATTAAACAATTTGAAATATTCGGTTTAAGTCTCACAGAAAAATAAGTGACTCTTAAAATATGAATATATTTTCTTGGAGTAACCTCAAGATTCCAATTGCATATCGATATTGATTTTGGAGAGATTTCCCACGTTCGGATTAATTTTTTTTATATATTTACCAGGTTCGAATTGCGTGTCTTTACCTGCTTTTTTATTTTTTTATTTTGAACTAATCTTTACCTACATTAAAAAAATCAAGATCTCTTTATCTCAAATTAATAGTTTATATTTTTCTTTTGGGGTATCACAAAAAAAATATAATAAAAAATAAATTTAATGAAAAAATAATCTATATGAGTGATTCAAAATTATAATGATCTCATTTTTATTAAATATTGTGTTTTTTGTCTTCTAACAATAATTTTGAACCGAATGAAGTAATATTTTAGCACATGGACATATGTGGTCCATTTTGATGATAGTAAGAAAAATAATAACGCCAGTTTGGACAAAGTGGTGGCTTTGATGAGATCCATCATATTTTTATAATATAAAATCTCGTAGTTCGATGATAAGAAAAATAAAAATGCTAATTTGGACAGATTATAGGTTTAGATGGGTTCACCGTACTGTTATAAATCCATATGTCATGGTTTATAAAGCACGGAGTATTGTGGCTTGAGCCGTTTTTTTTTCCAGCATCAAATCAGCATTCTTATTTACATATTTACACATTAAAGTATCACTCACTCATCACATAAGCCATTAAACTCTTTTGGGACTCCAACAATTCTATTTTGTTTTTATTTATTCAAACCAACTAATTTTCTTTCATTCATATAAAAAATACAAATTATAATACGAAATTTTAAAAGAAAAAAAAAATTATACAAAAAAAAACTTACAAAAAAATTAAAACAATACGAAAGAAACACAGTACGTTAATTATAAAAATACAATACGGTAATTAATTTTCACGTCTATATTTTTAGTTTTCTCCTTCGCTACCTCATACGTCGATTGAGCGGCTTCCCGTTTAACTCAAAATTCATTAGCTCTTACACCTTACAAGTGAACTTAGTGAGGCGTTTGAGTATGTTTGCGTAAGGCCATGATGGGCCGGGCTATTGGACAAGCTTAATACATGGATTATTTTAACACATCTAAGCCCATATACCTATCACTATTTTATTACATATTAATATAACGTTACAAAGTTCAATATACTATAAATAGCAATCACTTCTAAGTTAAATAACATGTCTTTTAATTAGTGATATAAAAAATATCACATGATATCTTATTTTTTAGAGGCGGGGAGGGGGGAATATGATTAAAAGAGGGACAAAAATAATAAATTTTAATAAAAGTGGGACCACTATAATTTTCAACCATTCAAATAAAATATTCTTTCATTTAATTTTCTTTTTTTTACTAAAAAAGAAAATTGAACAATTAATTTGAGACACCCATATTAATTTGGGACTTTGTTGTTCATAATTTTTTTTTTTGGATTTCCTTTAGAAGTCCAATTTTTCGCTTATCTCGGATAGGTTGGTTAGAAAATTCTATTGATAATAACTCTTCCTTGTAATTGTTTTGTTTCCAAACATTTGCTAGTTTTATATAATACCGCCGTTAAAAAAAATATTTATGGGTTTTGGCCGTACAATAGCAACGTACTTTTCCAAGTGTACCGATCTAGTACGCGTACTATTTTTTATTCCACTTAATGTAACGAACTTTCTGTTTTTGTTCCAATCTACCCATAAATGACCGGCTACCGGATAAAAAGTTTGCAAACCGGCCAAAATTATTAAATGGATATTTTTAATATTAAAATCAATTAAACACAACCCCACACACCTCATTCACCCGCTCAAAATTTCCCCCAATTACACAAGAACCCTAACCCTAATTTCATCAAATTAAATCTATGTTCTAATCCATCAATTACCCCTTAATAAAATGCGTATATCAGTTAATTTCCACCATGATAGTACCTTCAACCCGTCACCTCTCATGTATAAGGAAGGTGATGTATCGCGAATAACAGACATTGATTTTGTTGGTATGACAGTCATTCGTTTGACCAAGCTGATAAAAGAAGCACGTTAATTCCCCATAAAAGGTATTTACTTTCTTATTTCTGGTAGAGAGTTAAGTAATGGGTTAAAAGAGATTAAGGATGATAATGACCTAGCTGAGTTTGTTGCCCTAGCTTTTAAGAATGATAAGGAAATAGATTTGTATGTGGAACATCATGGATATGATTTAAGTCATTGGTTACAAAATAACATAGGTCCTGATGAGGTTTCAGATGATGAGATAGGTGAAATGGAAGACATTAAGGGATATGGAAATGATGATGTTGTAGGAGAAGAAGATGTACAAATACCAAATATGACTGTTGAGGACCCATTTCTTAATAAGTTGTGCAATGGCAACTTTATTACTAACCACATTGAGGCTCCTGGTCCTAGTGAACTTAGTGATGGTAGTGCTCCTAAGGATATAGATATTGATGAGGAGAGTGTAGATGCTAAGTATAAAGTTATTCCTGGGGAACTTTATCCAGAACATGACCCTAGCCTTGCATGGAATGAGATAAACCTACTTTGGGCTTGAGGTTTGAACACCCAGAACAACTCAAAGACTGTTTAACCAATTATGGGGTGGCTAATGGATATCAGTTATGGTACAGAAGAAATGATTACATAACTTTGATGGTTCTTTATGGAAGGAATACTGATGAGGGTAGAAGTGGAGGTTGGAAAACTAGGAAAGGGAAAGATGAGGGTGTGCAGGTAGGTACACAATCTAAGAAAGGCAATAGGAAAGGTGTGAAAATAGGTACACCATCCAAGAAAGGCAAAGGGAAAGGTGTGCAATCTGCATCACCTTCCAAGAAAGGAAAAGGGAAAGGTGTTGAGAAAGTGAAAAAGAAGAAGGATGGTTGTTCATTCAGGTTTTGGGCATCATGGATGCAAGATGGAAGTTCCTTTCAGATCAAAACATTGATCCCAGACCATACATGTTGTAGGAACTTTGATTTGGGAGCATTGGTAACATATAAATGGATTGCCAAACAGTTTGCTTTTAAAGTGGTTCAGGATCCAACAATTAGCTATAGGACAATTAAGGAACTAATCAAGAAGAAATATCTCATAAATGTGAGTGTTGGACAGTGTAAAAGGGCAAAGCAAAGGGCTTTGTTTAATCATGAAGGTGGGCTGATTGAACACTACAGCAGGTTATGGGATTACAGACAACAGATATTGAACACTAATCCTGGTTCATCTGTTCATTTGCATGTGGAGGAGAAAGATAATGGTAAAACCTACTTAAAAAGGTTTTATGTTTTCTTCAAGGCAATGAAAGAAGGATGGACTGCTGGGTGTAGGAAGGTCATTGGTCTTGATGGATGCTTTCTTAAAGGAACTTGCAGAGGTGAGCTATTGACAACCATGGGAAGAGACGCAAACAATCAAATGTTTCCTATAGCTTGGGCTGTGGTGAACATTGAAAATACAGACAATTGGGAATGGTTTTTGGCTTGTCTGTGTGAGGATCTAAGGCTGTATCAGGGTGCTTATTTGAGTATCATTTCAGATGGCCACAAGGTACTTTTGACTATCATTTGAATAACACTTGTTTTGACTATCATTTAACTAACATTTGTTTTGTATGAAATAGGGATTGATGGGGTCAGCTAGGAACATGTTGCCACATGCAGAACATAGGCAGTGTGCAAGGCACATATATGCCAACTTCAAGAAGAAATGGAATGGTCTCCATTTTAAGAGTCTCTTTTGGGGTGCTGCTTCAACAACCATACAGCATGTGTTTTACAACAAGATGAATTTGATTGGCAACATTGATCCAGAAGCAAAGCAATGGTTGGTTGATAGGAACCCAAACTCATGGAGCATGGCTTTCTTCAAGATGGACATTGGTTGTGCAGCTTATGAAAATGGTATTTCTGAATCTCATCATAATGCAATAGGCATAGTTACAGGTAAGCCTATCATTACCATGTTAGAGGAAATTAGAGTTTACCTGATGCAAAGACTATATAATATGCATAATTTAGCCAATAACCTTATAGACAGTATTACACCATCTATCAGAAAAGAACTTGAGCATTTGAAGGATATTCAAAGATTCTGGACAGTGTATCCCTGTGGTGATAATTTGTATGACGTTAGGAAGGCAGATGAGTCTTTTAGGGTGAACATAGAGGTTAGAACTTGTACTTGCAATTGGTATACTTTAAGTGGAGTTCCATGTGTACACACAGTTGCATCTTATGGTTTGATTAAAAAAGAACCAGCTTTAGGTGTTACTCTTTGGTATTCAAAAAGAATGTGGCAAAATACTTATAGTTATTTCATTAGGCCAGTAGGTGGTTCTTCAATGTGGCCTAATACTAGTGATGAACCACCATTGCCACCAGTGCTTAGGAGGATGCCAGGTAGGCCTAGAAAACTTAGAATAAAACATGCCACTGAAAATGTGAATGAAGTTGGTAGGTCTGGTAGGATGATGACATGTCAGATTTGTTGGGAAAAGGGTCATAACAAAAAAAACATGTAAAAAAGATCCACAACCAAAACCTACAAAGGAAAAAAGAAAACCTGGTAGAAAGAAGGCTGGTTCTGCATTTGTCTTCCCAAAGGATGATGGTCCTAGTGGTGTGGCTGGTGATGGTACAGGTGCATCTGGTGTGGCTGGTGCAGATGCATCTGGTGTTGGTGGTGGTCCAAGTGGTGTGGGTTGTGATAGTGCAGATGCATCTGGTGTGGGTGGGCATGGTGCAGATGCATCTGGTTTGGCTGGTGATGGTGCAAGTGGTACTGATGTAGGAGAAACTGGATTTGTCCAAGAGGTATAATATATGCTTGCTCATTTCTATGTATTTACTTTGTTGACCAAGAATGTTAACACATAATGAATATACAGGTACAAATGGAGCAATCAGTAACAGAAGATACTATCCAGGATTGTGATACCATTCCTACTCAACAAAGTAATACAAAGAAAACCATGCTCCAAGTTGTTCAAGAAAGCATTGCAGCTTGGACTCTTAAGACTGCAAGTTTGAAAAGAAGGGCCAAGTCAGAAAGGATTGCAAAGAAGGCCAAACCATTCAACTTTCCAGTAGATGGTTCAGGTTCAAGTGCTGAGAAAGCATGGGATGTGGATGAAGTGCTTGCAGAAGATTAATGTTTATTTGGTGTCTTTATGTTTAAGTAGTCAAACATTGGGTCCTGTATTTGTAGTAAACAATGTGTTGGTATGGGTAATTGTAGTTAATCAATGTTAATTGGTATTAGTAAACAATGCTAGTTATTGTTAACATGATCTTGGATTGTGTGACATTATGTCCACAAATTTTCCTTTAATGACAGTAATGAATCCAAGATTATTGTGGTCCTATGTGTTTCTTTATTTTATGCTTTATGATCAATAATGGAACTGGGTCTTTATTTGTTTCATTGAATACTGCATTGGGAACTTTATATGATGCATTCAATAATGCAATTGCAGCAAATAATGCATTTGGGCATCTGTCATTTGCAGCAAATAATGCATTTGGGCATTATTTGTTGCACTCATTTAAGTCATATACATTTGCAGTCATACATTTGCAACAAAACACACATTTTGGATAAGAACATGACAGCAATAATAAAACACATTTGCAGTCATAAAACCATTTCATTTGCAGTCATAAAAGGTCATTACAGTACATCACATTTTGGATAACAACATGACAACAATAACAAAACACATAAAAGCTACAATTTTCCTTAAACAAACAACACTTGACTTGATTTCTTTCAATTCTAATTGAAGCATCAACAATTCCTTCTCTATAGTTGACTTTTGAAAGTGAAACTCCTTTTCCAACTGCCTTAATTTTGCATTCAATGAGTGCTTCTCTACTTTGAAACGTTTTTCCATCCGAAACTTGAAAACCTCTTGCTTGTAATACTCATTAGGTAACTCAGGATCTATCCAGTAAAATGTCCCACACTTTGAACCCTAAATATTACAAAACAGACATATTACTCAACGCATTATAATAATAAACGCATTATAACTTACATTATAATACTCAACGCATCCAAGAAAACGCCTTAAAGGATGATCAATTGTACGCAAAGTTTGTCTGATTACTGGTTCTTCATGTTGAGAATGTTTTGGTGGTGGTGGGCGATAATTACGATTGGAGGAAGATGCAGACATTTTCAATTGTAGTAAATTAGGGTTAGGGTTATGGAATGATATTTGGGGAAGAATATCTGGGGAAATAAGTTGGTGGTGGTGGATTTATAGTGGAATCCAACGTGGCAACGTTTTTGGGGAAAAAAACTACATAGTCGGTTAAACAAGTTTCATGGGGTAGATTGGTACAAAAACAGAAAGTTCATTACATTAAGTGGAATAAAAAAAAAGTACGCGTACTAGATCGGTACACTTGGCAAAGTACGTTGCTATTGTACGGCCTCTTCTTAAACGTAGTGCTCAAACTGCGTTGCTAAAGATAATAAGATTGACCAGCTTGAAATAATAAACAAGATGTTATTGTCTCAAAATAAGATGTTGATGACAAGAATAAAGACGCTAGAGGCATCACTGGAATTGGTAATGAATCCTGAGGATCACGCATGTCGGTCGGGTGTAATGCTCAATGATCTTTTAGATGACATAAATAATCTTCATATGTAGTAGGTGTTGTTGTTTTTAAATAATGTGTTAATATTGTTGTTTAATTGAATAATAATAACAGTTGTTGTTGTAGTTGTTTAATGTGTTAATATTTAACGTGTTATTGTTGTTGTTGTTTAATTAAAAAAACACATATTAGACGAATACATATAAACAAAAAAAAAACAATTACACAAAAACCGTTACGAAAAAAAAAAAAAAAATTTACTCCCTAGTAAAACTAAGGAGGGTGGGGATAAATGATACAGGGAGAGTGGGGATAACCTCCCCATTTATACTATGTCTTTAGTAATAGAATAATAAGGAAATAATTGTAGCTAAATATTTTAAATAAGAAAAAAAAAATAGTGAGATGCATCTATTTTTATGAATGCATCTAATATTTGTGGTTGTGATTTCTTCTTATTCTTCTCATTTTAATTATATTTTTAATTTGATCTTACCTCATAGAATAATACTCCCTCCGTCCCATATTAAATGTTCATGTTTGACTTTTCAAGTCTTCTTTTTACAACTTTGACCTTAAATATTTTTGTTTGTATTATATAATATTAGATAAAAATAATACGTAGTGGAATTAATTTTAAAACTCAATCTATTCATATATTTTACATCAAATATTATATAACACAACCAAAAATATTTATAATTAAAGTTAAAAAAGAAAGACTTAGAAAATTAAAATGAAAATTTAATATGAGACGGAGAGAGTAGTATAATACTATTGCAAACCCATTAAACAATTTGAAATATTCGGTTTTTTTTTTTTTTTTTTTTTTTTTTTTTTTTTTGAACGGCTGATTAGATTAAAAAAGAAACTAGCAAGGAGCTAGCATTACAAAGGAAATTTTAACCAATAATTCCAACTACAATATAAATTACATCTATGCTTAAGCCAAGAAAAGGAAAACATACGAATACAATCAAAGATATCACTCTTTCTCAAGGACTGAGAATTAAAAGTGATGTTGTTACGGTACCTCCAAGTGAACCAAAGGGTAGTCGCGATGATGACAAACATACGACGCTTTTTATCTCTAGACATGGGCCACGAACTCCACCAGACGAGCCAATGCGTGTTGGACTCAAAATCTGGTAAAGAGCTATTACACCATATGCGAACAGCCCTCCATATTTCTTTGGCGATATCGCATTTGAAGAAGACATGCTGATTAAACTCCACCAAAGCGTTACATGAGGGACAAGAGATTTCCGGAATTTCAATACCTCGAAGAGAGAGATTTAGACGATGAGGAAGCTTATCTAACTTCAAATGCCACATAAAGATATTCACTTTTCGAGGAAGGTCTTTGTCCCATGTAGTCGTGAAACCTAAGGATGGAAGGAGATGGTCGTCAATTAATTGACGAAGAGCACCAACAGTAAAGACGCCATCATTGGCCAAAGATCAAATGCATTTGTCAATATCAGCTTGAATGTCAAAGTGGCTGATCTCGACTAACAATTCGTTAAGATGGGCTGAGTTTCGAACGCCAAGATTATTAGACCAATTCCATGTCCATTGCCCATTATTAATACGATCTATAATCAAACAATTCTTTTCTTGTTCCAAGCGAAACAACCAGCTATATTGAGAGCAAAGTGACTCTTAAAATATTCGGTTTAAGTCTCACAGACAAAATAAGTGACTCTTAAAATATGAATATATTTTCTTGGAGTAACCTCAAGATTCCAATTGCATATCGATATTGATTTTGGAGAGATTTCCCACGTTCGGATTAATTTTTTTTTATATATTTCCCAGGTTCGAATTGCGTGTCTTTACCTGCTTTTTTATTTTTTTTTATTTTGAACTAATCTTTACCTACATTAAAAAAATCAAGATCTCTTTATCTCAAATTAATAGTCTATATTTTTCTTTTGGGGTATCACAAAAAAAATATAATAAAAAATAAATTTAATGAAAAAATAATCTATATGAGTGATTCAAAATTATAATGATCTCATTTTTATTAAATATTGTGTTTTTTGTCTTCTAACAATAATTTTGAACCGAATGAAGTAATATTTTAGCACATGGACATATGTGGTCCATTTTGATGATAGTAAGAAAAATAATAACGCCAGTTTGGACAAAGTGGTGGCTTTGATGAGATCCATCATATTTTTATAATATAAAATCTCGTGGTTCAATAATAAGAAAAATAAAAACGCTAATTTGGACAGATTATTGGTTTAGATGGGGTTCACCGTACTGTTATAAATCCATATGTCATGGTTTATAAAGCACGGAGTATTGTGGCTTGAGCCGTTTTTTTTTTTCAGCATCAAATCAGCATTCTTATTTACATATTTACACATTAAATTATCACTCACTCATCACATAAGCCATTAAACTCTTTTGGGACTCCAACAATTCTATTTTGTTTTTATTTTTTCAAACCAACTAATTTTCTTTCATTCATATAAAAAATACAAATTATAATACGAAAATTAAAAAGAAAAAAAATCATACAAAAAAAACTTACAAAAAAATTAAAACAATACGAAAGAAACACAGTACGTTAATTATAAAAATACAATACGGTAATTAATTTTCACGTCTATATTTTTAGTTTTTCTTCTTCGCTACCTCATACATCGATTGAGCGGCTTCCCGTTTAATTCAAAATTCATTAGCTCTTACACCTTACAAGTGAACTTAGTGAGGCGTTTGAGTATGTTTGCATAAGGCCATGATGGGCCGGGCTATTGGACAAGCTTAATACATGGATTATTTTAACACATCTAAGCCCATATACCTATCACTAGTTTATTACATATTAATATAACGTTACAAAGTTCAACATACTATAAATAGCAATCACTTCTAAGTTAAATACTCCCATATACCTATCACTAGTTTATAAATAGCTTAATACATGGAGTAACATGTCTTTTAATTAGTGATATAAAAAATATCACATGATATCTTATTTTTTAGGGGCGGGGAGGGGGGAATATGATTAAAAGAGGGACAAAAATAATAAATTTTAATAAAAATTGGACCACTATAATTCTCAACCATTCAAATAAAATATTCTTTCATTTAATTTTTTTTTTTTTTACTAAAAAAGAAAATTGAACAATTAATTTGAGACACCCATATTAATTTGGGACTTTATTGTTCATTTTTTTTTTTGGATTTCATTTAGAAGTCCTATTTTTCGCTTATCTCGGATAGGTTGGTTAGAAAATTCTATTGATAATAACTCTTCCTTGTAATTGTTTTGTTTCCAAACATTTGCTAGTTTTATATAATACCGCCGTTAAAATATATATATATATATATATATATATATATATATATATATATATATATATATATATTAGACGGAGGGAGTATATTTTTTTTATTAAATCAAGTAATTTAATCTTTCATCAATCAGTCAGTGTAGATGTCAAAAGTGTGTATAGCCTTCGCCATTTCTTTATTAGAATAAAATATGAATATATTTTCTTGGACTGGCCCCAAGATTCCAATTGCATATCGATACTGATTTGTCGATTTGGACACGTTGAAATGAAAATTTTTCATAGCAATATTGATTTTTTTTTCCTATTAAATGTTTGTCGTAACAGTATAATCTGTTTTGCATAACGACAAACGGTTTAATAGATATTTAAATTATAAAAAGATTATAGCTTGACTATAATTTTTGTAGCAAATTGGCTACAATTTTTCATAAAATATACACTAGCAATTATTTAAGGACCCACAGAAAAGAAACAGAACCCACAAAAATAATCAATGACCAATATTTTTAGTACAAATGTAGCCAATTGGCTACAATTAATTGTAGCTAATATATTCTCTTACAAAAAATAGATGAAATACTAAAATGATTTTAATCTTAGCCATTGATTACTTTTTAGATGGATGGTGTGGATGAGTCTCTTGGTATGCGAGAAAAGTTTGTTATGTAAAATAATTCCTCTCTAAAAGGATTTGCATTTAGATTATGATTTGAATTTGAGTTAGAATTAAAATTGGTTTAAGATTTGGATTTGAATTTTGATTAAGATCTATACTACATATAATAGAAAAGCGGTCAAACCTTGAAAAGTGAAAAGTTGAAAGTCAAAGGTGAGAGAAATGTATTGTGTAATTAATGCTTTTATTAAAACACCAATTTCTTAAAAGTACAATAATTTATTCACATTGTACAACCAATTAAAAACATATCTACCAAATTAAAAACAACCAATTAAAACATCCCTTACTAAAAAGTACAATAAAATTTTCACAATGTACAATTTAAATAAGCTACAACATAATCCTAAATATAAAATAATTAAACACACTAATTAATGTTATTTTTAAAACACCCTAAAATGAAAAGTAAATGTTAATATACACATTATACAAATTAATAAAACACAAAAAGCTTCATAGAAGCTAACAAGTTAATGGTACATATAGTTTTGAAAATCGGACCGGACCAACGGGTTCAACCGGGAACCGGTGTCGCCACTGGTTCGGCAAACCAATAACAGCCATCAAAAAACGAACTAGAGGGGACCCGTTGAACCGATACAAACTGGTGAATCAGGTCTCATCGAGATCTATTTCTCCGGTTAATCGTCACAGGGTACCAATTGACCATGTAAACGATTTTTTTTATTTTATTTCCTTTTGAGGGATCCTTACTATTGTTATCTTCTTTTATTTTTTTTATTTTTCCAGATTTTTCTGAGCACTTTTTGTTTTTTTGATTATGAGTCCTACCGTAATATTAACGATATTATGAGTTCTATTGTGATATTATGAAACTATGATATTATAAAATGGTGATATTATAAAACCAACTGTGATATTAAGCTTTTTTAAATGTAAAAATGAACCATGATATTAAGAAACATATGATAGTTACTATGATATTAACAATTTTATTAAAAAAACATATGATAGTTACGGTGATATTAACAATTATATTAAAAAAAGAAAAAAAATTCCTGTGATAGTAAAAAGGAACCATGATATTAACATTTTTTTATTAAAAATGAACGGTGATATTAATAATATTAGTAAAAAAACAAAAAAGTAGTGTGATATAAAAAAAAAGTTAGTGTGATATTAACAATTTGGATTAAAAAAAAGTTTATGTGATATTAAGATCAGATCTTGACTTTTGTAAAAAAGTCAAAATCGACTTTAATATCACAATACTTTTAATCATGAAAACGATTTTTTTTTGAAATTTTTTTCAGCGATTCTTAATAATTTATCATCCTCTTTATTTTTTTTATTTTTTCAGTTTTTCTTAAAATTTTTTAAAAAAAAGCTACTGTGATATTATCCGCACCATCCCTACTTAAAATCCAATCCGTACCCGATCCCTTCCTTATATATATATATATATATATATATATATATATATATATATATATATATATATATATATATATATATATATATATATATATATATACATATATATACATATATATATATACATATATATATATATATACATATATATATATATACATATATATATATATATATATATACATATATATATATATATACATATATATATATATATATACATATATATATATATATATATATATATATATATATATATATATATATATATATATATATATATATACTAGTTTTCGAAGCCCGCCCAATAGGCGGGCATGACTTATAATTATTTGTTTGTTGTTTTTTATTAACTAAAATACAATATTATAAAACAATTGTTTCTTTGGTTTTTAGTTGTTGGTTTTTTTTTGTTACGAATTATAAATAATTGTATGGTATGCGTGAATGGTTAATAACACAACATATATAATATTTACAACATTATGAATTTTATGTATGTGTGTAAAGCTGTAGATAATGAAAATGTATTAAAAAACAAATATGTTATTAATTAGATATGGTTTTTAATTTTTGTTATAATTAGCAATGCACTTACACACAAATAACAGTGATTCAATCAGCTTGTGTAAATTACTTTATACATTCTTTAGTTGTAACAAAACTATTAAAACATATGTAGCTTCAATATATTATCATTCTATAAAGTCGATAAAAGGACAAAAAATGTTTTACTTTGGACCCATATTAACAATCTACCTATTTTGACCCATTAATTAACCGGTCACACTCGCCATTTAGACGAAATAGGTAAATAGGACCAAAACAATTTTCGTATACTTAAAAAGCATCATTTTTTAGCATCATTTAAGACGGTTTATTTTATTGATTTATTGATAATAGCGTCTTTATTTTATTCATTTTTGTCTCATGGATGTAGTTTTATTTTATTTTATTCATTTTTAAAGCTAGCCGTCCCATCGGAGCGGGCCTTGGATCTAGTTGATAATAAAGCACCAGAAGCTTGTAGTTTGGATTTCACTCCTTATGAAAAAAAAATCATCCATAATCATAATGTTAGACATAAAAAAAAGGAAGTGGTCATCATATTAAAATAATGGAACTTGTTTGTGAATGATAGGTCAAAGCTTTATCAGCTCAAAATAAGAAGAAAGAAACAAAAAAATGCTAACAGGTTCCAGTTAAGTAATACTAAGAGTTTTATATCACTAATAAGCATGCAATCTGTGTAAAAAAAAATCTTGATGTTTCTGAGAGTAGTACTGGGACTAATGGCGCAACTTCAATACAACTCAAACATCATGATGACTCTACTTAAATTCACAATAATTAAGATTGCATAAAACATAGAGAAAGCATATATTCCAAAAACAAATTATACGATAGAAGTTAGCAGATTACCTCGAAAATAGGCTCAAGAAACGGGTAGCAATGGTATCATCTCGTAATTCATGCAGAAAACCTAAGATTTTGTGTCGAAATTGTTGGAACAAAATGCGGCTAATATACAATGTAACAGGTAGACAAACATGCATTATCAGGTAGTCAAACTTTCCACTGACTATATGGACCAATATCCCATTAGTAAATTTCATTCCAGAGGCGACCGTGTCCTTACATGATGAAAAACTATAATCTTCGTTTAGTTAAACTTTCTTAAGTAGCACACATTTTCTTCTAAAAATCTTAATATATTACAAAATATTTAGCAAATTTATTCCACAAATCAAATTCTTCTTGATGTCGTGGTTATAACTTTATCAAATGGATTCTGTGCATCCGGTTGTAAGAACAAATACAAAGACGGACCACTATTTTGCTAGTCAATAGTTCGGAATAAAATGGTCAACTTTTTCATTGTCATTTAAAGCTAAAGTATAGCAATAGCTACTGGATTCAATGCAACATAGATTTTTAGGAAATGTTTTGTTGTTGGGTTTAAAAGTGTGGAAATGTAAATAGTATTCATTGTCATGGTTTGTTTGATAGGATTGGAATTAAAAGCATGACAATCATACCCACGGACCCAAAACTGTCAAAGGGGGTGGTTTTACTTGTCATTCGCATAGTTATCTTCTGCCCCCTTTTTACGACAATATAACCTAAACCTATCTTTTAAGCCAGCTACAACAGATGCATCATGCTGCCAATTGATTAATTTGCAAATGGCCAAATGCTTATATTTGTTTGATATAAGTTCTCATGAATCCTGATTCAAGTTTAAACTAATTTTTATTCTACTATGTATATCAGATGCTTAATAACCAAACAAAACCACAAGTATAATAACCTAGATTAATTCAGGTGCAATAATACAGTATCATGATCAAACAACATTATAGGTTTATGTCCATTTTCTAATAATGTCCTTTGTTTTTAGGTTCCTCTTTTGCATGAGTTAGTTGTGGCCTGAATTCCTACTTGCTAGCTAACAATATTGGTACAGACTCAGTACTAAGAGACATACAATTAGGATTTCCAAGCATATAAAAGTTTCTGAAGAGAGAAACTGCTTATTCAGCCATTATCCCACCAGTGCATTTGTAACCCTTCCTCCCAACGTCTTCACCACTATCACGATATACACAAAATGAAAATTGCAATTAGTAACACTACCTCATAAACAAACACAAGATAATTTTTTTATTGAGCAATAAACACTATTAATGATGATTTGATGACATTATACTTTTAAAAGACCATACAAACATGAATTTTGATTGAAAGTTGGAAAAGGAACCTCGTTGTACTTGTATGCAGTGACAATATCAATCCAAATCCACGAAATTTATCATTGGCACAGCCATAGTACACTTCTTTTATTCCTACAGTGAGGTCTTGGGTAATCATATACTGTACATAATAATATAACAATTTAGAAAAGTAGTAAGGTAAAACGATTTGACAAGAAAACCAAGAAATGACAGAGAAGCAGCACACATGATACATGGCTCACATGTAACATATAAATAGCATTTTGAGAATCTCTCGGCAACTTCAGCCTTTGTAAGGTCCTCTTTTTTCCACTGTTCAAGTAGAACATCGATAGCTTCCATTTCAGCATGTCTTATAGCCTGCAGTTTCAGAGGGCAAGTTGGTAGTGTTAACATCATGATTAACACAAAATATATATAAACGTAACAAAAATTTGATCCCGCATATCATAATGAACTAAAATATGAACGTAATACAGAGTATTCAACTTGTTTGGGTATTAAATTGCTGCAACATTCCAGTTATTTAACAATAGGCAAAGACCAAACATACCTATAATTGATTCTACATCGCAATTGATCAGCCATATATTTACCTTTAAATAACTTGTAAGAGAAGATTAATTGTTTTGTCTTCATCACAAATCTGTCACTACATGAATTCTTACAGCAATTGAAGGGTGCATCATTCTGGTTTTAATCTTTTTGCATACAAAAGTAAGTTTATCGCAATAAAACTTAAATTGGAATGGCAAAAGTAGCAGAACCTCGGCTTCCCTCTGCGTTCATATTTCAGCAAGCATGTCCTCCCATACATCTATTATGACTCACTTTAAGTGTTACTAACTCCCTTTTGCCTGCAAAACAAACATGGACTTTGGTGGGATTTTCATATAATGGCCAAGCTTAAAATCTTGGAGGAACATTATGGCTTGTGACATGCTTATGTAGCCATACGTTTTAAAGGCTACATTTGCAAGTGGCTTCTCGGGGTACATATAACCAATAATCAGCTCTGTAATAACAGTTAGTCCTGGTTGCTGTAAGAAAATTCACTTTTAGGATACAACAGAAGAATTAGGATATTAGTGTAATGACTAAGACATTTTACCTGGTTTGTTGTAGCTTGGATAACACCTATAGGCAGTGTGAAGACCAAAGCCAACCCGATTCCCAAAAGGACCCCCCAGTAAGGAAGTTGTAATTGTCCTCCAAATCCCTCACAAGTTAGTAAAGCAAGTCCTACAACCAATATTAGCATAGAATAGAACCACCACTGTGGGACCGGGTCGTAGTTTTTCTTCATTATCCTAGTATGGGCATCCCCAAACTTGTCCGTAAATGATGCTATTGTCTGCTTCCAAATCGCTCTGTAGTACGCGAAGCTTGATATGAGGACTATGAGGAATAACTGCAGCCTTGAGAGCCCTCGTTTTGGTCTCCTCTCTTCATCATGCAATGCCCTGAAGAGTGAGACTTGAACCAGATTGGCAGGCCACCACATATATGGCGAATCAACCAAAAACTTTCGAAACAGACCATCCCATCCTTATCTAAGCATCTACACATTAACATCAGTTAAGAAATAAATCATTTCAACAATCTTGTTATATAAGAAGTCCAAAGGATGGAAAATGGAGAATAACCGGAGTAGTTTGTCTGAGCAACATAGCTGCAAAGGGATTGAGCTTACGGTGATAGAAAGCCTTCACTATGGTAATGATTGAGACTGCAAAAACATAATTTGAACCTGAATTTGCAAATATGGTGATGAGAACATGCTCCTTTAAGTTAAAAGGTCCAGAAGGACCATCTTGTCCCTAGAACACGGATTGGTTTTGTGGGTAGAGTTGTTGCCATCAGCTTCCCGAGTGGAAGTACAACGATTTCAGCAGAAACTGATGATATGTATAGTGGATTCTGGCGATAACCGAAAATTTGGTTTAAGAAAGCTATTGTGGTTTGGGACCTTTTTTATGGGCAGGAAAATGGTATAGTGCAGGCCTAGAAGTTCTCATTCATGCTCCTAGATCCGTAACCTCACATAAGACTTGTATCTCTCAATAGCGTTAGTCTCCACTAACTCTCGATGTTAGATGAACGTGTTCCATGTCCACACACAATAAGTCAAATATAACCATAGCCACAACCCCACAACCCCTTTTTCCCATCGTCTCTCCATCGTCAAGCACATTCGAACTCCTCTTCTTTCATCTTCGAATGTCATTTGCAAGAGAACTGTTATCTCCACGTAATACCTACAGGTAACCAACCAATCAAAAATGTTAAACTTTGTAGCACTCAAACCTTTAGTGAAACAATCAACAATATCACCAAATCACCGTTTATCTGTGCATCAAGAGTGCTATCTGTGACAACCCGTACTTTCAGGCCATTTCTCGAAACAATTCATGCTTCACCATTTCAACATTTATCGTAAACTAGGTTTACGTGTTCCAAATTCGCGTAACCTTTATGGTTTAGCGGCGAATTCATGATCATATCATCACGAACATTTTATATGGACTAAGTTTAGTCTACATTTCATTAACATCATTTGCATCATATTAGTTCATTCATGACATTGCATTTCACATTAAACTCGTAAATTTTATATTAAATAAACGTTATCGCGTGAGTTATTATTTTGAACATTTAATCCGTTACTTCCAAAAATGATCCCGATATATTTTTATACTTACATTTAGTTTATAAAAACTATATTTTGAGTTTACCTAGTGTTCTAAATTTATTTTGTATATAAATCGTTAAATTTATATTATTACGACAGTTTTCGTAAAAACTACACGATAAATATTTATTCACTAAATACTTATGAGAAATACATTTTTATAATTTTTATGACTTCATTACACTTTATTTTATTCCACTAAAATTTATTTATAAGTTAACTCAATACCCAATTAATAATACCTATACTATTATACAAATATATACATGTACACTTTAAATACTTTCCAACCAAGAGAAAAGAATATTAATTACATCTCACCCTCCCCCTCTTTTCCCCCAAAATCAGCCGAACCCCCCCCCCTTTGGATGAGATTGTTGAAATCTTTATGACATTCAAGTGCACATACATATTTTATAGATATTGGTTTTACTTACACATACTAATAGATAAGTCAAGGTGTAAAACAAAAACACTTTCTCTCTTTTCTTGCTCTCTAGAACCGGCCAAGCCCACAAGGAGGAAGGAAACCAAAAGTTTTTCCAAAATCAAGTGTTAAACACTCTAGTTACACTCTTAATCAAGGTTTTGAAATAAAAACCTAGGGTGTTTAGGTTAATCCTTGTTCTAATCACCTCATCATAGTAGCTTGTAAGCATATCACTTTCATTTTATATCTTTCATCTTCATTTCATATTTATTTCTTCATATCTTGAGCAAGCATGCAAGACTTGTGTATATTTATACCATTTTTACATTGATTTTTAGAGTTTATACATATAAAGTCATCCTATAATTATTCCCTTGTTATATATTGGTCTTGATGATGTTTAGGAACCCATGACACCCTAAGAAGGTGTATGGTAGGATTAGAATAGCTTTGGAGTTGATTTGAAGGGATTGGAATAGGTTTAGTACGAGAAAAACTATTTTCGACAAGTATATAAAGTGGTCTGTTCTTATTTTGTTTTTCTGGAAAATCCGACAGTAGGCACGAATTTTTGGCCTTGATATTTAGAAAATATACTTTAAAACGAATCCGTGGCCGCTTGAACGGATTAAAACGGAGTTATAACGAAGAAGTTATGAATTTTTCAAGTTTGACGACGAAATATATAATTTCTGAAATTTCAGCAAGCTATTTATGTTTTGTACGAGTCAAAAACGAGCCTTAAGCTTTATAAATTATTTCGACTTATCAAAAATATATTAGTATACTTTGATACGAAGCTAAGGACATATAATACGTAGAAAACGGATTTGAAATGACCAAGATATACACGTTTTCATAAAATTGCCGTAACTATTATTTTAGAAAAACTATATTATTTTTACGAGACAAGTGTTACGGTAACTAAAACGACCATATTGAAGGCTGTTTTTAACTATGATGTAGAACTTTTTGGAACGAAATGTCTTCTAATAAAATCGAGATCACCAAACATATTTTTCAAAACGACCAACCGTTTGTATAGCGGAGTTGTAATAAATTATTTACGGTCGCTTAAACTTTGCCGAAACTCACTTTTTACACAACATTTGGACAAAATCACCATCTTTAACCTCTATTATCTTTATGTTCGAGACCTCTATGACGAAAACTCCTGTACTAAAACTTATAGATTTTGATACAAGCTTTCCAAAACCGTTGAGTTCGTTTCCTAACGTTCGACGTACACCATTTTACAACTAGCTTTTCGAAGCCATTTTTGTCACTTTCATGAGATTTCCGACGACATTATTTTCCGACGAAAAGTTAAAATTTCGCAATAAATCATTAATAAACCATTGTAGGATGACATTGTGACGTAAATACTTGTAAAGTGATTTAAGAATGGTCAAGACGTCAAAAAAGTATTTTTCGACGATAAGTATTATTTTCAAAACTCGCAAATGGTATAAATAACATACGAAATGCATGCATATCATTACATCATAACTCATTACATATCATATCATTCGTAATAGGTCCAGATTAAAGTATCACGCTATACCTCAGTGTACTCACTCTTGTCATCATACCAGTTTATCAAGTGAGTTTTCATAGCCCCGATTTATTCAAGTTTTACTTATTTCAAACCTACGGGGGAGAATACATTGCACAACATTTTTATTACGATACCAAGTATGTTAAATTCATTTACATTGCTTAAGTTACCACGTTGCCAGTTAAATGTCCCCACTTCATATGCATGAGCCGTTAATTTCCTAGAAGCGTGTGTGAGTGGATAGATCTATCGAGGGTGACGCCTCCATCCGGGTTGGTGAATCCCAACTAGTCATACGGATGCATTTCATTCATAAACATTATTAGAGTTGTTTGGCAAGACACTCTGTTGGGGCGAACATCAGTCGGAGCTTCGGTATCATGCGCTTAAGCAATTGTAACATTTTTATGTGACATGATTGTCATACCAGTAACATTTTTATGTGACATGATTGTCATACCTGTAACACTTTTATGTGACATGATTGTCATACCTGATCTATACTTGCGTAGTCGTATAAAACATTTACCAAACCTATGATTTCTCACCAACATTATTGTTGACCGTTTTAGCAATGTATTTTCAGGTAACTAAGGCATACTCATCATGGCATGGTTAAGGAACCCCTTTTGAGTCGCGGCGTCGACTTATGTCATTGTACATTATGGCACTTTCTTTCAAAACCATCGTTTGGACTTGTAATATATTTATATTTCCGCAAACTTTATAAACTTTTGGGACCTATGTTGTAACTCTGAACGTTTTTATTAAATATCCAACGATGTGTTTTTAAACGACACTTTAGGTCGTTCAATATAACTGTGATTGTGATGCTATGATAGTCAATCCCCAGGAATTCCATTCCGCTGCAAAACAGGTAATTTGGGGGTGTGACATGTAACCACCGGTAAAAATCCACCTTTATACTAATAGTAATTCATTTTTCTACGTACATTTTTTTTCCTACGACTAGATAATAAGCCGCACTCACAAACTGCTCACTCTCACAATTAATGCCTTTGATATGTACACATTTAAGTGACAATGGAAGTCTCACTTTTATGTCATACTTGAAACTTCCCAACATGGTCACCATGTCAGTTATGCCCTCATAACATACGGGATGTCCGATATAAAGTAATCCTTATATAATTGGTGTTATTTTCAATACAATGTCACAAGTAAATTAGGGTTTCTTAAAAGTTTTATAACAATTTCGATACTATGTCATAAACCCTAATGTATAAACCATTAAACTTAATGTACAAGTTGAAAGCATAAAACCCTAACTCTAAGGCATTTCCCGATTAAAACCCTAGCTTGTAAATCTTATGATTTTATGTAAACAAAAATCACAAACTAAAATTTAAGAAATATATGAAACTTTTACTAATTTACAAGGTACAAGTTTATAAAACCAATGTACAAGTCATTGATGCATAAGAGTATTCATTTAAAATAAAATTCATTATAAACTTTAGTGTACTTAATTTTAAGCACATTGTACAAACCTTTCAAAGCACAAGACTTAAAAATATATTTTATTTTTAGTAAAATACAATAAAACAATGCAAAGGTATACACAATAGTGCACTAAACTTAAGTCTTTATTTTTATTAATTACATGTATATTGACCTAAACTAGTTTTTACCTAAAATAAATTAACTACTTAACTAAGTACTTTTACCATTTCTACAATAGGTACAAACTAAAAAGCCTTAAGTACTACCCACTAAAGCCTACGCCCCCCCCCCCCCCCATTTACCCTAGTTAACATTGAACTAATCTAGTTACTACTTAGTTACTTGGTGTTACTTGTTTAAACCCTAGCCACAAACTATTTACTTGCATATAAAAGTTACACAACACCCTTTTTATCTTAAAGACTTACCAAGGTCAAACATTAGGGGCATGATTTATGGTTGTAATACATGCCACCCCACGCCATCTTTAGTTTCACCACATGCAATCTTGTTAACTTCCATGCACACCTCATCATGTCCCATTAATTTTACTTACACCATTCAAGTGTAATTGAACACATCACAATGTCTCTTGTCTTGTGAGACAAGGTGATGTAGCACTTGGGAAACCATGCATGCATTGCCTATAAATAACGCCCATGTCCTTCCCATTTGGGTTCCATGCAAACACACATAAGATATCATACTACCCAAATACTATACGCCCCATGTAACCTCTCCCATACTCACAAACAATCTAAAATTAAGACCTTAGTTAGTGTAAAGGAAAGCTAAGCTAGAGATTGGAAGGTGTAAGGACAACTTGGTGACATTAGCAGTTATATAGGCGTTTACTCAAGATAAGCAACTCATAAGCTTGTAAGTACACTCATACTCTTTTCTTTAGTCAATTTAAACATTCAATAAAACATGTAAGTAACTATAGATTAGTGTTTTGTGGAAAAACAAAGTTAAAATCATGTTTCATGTTCTTACTGTAATCTTTCTGTAACTGTTGCGCTCCATAGACAAACACCTATTTGGAATGCGTTTTACTTAAATGTTAGAACATGTTAGGAGTCTATTTAACAAGCAAAATAAACATCTAATCTAGTTATCAACACCCTATAGGTTTATACTACACAAATCGAAAGTTTTAGTTTTCTCCTACTGAATTTACGCCAAAAACAGGCCTTACCCCCCATATTGCCCCGTATTTATCTACTTGGTGTTAGAGGTACTAGGTTCATCCAAGGTACCGTTGTAAAGACCACCTGGGATACTACAAAACTCTCCCATGACTCGGTTAAAAAGCCTAGTCGATATCTTTAAAAACAGCCATCATTTTGGGCAAAAGTCATAAACACCAAAAAGTCTTTTACAACAAATATATGGGAAAACATGGGATTTTTGATAAATTTGGATAGGAACTGTATTAGAAACATTATAAATGGGTAAAACAATATTTTACAAGGTCGCATGCAAAAGTTATAGCTTAAAAACTGAAATTTTCATAAAACGCGTCGTGGCCAAGTGACCATATTCGTGGACTTGTATCTTTCTAACCAAAGACGACTAGGACATGAGACTTATGCCATCTAAGAGAGCTTACAGCAAAGTGTTTGAAAGATCAAATGCGCTGTAGAAACCCTAGCTTGCCTCATGTAAAATCTACCCTCTTTTAGCCCCGTTGTTACCCAAAAACAACAAAAAGCACATAAACCCCTTACTTTGTAAAATCGTTGCGACCAAACGGTAAAATATTAAGACCTCTAGTTGGAACCATTAGAAAGACCACCGGACAAAATTTTGAAAGGATCAAGAACATAGTAAAAACCTTTTAAGGCCTCGCTTTTATCCACCCGTACTTTTATCCACTTAGGCCAAAAACTAGTGAATTTCTCTTATAAATTTTAAGTATAAAAAAAATTGTAATTTTTGTAAAATAAAGTTTCCTTTGGACTAAAAATGTAAATTCTGTAAAGTTAGTCATATAAGGACTGATTTTGTCAATAACCCATAGTTGAGGGTTTAAAGCGTCATTTTTGAAAGTACAAGGGTAAAAACCGTAAATATTTAAAATTGTAAAATATAATATTTTGGAAACATAAATTATTTAACAACTTTGGTTTTGATAAAAACTTATTATTAATCATTTAAGTCATAATAATAAGTATGATAAGTATATTAAATTTTTGTAGAGACTTCATGTTATCCATAGAACATTTCCGTCGCATAAACTTGAATGCGAACACTAAATACATGATATACTAACTCAGGTCGAGAGTTGGAGCAGTTTGTTCATAATATCTAATTTGTTTTTCCATCCAGACTACGATAATACCGAGGTGAGTTCATAGTCCCACTCTTACTTATTTGTTTTCAAAACTTGTGGGGAGATACATGCTACAAAAACCGAACACAAGTATTTTTCTGTATGCTATCCTGATTGATATTGCCTAAGTTACCTACTGATGCCACTAAAAGTCCCTCATATCATGAACCATTAATCACTTGCGAGTGAACGTGAATATCGTGAATAGATCTATTGGCAGTTGACGCCCCATTTGTGTTAACCGGATAGGTAACCAAATGCACGTTATTTGAGAATACTAGGAGAATGGCAAACTCCTACTCGAGGGCCTTGTTACTTACATCATCTTTATAATGTCAGTAACTTACATCATTAGTTCATTACTATGATGCCGTACTGTTAAGGTTTGCGTTCATGAGACTTAAGGCAATATACACTATGTTGCAATGATACAAATGCTGCAACTACTGAATATACTATACTGCAATATTACTGATTTTACTACTGCTTATCTTGTGTTCAACTGATTATTATTCAAACACTATGGATTCACTCAACCTTTGTGTTGACTTTTTAGCATGTTTTATCTCAGGAAACTAGAGCACGAACTGGCACGGAGTGGCAATGGACTTTCTTATAAAAAGAGCGTCCATTTTTGTTATCATTCACAAGAATAAAACTATGTATTTCCGTATTTCCTTTGGGACCTCTATTTTGTAAAACTCTGATTTAAATAAATGAATGATAACTGTTTTATCTAAAACGTCTCTTTTGAGCCGTTAATCTATTATTATGACTGTGCTCCATGAAGTAATACCCCAACCTTAATTCCGCTGCGTATACCGAATTTGGGGGTGTTACATGACACTATCTAATACTTGGGACAGTAGCGATGTCCAACTCTCACCAGCTTTACTCTAATCCATAAATCAAACACAACTTTAGAAACATAAATCGGAGAAAACCATCATATACAAATCTTATCGTCGTCTTAAACAAAAAAATAATAATAATTGTGTTACCTGTGAGGAACCAGTCGTTCAACAATGTTATCAACTGCAATATTAGAGGCACCACATGCAACAATCTTGGATCCACGTTTAACTTCCTGTAGGATAATTTCCACCACAATTGTCGTTTTTCCAGTTCCAGGAGGTCCATGCACCAAAAACAGGTCTTTTGATGATAGGGCAGAATATAGTATGATGATAGGGCACACTTGTAACACAATCTCTCTCTTCAAGACAACTTGCAACATGGTCCTATAAACAATATACTAATTAACCAGGTAATAAATCAAGAGCATATGCTGACCAATGATTTTAGCAACTCCAAGTAAAGTTTGATAGATTAACAACCTTGCTTAAAGGATAAGGAGAACCTGCTCGACATAAGATTGCTCTGCAATCACCAGCATTAGCTACGAAAAGCTTATTCTGAACGATAAGAGCAGCAATTGCAGTACAGCCAGGATGATAGTCTTTCTGAATAAGCCCCTTGGATTTACGCAACGAATTTAATTCCTTTCTAAATGAGACATTTGTGTTGATGAATGCCACTTTATACCAAAAGCTACACAAAACGAACTTTATAAAGATGTAAATCATTCGATACTGACATTTATTTCTCAGTATTACTACTATACGGTTTCTACTCAGGTTTATACTAATTAAGTCAGCCATGAAATGACGAGATGATAAACTTAGTTAAGACACTGATCCCTGATCCCTAATAGTTATCTCCATTATCAAACCTGTCCTCATCAAGATACGTACTGTTTGTTCATATGATTTCGTACTCATATGACAAAGAAAGAAGCATGGCTTCCAAAAATAAGGCTTACCTCTAATAGATAGCGAAATCTTTAAGGATACCCGTTCTGACTAATCAGCGGCAATGGTACTGTGTAGCCACCACAAGATCATCCTTTATTGTGTGTTCATCTTCAGCCTCATCATCCCTCGTAATATTCTCAAAGTGAAAAATATTTGAGGGCTTGGTGTTGTATTTCCAAAAGCCACCATGAAGAAAACCAACTTCGATCTTGGGTCTACTCCTAAAAATGAGAGTCGTGCAGACATATTTCTCATAGATTCCCATATTATGAATTTAAATAAAATCTTGTGAGTAACTATGACTTATGAGTTATGAGACAAACAACGAAAGATAAAGTCAGTTGAGTATATTATTTTACCTCGGAGATATCAAAGAAGAGCTCATTGAAGTCATAGCTATATACACACTGAATGACTCGTGCACAAGCATCTGGTTTCTACAATCTGATTCTGATTACCAACTTTCAAAGTTGAGTGTGTCTGGTTTCTACACATATTCTCTTGTGCTTTATAAAGTACAGATGCAATAAGATGCAAAGCAAGCATTGGCTGTCCAGGAACCTTACACATGACAAGGGAGAAAAGGTATGACAACCTCGGGAGATGACAACCTCGGATTATAATAAACGCCAATTATGCGTAATAGCAGCAGCGAAAGAGATTATTTGAGAAGCTCCTTTCACCTTTCATCTTCAAGTAAAACACTTTAGATTCTGCAGCGAAGCAGATGGAACATGATGCTATCAATTACTTCAAGCAAAGTACTTCTTAGGTTACCCTCCACCATCGCGACTGAGTAAATATTTAGTGGTTCCTCCACCAAAGAACATGCATGACATAGGGACCAGAACATACATGAGTGTTGCATAAGAGTTATTTTAGTTCCACGTCAGTATCTCTAAATGCAAAAACTAACATGTAAAACGCTATTAGTTCATATGTCACATGGAGTTTTTTGTATACTTTTTAGCAAATTAGTTCATGTAACGATATAATATCATGCTTGACCCAAAAGCATCATGCTTTCGGGAAATCACAGATAAAAGTGGAGTTTGAGTGCATATGGATAATATCAAATAAACCCTAATAGCTAAGGTCTAGTAGAAAAGACTAAGCTCTCAAAACTAACAAATACCATATGTATTCTTTTGGCCTGAAAGTAATTATAATATGTACAAATCACTTAGCCAGGATAAAATATAAAGGACTTTACTAATTGCTTATAAAGAATCAAGCAAATCATAGATATTATATTGATGTGCATGCATATATATCATTGAGATAAAACAAATAACAAAAATTGAGAACCTTAATAAAACTGGACTTGATTTAACTTGAAATCATCATATCACAAAACAAAAAACCTGATCTTCTTCGATGCTTAGAGATACCTGCAATTTTTGTTTCATAATCTGCATAAAATATACAATATGCATGTTAAAAAGGTTGGATATGAATGATATTAGGGTTTATTGTGATGATTGAAAAGGTCATATATTAATTAAAAAGATTGTTAAAACGGAATATATAAAAAAAATAATTACTTAATATAATTTTTGTAGATAAATTGTATTTAGTATAGGATTCCAATATAATTATAGGCATTTATAGTTTATAATATGCAAAATAATTATCAAAATAACTTGTTGCCTAAGTGGTAAACACACAAGTTATTTATCAAAACAACCAAGGTTCAAACCTTGCAAGGAACCTTTTTTATAAACAATTTTAAAAAATGCTTAAAAAAATTCCGAAAATTACAAAAAAAATAATAAAATTCCGAAAATTACAAAAAAAATAATAAAATTTCGAAATTTAACAATTAATTGCTTAGGTGGACATATAATGCTTAGGTGGCATGAAAATGATTATGTGGCATTGAGGTGGCATTGAGGTGTCATTGAGGTGGCATTAATGCCAAATGCCTCCTGTTATATATAATATATATATATATATATATATATATATATATATTAGGGGTGGCAATTCTCGACACGACACGATAAACGACACGAACCCGACACGAAGTTAAACATGTTTGGGTTGAGGATAAACAGGTTTGGGTAAAAAACGGGTCAACCCGTCTAACCCCGTTTAATAAACGGTTCGTGTTTGGGTTGAGTAAATATTAAACAGGTCAACCCGTGAACCCGTTTAAGTATATAAGATCTTAAAAATAAAATATATAACCTGGTTTTTATGTTGGAAGTGGGTTAAATGTATTTTGTTATTTACTTAGTATGAGTGAATTATAATTTTATACATTAGATATCATGAAAATTGATGCTTATAATTCAGAAAATTGTCGCATAGTTATTTGTATGTAATTCTTATCATATTTAAGATCTTTATATCACTTTTTGCATTTAAACTAGTTAAATCGACCAACCACCAGCTTTATTACTGCTTAACCTATTTACTTAAATAGGTTAAACGGGTCACAAATGGGTTACACGTGTTATGCAGGTGTGGGTTAGGGTTGAGTTTCTTGACACGATTAATAAATGGGTCGTGTTTGGGTAAAGGGTATCCTAACCCGCCAACACGCGAACCCGAATAGGTTAACACGAACACGACTCGATTGCCACCCCTAATATATATATATATATATATATATATATATATATATATATATATATATATATATATATATATATATATATATATATATATATAGGGTAGGGTTAAAATGAAAAGTTTCTTATAATGAAAAGAATGAGAAGGCATGTGGAGGTGACATGTGTCACCTTTGCCACATCACCATGCCATGTGTCACCCCCACCCCCACCCCACCCCCCCCCCCCCCCACAAAAAAAATTTTTTTTCCCGCCAAAAAAAATTTTTTTTTGGGCAAATTTTTTTTTCCCGCCAAAAAAATTCCCGCCAAAATTTATTACTGCATCACAATCATAATTGTGATGCAGTAATTTATAACCTTAATGCACTAAAATCATGATTATGATGCAGTAAATTTATAACCGTGATGCAGTAACTTATAACCTTAATGCACTAATAAGTTTTGATGCATCTTTATTATAAGTTATTGCATCATTCCACAAAAGGTGTAGATTGGCGGGAACACCCTGACCCCGGGTGCCTTTTGGCACCAGCCATTGTCCACCCCACAAGGAATAGCTCCGGCAACTCTCCTGGCCTAGTGGGGCACCAACTGGAGTGAGCACGAGCCAAGACTCGGACCCCTAAGCTCTTATTCCACAAAGTCTCTCCAGTGTGTCCACAGGTTTTGCGGAGGTGGGTACCTATATGAAACAAATGCCAAGGATGGGACTTGATCTTGGGTCAATTGACTCAAGCACAAGTGCTCCAACCATTGGACTAATGTTCCATTGGTAAGTTACTGCATCATAGTTAATAGTTCAGTGCATCAACTATGATGCACTAAAATCAAGGTTATATCCTTAAATGCACTAAAATCATGATTGTGATGCAGTAACTTTATAACTGTAATGCAGTAAGTTATAACCTTAATGCACTAAAATCATAATTGTGACGCAGTAACTTATAACCTTAATGCACTAATAAGTTTTGGTGCATCTTTATTATAAGTTACTGCATCATAGTTAATAGTTAAGTGCATCAACTATGATGCACTAAAATGAAGGTTATAACATTAATGCACTAAATCATGATTGTGATGCAGTAACTTTATAACTGTGATACAGTAATTTATAACCTTGATGCACTAAATTCATAATTTTGATGCAGTAAAAAAATTTGGCGGGAAAAAAAAATTTTTGCCCCCAAAAAAAAATTTTTTTGGCGGGAAATTTTTTTTTCGGGGGGGGGGGGGGGTGGGGTATGGTGATGTGGCATGATGATGTGGCAAAGGTGACACATGTCACCTCCACATGCCTTCTCATTCTTTTCATTATAAGAAACTTTTCATAATAACCCAAACATATATATATATATATATATATATATATATATATATATATATATATATATATGTATATATATATATATATATATATATATATATATATATATATATATATATATATATATATATATATATATATATATATATATATATACAATCCAAATCTATAGAAAGCACAAGTTTTATGCTATTTTAAGAGGCAAAAATTCACCCCAAAATTCTTAAAAACATCATGTGGAAACCTCCCTACTAATAAAAAGTTTTAGAAAAAATTCTAAACTAAAAACGGGAGAAAAACCAAGAGGTAAAATAGGGAGGCAGAGATATTTAGTTTTTTATTTCATAAACCTACCAAAGCTTTGCCATAAATTTTTGCAGATCTTCTAAAACCTTTCACAAATCTTTCAAAAAATTGATACACCAAAAAAATGCACCAATTCAAACTTTTCGTTATTCATCATTCAATGCTAGAATTGGTTAATGCATGGTATTCGTTCCACTTTACAAGTCGAAGACATCACCACAACAAGATTGGTGATTTAAATTAATGTTTTTATGATAAAATTTAATATATAATACTCAACCAGGTTTGTTCAATTTTGAATTTGGTTAAAACAAGGAATCAATCTTTGTGTTAATCGATTCATAATATTGGATCTATTATTGGTTTTCTTTGATTTTGATTAAAAGTAATAGTTTTATTTTGATATTATGGTATTTTGATATTTCATTTTGTTTATGAATTACTTATAATTTATTTTGTGGTTGTGAAATTAATTAGTTTTTTGATGTTTACTATACTGGATGAAAAATATGATTTGATGCTTTATGAAGGTTGTGATGAACACGATTAACTTTCTAAGACCAGATTGATAAGAGGAGTTCTTTGATAAAGCTATGGATATAATATTAAAAACTTATGATGCCAAGGTTAATTATCAAGTCAATTATTTTTGTTCTGAAGGAGATTTATTAGTGTAATTCAATAAATGATCCTTGATTTTTTTATTTTTTATCTATTTTATTATTATTATTTTTTTTAAGATTGCAAGTTTAAAGTCAGAACAATGTGCAAATCTCACATTGGGTACATCATTTTTCATGCGTGGTTCGGGGTCGAAAGATTTCCTTTTTCAAGAGCAAGCTTTACAACCCACTAGGCAGTTTACCTAATCGTTGCAATGTAATATGGGTAAGCCCAGGGGATTGATCGTTCTATAGGGGAATAAAGATGCTAGTCGAGATGTAAGATGAAAAGGCAAGGGTGAGGGTGATTCTTTTTAGTCTTTTTATATTTTTTTTGAAAGCAAAGTAAAATCTTGGGGTTTGAAGAGTGAGGGTTTGGTATTTTTCCAATTAAACTACTTAACAAACTAATTAAACTAAATGATAAAAGTAAAGCTATGGATTGTAGGAAGCGTTCTTATAATAACTAAAAGCGTGTTTACTTAGATTTACTTACTCCCTAGTTATCTTTTATTGGTCGGTTGAATTGTCATATCCTTGCCTAATTGATGCGTTGTATTCCATGTTTTAATCATAGGGCGGTGCCAAATTCCCCAATTCTATGAGTGTAAGTCTACCCTAGAACACCCGGGATCGCCAAGTACTGAGGTATCTCCCAAAAATATCCTAGTATCCTCAAGCCACAACTCACGCGATAAACACAACGGGAGCCTACTAGTGCATTCTAGGGCTAATAATCGCTATTTAGGACGTTCAAGCTCGCAACAATGAAAGAAGAATCCAGTTTTCTTATTCTAGCGTGAAAACCAATTAAAACAAGGGACAACTTAACAATAATTAATAACCAGGTTTCATTGGATCTAAGAAAACACTAATTAATTTAGTTACACATGATAGAGATGCATGAACACAAGCAAACAATCAAACATAGATCAAACATGGTGATAGATTGGATAAACCAAATTATATTGAAGGAATAAAGAGGGTTTAGAACCCTAAGGTACTTTCCAAGTCGGACTAAAAACGAACTAGGGTTTGCTCTCCAAAATAACACACTTAATGCAGAAAATTCGAAGTCTATATATAGATTTTACAACTGTGAAGGCATCGCCTTTTGCTGGTGACGCCATCTGATCACCACCATTAGGGTTTCGTCTTTGCCAAGTCATCACTGGG
This sequence comes from Chrysanthemum seticuspe, assembly GCA_019973895.1. Classification (NCBI taxonomy): domain Eukaryota; kingdom Viridiplantae; phylum Streptophyta; class Magnoliopsida; order Asterales; family Asteraceae; genus Chrysanthemum; species Chrysanthemum seticuspe. The sequence goes on from BPTQ01000009.1 coordinate 306,872,341, forward strand.
ACTGCGTCAGGTAGAAGACAGTGACGCCGTCTGGGTTGTATCTGACGTTGTCTTGAGAAAGCTTTGGTCGTCTGGTGTAGAAAGATAAAGTGACGTCCATGTGGAAATACTAGTGACACTGTCACTTGTTAGGATCAAAATGTAACACCCCAAAAATTTGCACAACGAAAATGTTCGGGTCATGGGGTGCTACTAAATCAATATTCACAACACAAGGTAATAAAGAATGGAAACTCTATTCCATTTTCAAAATATAGATTAATTTAAGAAATAGTTTTACATCATTGTTTCAAAGTGCGGAAGTAAGCCCATAAAAATATATGTTGTCCCCGTTTAAAAGTTGTATTAGATATGCTTGGAAATACTTCGGATGCCAGTCCTTAATGAATGCCTTTGCCAATGCTAATGCCAATAAGTAAACCTGAGAAAAACATGCTAAATTTTCAACACAAAGGTTGGTGAGTTCATAGGTTTAAGTTAAATAATCAAGTTGGACCATAGTTGCACATATAAGCATCTCCGTGAATGATACTATATGCAGTAAAAGTCTATTACGTTAGTACCAAGTTCATGCAACCGAAACTACGACAGTGTGCACGCATCTAGAAGCATGATAAATAAAGGCCCGACAAGTGCATTTTCAGTACACATGTAATCGATATGATATACGCTCGACGTTTGCCTATCCGGTCAAACTCGAACGGGGGTGTCATCCCCAATAGATCTATTCATAACAATCGTCCTTCCCAAAAGGGAAGTGACGGTAGCATAGTGGTATTCAAGGTTGTTTCACATAATAGTGTAATCAGTTTTAGGTTCGAAAAGAGTTTTGCATGTTTCTCACCCCATAGTTTTATAAAGCAAGTAATAAGAGTAAAAGTGGGGCTATAAACTCACCTTAGCAGTTCGGTGAATAAGCACAAAGAGATCGAGTGTGATATAGCAGTGACTCCTACTCGGAATCTAAGAACGAGATGGCAAGTCTCAGAATAATGATAACGTTTGGTTCATGACCAAAATGATAGAGCATTAAATATGCAATTCAATAGAGCGATATTAGCGTTGGTTCATAAATATGACAATGTTACCGAGAGTTTGGTTTATTTACTTCGAGATGTGTCGGTATCAAATAGTGTTTTCATATATTTATAAACTTATATATATATATATATATATATATATATATATATATATATATATATATATAAATATATATATATATAACATAATATATATCAGGATGTGCATGACGTCATAATTCATCCGAAATGCCACGTCATTGCCACATTATGCCCATAGGCAATTTTTCGTTTGGGTATTATAATTCAAAAAATATGCGCAGGTGAGGTTTGAACTTGAGTCTGTTTGATAGCATTTAAACGTCTCAAGTAGGTTACATATTCCAAATCATAATCTATATACATAACTGTTTTTCTCTTTTCTCGATTTATCTTTTTAATTATATGTGGATATATTAGGAATATATATGGTGATATATTATAGGCCTATATTTAGGCCCGGTTACCAATTTGATTATATGCATGATTCTATAAAATTTTATCTTAATCTGTAAGCTATATATAATATATTGTTTTGGCATTACATACAAACGTATCCAATATTTTTTGAGTCAGTATACACAGACAGTTTATTGAAAGATGCAGCCACAAAGACAGTCGAAAAGGCTTACAAGAGCTAAAGATATTAAGAGTGGTGCTTCTGTTTCAAAAGGTATTATTGTGATGTTATATGTTTGTATTGTTTGTATTGTTTTTGTATTATTGGTTCTGTTTCAAAAGGTATTATTGTGATGTTTTTGGTGTTTAAAGGTATCTAATTTTTTTAAAACAGAATCACGTACCAATAAGAAAGCTAGAACTATCGATGTTGAGATATTGGAATCAGACACATCAGGAAAACCACAGACAGGTTGTATGTTGCTTTTGTATATGGTTTTGTATGTTTAAAGAATTTTAAATATTAATGTGTGTTTGTTGTTGTTTCAGAAATTGAAGCTTTAGATTCACCAAATCACCCACAAGGTATTTTTTCACTCTTTAATTGTTTTGTTTTTTCATAGTTTTGTGTTTTATGTTTTAACATATGTTTTTGGTTGGTTTTTTTATCAGAAGCTGCTAAAACTGGGCATCTACAAACACATGTGATGAGTAAAAGTATGATTGAAGGTAAACTGAACAAAAGTAATAAAGGGTTTTCAAAAGTTATTTTGTTGCTTATTAATCATTCCAAAGTCATTAAATGAAACTGTTTTGTTTTTGTAATTGTTTGGTAATTTCGTTAATATGAATCTATTTACAGGAGGTTGTTATGAAAAGGAAAACAATGCAACCAAAACTCCCATATTGGAAAGTGACACACCAGGAAGACAAGGCTCATGTATAATTTTTTAATTTTTTTTAAAGTGGATTTGTTTTATTTGAATTAATACAAAATGTTTTCTTTATATTTCTAACAACAGATGTTAAAAGTCGCAGTAAGAAAACAATTGGTATGGGTAAAAAAGTGTTTGAAAGTAATCCATTAGGAAGGAACTCTTAAAGCCGTTCGCGGAATGTGCCGACAGTATGTGATGGTAAAATCTTTTTACTATTGTGTAATTTATATTGTTATTTAAATATAACTTTAGATACCGGGAAAATTAGTCAAATAGACCAGGCGCCCTGAGGCTTATCAGTTTTCAGACCACGCCTTTTTTTAATTTGAAAATAGACCGGTTGCCCACCGATTTTCTTGGACCCAACCAGGGGCTGCCATGTGTTCGACAACTTATGACACAAGTACGTATTTTGAAGGTATATGTCATATTGTAATGTATTGTTTTTTGGGAAACTTGTATTGTTATTTGGGCATCTTTATATTTTTGGGCAACTTGTATTTATACACGAGGATAGTTTTGTCATTTCACATTTAAAAAAAATCAAACGCCCACACAAAACACAGATTTACACAGTCACACACCTTTTGTCCTCCACATAAACCATCACAAATAACACCACCACAACCACCCAACAACCCGACGCCACCACCATCCGGCCGCACCTCCACACACGCCACCACCATCCGACGGCACCACCACACAACTGAACCTTCTTCTGCAGCGGCCTGTTCTTGTTACAGGTAATTCAAATCACCTGAAGAAATCTTTTGTTATTATCTACTTAAGTGTCAAAAAAGGAATCCTCTCAAAATTGCTCGTATCCAAACACAATCTTTTATTATTATCTACTTAATGTGTTTTATCTTCGATTTAATCTGTAATTTTAGTTAAATTTGCATTTGTGGTTGTTCCCTTGATGAAAGTCAAAATTAGGGTTATCACCCCTAAACCGAAAATCAGGTTTTGTAAATTTATTAATTTGATGCAATTATGTTCTGCTAAAAAACATGTGAATCAGGCTCGGTATTGATTATTGTATCTAAATTATTATATCTTCTTTTATACTCTAGATTCAGGCTCGGTATTGATTATTGTATCTAAATTATTATATCTTCTTTTATACTCTAGATATATTTAGGAGGAATGGTGTTCTGAATGTGTGACATTGATTTGCAAATGGAGCAACTATAACTTGTTAGGACTTCTTTTCTATGATATTTAAGGTATTGTTTGAATTGATTTTCTCTAGCATACAAGTACTTCTAACCTTTAAGCTTTTATATCTTATCTTAAGCTTTTCAAGTAGCTGTTGAAGTTTATATCTACTATTTTCAGTCTAAAAGGGCCGTGTGGACGTACTTTTTATATGTCCGCAACACTTGGATGTATGGGTTGATTTGATGTGGCTGTTTAGACTAGCCGATGCAGATTGGGCTTTAGCTTACCGTGAACGGATGCTTGAATACTTCTAGAACCACAAGGTTGAATACACAAATTGATAGCCGTCTTTCAAGGTAGGATCCTTAATGTCCGTTTGACCCATAAATATTGTCAAATGTTCACTTGTGAAGTCTTTTTCTTTCAACTTTTACTATATGTATTTTTACTTGTGTTATATATTAGTCGATTATTATAAATTGTTTTTAAATCAACGACATTTCTTTGTAAATACCCGTGCACATATACAAAAACGGCTATGGTTTGCAAACCACTTCTATATTGGTTATGTATACTTTATTAATATTTGCTATATAGTAGAATATAATATTTGGTTGCCTAAAAGTACATCACGGTACATGTCTTTTAATGTCTTTTGTTCCCAATCACCTTCTTCAATACAATTTGTTTAACAAAATCTTTCTTTCTTCTTTTGGTCTATTGACTTCATATCTTTATCCTAATATTTATGCTTTTGTTTAAAAAATATGTCTGACAATATCCCACTGGATGTTCAACTAGATATCATCCGTAGGCTACCTCCTAAGTCTATACTCCAACAACGTAGTGTTTGCAAGTTATGGAAGGCTAGTATAGATTGTGGAAGCTTCATCTTTAATTACGGTGTTCTTCGTAATGATGAGTGTTTATTTACGCTAACATTCGATATGGGTGACCAAGGTTTTATGTTAGCTTTAGATGAACAGCTAATCGCTACGCCACTTAATACAGATTTAATGCTTTCATCTATGATTACAGTTGGCAATTCTAATGGTCTTTGGTGTTTTGTCTATGATTCTAATCTAATGACTGTTATTTGGAACCCGGCAATCAAAAAATCACTTGCAGTATTTGTCCCGCTTTACACGCATCAAATCGAACGTCAAAAGATTTGTTTTGGTTTTGCCGTCCGTCCGAACATTCTTGACCCGACGATCGTGTAGGTCTCCTATCCTGTTTTCGAAAGTGGTTTCTAGTATGTGTCTGTCTTTTCTTTGAACTAGTTACGGTGTACAATCCTTGAAAATTTCCACCCCCTCGTGAAACTATCAAATTGAAACGTAAAAGTCATGCAGTTGTAGGTCGTTTTATCTATTGGACTGGGAGTGAAAAGTTAACTAACGAGGACGGTGTTATTTACAAGATTTATATTTTGATTTCTTTTGATTTGGTAACCAGCCAATTTAAAGTTATAGACCTACCCCAGATTTTAAAAAATGAACTCCCAGTTCCATTCAATGTTTTCGATCTTGGAACCTCTCTAGTGATTTCTGGGACGATCATTGGTGAAGATATTCCATTGTTTTGCAGATGGTTGTTGGACATCAATGGTTCTTCCATAACATCATTTAGAAGCCTATTCGCCATCCCTACCCTATATTCGGTTCGTTTGCTTGGGTTTACAAAGGATCAAGCTCCAATAGTGGAATCGTACAGCGGCAATCATTTAGATCAGTCGGTATTTGTGTACAACATAGAACTTGAATTATTTGTCTGCATGGGAATGTTAGGAGATGCGGGATCTTTCTACATCGCCCCATACAAAGAATATCTTCTTTTGTTAAATCAGCCAAACCATGTTGTTTATAGTATGTTTTATTTTTAACTTACCATTCTATTAATGTTTTATTTTTAACTTACACCATTATGTTAATACAAATAAACCGTAAAAAATTTTATTAATATTTTGCGATCTCTTTGTGTTTTGTTGATAACAAATATAATGTTATCTTAAGTACAATTATAAGGATACATGTTATTTTTGTAAAGCATTTACATATAGCCATCTAATACAAAAATGTTGTAATTAATCATTTGTTGTAATAGTTTATTAGGATGGGTAAAAACCACAACCCATGGATCATATCCATAACCCATTAACCCATACCCATTTGACTAGATACAATGTATTCATTAGATACATTGAATCTAAAGGAATACCCATGGACCAAACCATAACCCATGACCCATAACCAAAAAACCCATGGGTAAAGAGGAGCGTCCCACGGATCCCTAGGATTACACTAGACAGATCCCTTGTGGGAGGGATCCATGGGATCCAGGGAACAGTGGCAAATTTTGCCTATAACTAGAGAGCCATTTCTTCATTCTAACTCACCCCTCTTCTTACTAATTCTCTCATATACTCTCATTCTCTTGTAACAAAAGATCACTTGATTTAGAGAGTACTTCCTTCTTTCTTTCTTTAGTGATTCTCATATAGGTCCTTCTCTAAGGCGAGATCACGAGCATTCTACAAGTCATCCAAGCAAGGGGTCCTTGATTGATTTGTTCCTCTGCAAGATTTCTTTAGCGAAGATCTTGTATTTGATATTTCACATATTTTTTGTGTAATAGTCGTGTTGGTTTGGTCCACCGTGTTACGGACCCGGTATTTAGCTTTGTACCTGAAAAAGGTGTAAGCAACGTTGTGAAGGCTTCTCCACCAAGTTGAAGGAGTTTGTTGACATAGTGTTTGAACTCACAAGTAGGTGACTCGGGGAGTGGAGTATGGCAAGGAAGGTGTCCTTGTAGCCGAACCACTATAAATCGGTTGTGTCATTTCTATCCCTTTGCTTTACTTTATTTACTTGCTTTATCATTAGATATATACTTTCTCTACATCCATACGATCTCACATATTATCGAATCTAAAGTTTTTGAAACTAACTTAAAATCGGCAAAACTATTGAACCCCCTTCTAGTTTTCCACAATTGGCATCAAGAGCTAAGTTTATAAAAGTTTTAAAGTAAATCGTATTTTAAAAACTTTTCGATCACTATGGGTTCTGAAAATTACAGGGAAGGGCAATCTATGCAACGACCACCACTACTTGAAACTAATGGTTTTATATATTGAAAAAATAGATTCGAAACATATGTGAAATCTAAAGATATTGATCTTTGGTACATTATTGTTGAAGGCGATTTTGAGGCTACCTCAAAAGATGATAAAGGAAATTTAGTTAACATACCTCATGATAAACTAAATGATGAAATGAAGAAAAAACTTTCTAAAAATAGTGAAGCTAAAATGGTTTTGTATAATGCTTTACCCAAAAAGGAATTCGAAAGAATTTTTATGCTTAAAACATCTAAAGAAATTTGGAATTCTTTAGTTGTAACTCATCAAGGTAATCAACAAGTTAAAAATAATAAAGTTGATTTATTTGTTCAACAATATGAACAATTTTCAATATCGGATGAGGAAACTATAGATCATTCATTTGCTAATTTTAATACTATTATTACATCTCTACAAGCACTTGATGAATCTTTTTCTAGCCGTAACCATGTTAGGAGATATCTAAGGGCACTTCCATCCAAGTGGAGATCCAAGGTGACGGCCATTGAAGAGTCAAAAGATTTGACAATCCTCACCCTTGATGAGCTCATAGGAAACTTAAAAGTCTACGAGCTTGTCCTTGCTAAAGATTCCGAAGATTCAAAGGTGAAAGAGAAACACAAATCTCTTGCCCTTAAAGCCAAAAAGGCTTCAAGCGATGAAGAGAAATCCTCCTCGGATAGTGACGACGAAGAGTATGCTATGGCGGTAAGGGACTTTAAAAAGTTCTTTAGAAGGAAGGGAAGATACGTCAAACAGCCATATGACGACAAGAAAGGATTACGGAAAAGTAAAGAGGACGAGAAGCCAAGGGATGATCGTGCTTGCTTTAAATGTGGGGACCCAAACCACTTTATTAGTAAGTGTCCCAAACGGATGATCAAAAGGCGTTCGTGAGCGGCACGTGGGGAATGAGCGACGAGGAGGACGAAGAAAATTTGTCTCATGGCAAATGACGAGGTATGTCACGAATACTATAGTAGCTCATCACTAGATGACGACTCATTGCATAATGAATATGGCAAACTTTGCAATATTAGCTTAAAACTAATTAACAAAAACAAGATTTTAAAAAATCAAAACCAACGTTTAGATAAAGAAGTCATAAAATTAAAAGCAAATTTGAAACGTCTAGAAAAGGGTAAAATAGCAAGTGGTGAATGTGAACTTTGCATTCAACTTCAAATACTAGTTGATCAACTGGATTCTAAAATTGCTAGAATGAGTACGAATACTTTGGATATGATATTAGATAGTGTTAAAACCGGAAATAACCAAAAAGGTTTAGGTATTTAACAACTTGATCCATCAACTAGTGAAAATGAAGAAACACAATTTGTTAAGGCACTAGAAAAACCAGCCACTGTTGTGGCGGATCCCACGGATCCCATAAAAAGGGAATCGACTAGTGTACAGCCAGGGATCCGTGGGTCTGCTGCAGCAAACAGTGGCAATAACGTAGCTTGTTCATCTAGAACTAATTTTGTTATCGTTAACAAGAAGAAACCAAATCATTTCACCACTAGACAACCCCTCCAAAATATAATCCTATTTTTGCAAGAAACAAAGCTCCATCTTTTTCAAAACCTAATCCATCTAGGAGACCCAATAATGTTTACCCGAGAAGTAACCATCAAATGGGATGGAACCCAAATATGCAAAATGGATTTACTTTTCAAAACCTTGCACCATGGAATGCATACCCACCTTATCCATACATGTCTAACATGAATGGAATGTTTAACACTAATGGACCAATGAACAAATGGGGACCAAACTTTTGAGTTAATTGTTTTCTTAGGTGTGCTTAAAGGTAGACCTAGACCCGGATGAATGGGTCAAGGATAGCGGGTGCACGAGGCACATGACCGGCAATAAAGATCTATTCTCCACATATGAATCCTTCAATGGAGGTAATGTGGTGTTTGGAAATAGCAAAAGTAAAATCATCGGTAAAGATACGATTTCTAACAAATCTATAACCATTAACGATGTGTGTCACGTAGAAAACCTAAACTTTAACCTCTTAAGTATAGGACAAATATGTGATAAAAAGTGCAATGTACTTTTTACCGAAACCGGTAGTAAGATATTAAAAAATGGAATAACCATAGGAAGAGGAATTAGCAGTTTTGCAAAAAAAGGTCTACAAGGCCGATTAATCACCGATTAGGTGCTACTGGGCCACCCACCTTTCCGATTTGTGTAAATCGTTCAAACAAATCGGTCAACCATGGTCAATGGCGGTTAACGATGGTCAAACTTGCCGAAAACATGGAAATCTTACTGGAAATACCCTAAACTCGTTGTAAATTAGTTATAATCACTTTTTATATCTATTACAAGTTGTTTTTCAAGGAAAATCCCGCCGAAAATACCAACACTTGCCCTAAATACCTAAAACTTGCCAAAAATGCCAATACAATTAATCACCGATTCGCTATTTTTGCAACCCCGAACAAATGTAATAACTTATAGTCGTTGTTTATTCTATTACAAGATGTTTTTTAGGAAAATATTTTCGGGAATACCCAAAACTACCCAGAAATACCCAAAACTTGCCAAAAATGCAATCCGATTAATCAGCGATTAATCCCGCCTAGACCGATTACAAGCTATAGGGGGTCGACCGCCTCACTACCGATTCGCGATTTTTGCAACCTTGGGAATTAGGAAACATGGAGTCTATGTCATTAAAATTGGTAATGAACCTAAAGACAAACTTTGTCTTACCTCTATGGATGATACTTCGGCCTTATGGCATCGAAGATTGGGTCATGCCAATATGCGACTTCTTCAATTGCTATCATCCAAAGATCTAGTAAGAGATCTACCTAAGTTAAAATATGAACATCACTTTTTTTATGCTTGTAATGTAGGAAAACAAGTTCATTCTAGCCATAAAGCTAAAAACATGGTGTCTACAACTAAGTGTCTAGAATTACTACACATGGATTTATTTGGTCCATCCGCTATCCAAAGTTATGGAGGCAACTACTACACTTTGGTCATAGTGGATGATTACTCTAGGTACACATGGACAAAATTCTTAAAGAACAAAACGGAAACGTTTAATTATTTTGAAATATTAAGCAAGAAAATCCAAAGACAACTAGGAAGTCCTATAGTGTAACACCCCAACCCGATAAGGGTAGAAGTATCACAGTATGGTGTCATATCAGAACATACATAATGAGCATAAATCAAACAGCGGAAGCCTTATAATAAATCTCAAGAGAATTCAAGTCAACAAGACTTATCAATACATAAATACAAAAGGAAAAACTCCGAAATTGAAAATATAGTAACAAAATCAAATGAAGTCTAAGATGACTAGGCATGGTCTCTATATCAGCTCATCTCTCAAACCCAAACAATCCCCAGCTCCTAGCTTATGTACCTGTCGCAGGAAAAGAAATGCGGCTGAGCTTAAAAAGCCCAGTGAACAGATATAACGATACAATAATAATAAAACTGAACTGAGAACAAGGTAAGGAAGGTCAGTCAATAAATCTGGTATATCAAAGGAACAGAGTAGGGTAAATGAAACATAGGAAAAGGGGTCAGTTATCCACCACGAGCCAACAAAACAAATCAAATCAAATCATATATCCATAGTAGCCTGCAGTAACCAATAGTAACCATAGCAGATATAACAGACATGGAGTGATCAGCTCCCAGATTCTGAAGACGCGTATTGCACACGACATCATTCACCAGACAAATCATAATATATCAGATAACAGAACAAATCTAGGATGCATCCATACGCCCCTGCAGACAGATAGTGGCCATACAATATATATCGAGCTCATAATCAGGTAACAGAAAGGGACGGTGTGTAACATCACTCGTACACACTAGAGTCATGCCATTGGTGCATCAATGACACGGACATGGAACCCCCATGCCTAGTGATAGCTCGGGTCTCAAACTGACAGGTCAAGGCAAGGTCATATCAAAGGTTCATATCAAAGTCCATAGCAAAAGTTCATAGTCAAAGTGCATATCAAAGGTTCATAATCAGAAGGTTCATATAAGTGGTTCTGTAAAACTTGAAAATTTAAAATCCGAATAAAGACTAAAATACCCTTGGAACTAAAAATTATAAAATACGTAAAATATATTTATAACACTTAAAGAAATAAAAAGATTAACTTGCGAATATTTAAAAACCCTAACTAAAGTATATTGCGTAATTGTTTTGGTACGACGAAGAGTTAATGTTTCGTGATTTTTGGGTCGTGTTCTTTTGTTTCGAATGAGCCAAGGGCCGAAGCCATGGTGTCGTGTGAATGGTGTGACCGGTTGGACCAAACCCAAACCCAACCCAATTACTTTCCTAGTTTAACTCAAATACTACAACTATAAATACATCACATATTCATTAAATTGGAACCCTAGTTATTTTGCTCTCTCTTTTTCTTTTTCTCCCTATTCGGCCGAGACTCACACAAACACCTTTGGTGTCGATTTTGCTCAACCAAGTTAAGGTATATTGTTTATTTGTCTTCCTTTAACGTATCTTACACGTATATGTCAAGTTATAATTGTTTCGTCGCTTTTTGTTTCTTTTCTTTTGTGACCGAGAGTGGTGAAACAAAACCAAGAGAAACCCTAACTCATTTAACTAGTAACTAATAAGAAACATGTAACGTAAGATGTGATATTGAATCGAGTCATGTTTGTGTTTGTTTAATGAGGGCCGAACCATATTAATTAGGACCGAACCATGTGTAGTTTTTGAATAATGAATATAACTTAATAACTTGAGTAAGTAAAGTATTTAGATGAGCTAATACTAGTGTAAACCCTAATAACCGAAACCCTAATTTGAATTGAATTACATATGAGTTTTTGAAGATGCATTAATTAAGTAAAGGTTATGTTAAACATAAACCCTAGTTTTGATATGTTAAATTATTAAGTTATGATAAACCCTAATAGAGTAAATGCGTAGTTAATACGAGCAATAAGTAAATTGTGTGTCACATAAAATCATAAACATTTACGTTGAAAAATAAAAAGGAAAGAATATTATGTGACGAGTTAGGTTAAGTAATTAGTCATTAAAAGACTAAACATATAGGCACATATACATTAATGAGACATTAAAGAATGAAAACCCTAAACATTAATAAAAGATATATGAAACCCTAAATTACTATATTGATATTAAAACATTTAAGTATAGAAACCCTAAAATATTAAAAGACCATTGTGACGATTTCGGAATCATTAATAATATATACGACATTAATGTATATAGGTTCTGTGAAGAAGGAGTAATTCTTTGCTTCCCTGTTTTGACTTTTGATCTTTTGCTTTCGAATAAGGTACGGATATTCTGACCTTTTCAGTAAAGGTTTCGTATGAAGTTTTCTTTTCGTTTTCATATTAGGATTTCCTAAACCTTTGCTATGAACCCTAATGTGTCTATTTGAGCTGTTGCTTATCTGAACTGTGATTTTTGAATCATAAACCATTTGATTTTGAACTATATGATATGAAGACTTTGATTTTGAAAACATGATTAAACGTTTGATAAAATATGATCTATGTCAGTTATGACATTCTTATTTGATCTCTGATAGTTGACACCCGAGCCAATTTTAACTAGTCATGGGGGTTCCATGTCCGTGTCAGCAAATGCACTTCTGACATGACTCTAGGGCAGTAGAGTGATGTTCTGCCACGTCCCTTATCTGTTATCTGTATGAGCTCAATTTGAATTGTATTATGAATATATGTCTGTGGGGCGTATGGATGCATCCTAGATCTGTTATATGCCATATATTATCTGTTATCTGTATATGTTATCTGATGATTGATGCTGCGTGCATGCACGTCCTTCATAACTCTGGTAGGTCTCCCCTACAAATATGTTGCCTTATGTGATTATGATATGTTTCTGATATGGCATATGTTCTGGGCTTCGAGGTAGTTAAGCTATAAAACTTATTCTGATATTCTGAATTATCTTTTGAAAAGACTATGATTTCACTATCTTTCTTTTACTTTGTTTCGTATTCGATTTTCGTTTCGTATTCTTTTTGTTTGTATATCTGTTCACTGGGCTTCTGAAGCTCAGCCGCACTTTTCTTTTCTTCCGCGGCAGGTATCTAAGCATTGGAGCTGGGTATTGCTTTGGGATGAGTGCTGAGTGGACTTACCTTAGAGATTTAGCTTTGATATTATGATACCATTAGACTTATGTTTTAGATATTTCTTTTGGAGTTTATTTTTTTCCGCTGGGACCTATGTATTGAAGTATTCTGACTTGGATTATTTCCATATTTATGTTAAAGATTTCTTTTGGTTTATATGTTTGCTATGATATGACACCATTACTTGTGATTCCTTTACCCTTGTGGGGTCGGGGCGTTACAATTTATGGTATCAGAGCCAGGTTTACGACTTGTAGTCAGGACCTGTGACATATGGAGCCTAGGTTTCGAGACTTTAGAGCTTAGGATTTGACCTGTGAGGATTTGGGTAGACTTTAGGATTCCTTCGTACTTCCATTTCGTATCTTACCTTTGTTCTTTTGCTAATCGTTTAGATGGTTCGAACTCGTACTACTGGTGGCGCAGATGGAGATGATGATGCTGTTAACATGGATGCTGCGATTGTGAATGCTCTCAACTCTCTTTTCCCTGGTTTGAATACACCTGAGATGATGGAGCAGGTGATC